>JADBJO010000034.1:720000-735000 GCA_016801955.1 Conus betulinus | reverse complement strand
TGACACTTTTAGTACTACTTCGTCCACATTTCTTTCAAGGCACTGGAGATAGCCACTGTTTCCTTAGCAAAGTCTATAGGCCTTCTCCGCACTGCTGTCATTTTTTTTTTATACATAAAGCTTATCAAAACTCAGTTCATAAAATGCGTTACTCTGCTGCCTTGGTCTGATTCCCTAATCGTAATTAGGGCAGCAGTAGGCCTACTAAAGGTATCTTGGGTTATTCAAACATTAAAAAAAAAAAAAAAAAAAAGGGGGGGGGGGGGGGGGAGGGGGGCATGCATGCCCACGTACTTGCATGTGTGTACAGGGAGTTGTCTTATGTTGATATGTACAACATCTAGGCTTATTATGTAAATGGTGAGCGAGGGAGGGAGGGAGGGACAGACAGACGCAGAGACAGACAGAAAAAGTCATACCACAGAGAGAGAGAGAGAGAGAGAGAGAGAGAGAGAGAGAGAGAGAGAGAGAGAGAGAGACTGAGACAAGGACATGAACAGGGAGAGACAGAGAGGAAGGCAGTCAGCCATATAGAACAAAGGCCTGTCTTCTAAACACTGTCAGCCACCTCCATTGATTTAGATGACCCATAAGGTTTATGTGTGAGAAACAAAAAATAATTATGGGTACTCTGACAGCCACACACGCTGCAGGGCCAACCACACTGTGAAACATTTCCACCCCCTAATCTGCCAAGAAAGGCCCGGCATCCAAATCTCGGATCTTGATGGAAGTTCAGAGTTCTACCTATACCACTATGCCCCAAAAGTCTGTATCTATAGAATAAGACCCCTTCACACACCGGTGATATGTGGAAACGAAAGAAGAAAAAAAAAACAAAAAAAACGGAATAAATCATCATTTGGTCATTTCAAAATTGACGAACAAAGAATGTTGCACTATGCTTGATTTGGTCTTGCATGTCTTGGTCTCCATCGGATGTTTGCGAAAATTCCTTTCAACAGCTGTGTTGTGTTTGAAAGCCGGCCGACAATTCGGCCCACTGGGGACAGCACACGTGAAAATGGTCGTCTGGCCCACTTCACCGGCAGTGCCAGGGGAGATAATTCTTCAATACACTAGTTTAAGATGGCGCCTACCGAAATGGTTTCCTACTTCCGTGTGTCAATCCAGTTGATCAGGTTCCTACATGAGTACATCCCTATTATTTCTGTCACCGGTGAAAACTACCATCAGTCGAACGCTTTCATGCGCACATCGGGAGATTTTCCCTGGGTATTTGTGACTGTAACTGTAAGACGTTTCTTATATTTGGCATCGCTTAACAACAGGCATCCACAGCTATGAAAATTGTGCCTATCGACTATCGTGATTTCCTGCTCCTTCGAACGGCTGTGCCCGGTGAGGTACAAGATTTCTGAGAGAACTATGGCCACGATCGTACTTCTGAGAGGATACGCTTTTGTGTGTGTGTGTGTGTGTGTGTGTGTGTGTGTGTGTGTGTGTGTGTGTGCGCGCGCGGTGTGTGTGTGAGTGTATGTTGAGTGTGAGTGTGACTGTGCGCAATCGTGTGTGTGTGTGTGTGTGTGTGTGTGTGTGTGTGTGTGTGTGTGTGTGTGTGCTGCGAGTGTGTGCTGTGTGTGTGTGTGTTGTGTGTGTGAATGTGTGCACGCATGTGTGTGTGTGTGGGGGGGGGGGGGGGGGGAGGGGTGTGTGTGTGCATGCGTATGTTCAAGCATGCAGCTTGTATGAATGCACAAGAATGCGTACGTGCATCGTTCTGCTTTCTGAGTATCAAATAAATTTGCTTTATTATTTATTGTGCTACACCTACAGTTTGCACTACAGAATTTCTGTTGTTGTTTGCATTTTTCAGTTTCTTTTGGCAGTCATTGACAGAAGACCTAATCATTATTTAAGCCACCTGTAACTGTACTGTACAAACAACTGGTTTAGTTACTTTCACCCTTTAAACTTCACTGCCAAGCTGGATGTGTGTTCAACCTTGCAACAAATTCTAAGATTAAATAAATCAATGACATTGCCATTTGATAAATTTTCCTGTAGCTTTCCAAATAGCCCTTCCAATTCTCCCCCCGTCTGTCTGTCTGTCTCTCTCTCTCTCACTCTGAGTGTGTGTGTGTGTGTGTGTGTCACTGTGTGTGTGTGTGTGTGTGTGTGTGTGTGTGTGTGTGTGTGTGACGTTAAGTTCTCCTTTAACTCTCTCCTCTTTCTGTCTTTGTCACGTAAGTTCTCCTTCACCAAAACACACACTCTCTTTCTCTCTCTCTGCCACTTGATTGATAAGTTCTCCTCATAAGTACAGTCTAACAAACAGCCCTTTTCTCTCTCTCTCTCTCTCTCTCATGTGTGTGTGTGTGTGTGTGTGTGTGTGTGTGTGTGTGTGTGTGTGTGAACAAACTTTTTCCCCCTGAGGGAGAAGAGTAAGCATGGAAAGACTTCTTTTCATCTTGCTCTCAAGAAGAAGAATAAAGTGGGTGACTACAAATACTAATGTAATGACAGAAAGACTTAAGCATAACCAATACGTATACTACAAATACTAATGACAGAAAGACTTAAGCATAACCGATATGTACACTACAAATACTAATATAATGACAAAAAGACTTTAAAAGCATAATCAATGTGTACACTACAAATACTAATATAAATGACAGAAAGACTTGCACATAAACCAAACGTACACTACAAATACTAATATAATGACAGAAAGACTTAAGCATAACCAATGTGTACATTACAAATACTTATATAATGACAGAAAGACAACATCAAAATACCCCAATCAAGTTCAATGCACATATATACGACAAAAGCAAGTACATGAATGTGGGCAAACACTGGAGGTCGAAAAAAGAACTGGGATGAGGCGGCTGGGAGTCAGGCAGCAGAGGGGAGGGAGGGATGAGGAACAAACTGAATGAAGGGGAAAGGAAGTAGGGAAGGAAGAGTCTTGGAAGCAGGGGGGGGGGGGGGGGGGGGGGGGGGGGGGGGGGGATAAAAAACAAAACAAAAAAAAAAAAAAAAATGAAAGCCCTCCTGCAGTGGGAGAGTTGAAAATCATAAACTTGTCTGAGAGAGAGAGAGAGAGAGAGAGAGAGAGAGAGAGAGAGAGAGAGAGAGAGAGAGAGATCGGGATGGGGGTAGTAAGAAAGAGAGAGCTCAAGTACATCATGTGGTTTCTTTCCATTTTATTTTGAAGAACTTTTTTTCCTTAATCTGTTTCCTTTCAATCACAGTGGTCTCTGTTACTAGTTACTGTGTCTTATAAATATTTTTTTAAATGCTGAGATGACCTACAATTCCACTTTCTTATTATCATCTGTTCACATTATGTTTATCTGCATTTCTAATAATAGTAAACATAGATTATGTGTTGTGGCCTATGTACAGATTGGTTTCCTTCCTGGCAAAAGTTCATTAGTATGATTCTGTGTACAGTGTATGAAATAAGCACTGGTTTGCACTCTGTTTTATGATTTATATTTTGATGTTAAGAAGTAATCAGTAAATACTTTCAGTAACACTCACAGAGTAAAAAACTGTAAACACAAAGGTGATCCTTTTCCAGTTTATAACAAAGAAAGCAAAACAATTTGATGAACAATCACAAGCTTTATGTACAGAGGTTCCATGATCCTGCTTAAGAAATCATTTCTGTGACATCAGACTAGAATGAAGTTGAATGTTTACCTGCAATTTACACTAGCACTTGATCTGTCTTTGTGTTAAAAACCACTTCTTAAAATCCAAACACAATGATAGTAACAGGGGAAATCAAACAAACTTAACGTGAAAATGAACATGAATGAGATCATAATATACACATTAAAATTTAAGCAGGCTGAAAGTGAGTGTAATAAAAATAATGTACTTTTTTGCTTCTCTTGGGTCCAGTCTTAGAGGCTTTATAACAATCACAAATCCAACACATAAACAAAACTACTGGCGAGATCATATCAGTCAATAAAAAGATCAGTTCTGTTCTGAATTTCACAAACACAAAATATATGTGACCACCCACCCACCCACCCCAAAAAAAAAGAAAAGAAAAAAAGAAAACTTCTGGAAGTTCTGTGCCACTAATTCAACTTATCTGATACTTTCTTTGAATGTCTCTGTTTTCATCTTTGTCTTCATTTACCTTCATCTTCTCTTTGTTTGCCCTCATGGACCATTCTGCCCATCTTTATTCTGTAAAGTCTTTACACTCTTTTGGTTGCAAGTTTTGACACGCCAACTTTACTTATTTTTATTTGTTTACTTTTTTTGCACAGTCTGCCCATAGTCAGGTTGACATTTTTTTGGTTAGATTTCAGTTTCACAGTCTATCTTCCCCCCTCCCCAGTTTCAAAGTCTATCTTTTTTCCTCCCAACCCCCCCCCCCCCCCCCCCCTTCTTAATCCGAGAGGGAGAAGACTAGTATGTGGCGTAACTGGTGCTCTTGGCACAGCCTAGTGTTATTCCCACAGTTTCCGTACATTAGCCGCCATGTCACTACTCACTTACTCTAAGTATGTGGTGTCTTCTTTCTTTGTTCCTCTTTTATGTCTTCTTTCTTTGACCTTCTTTTAAGATCAATTTTTCAGTTCTCGGGCCATGAACTTTGCTTTTCCTATGAGGCGAAAACCCTGAAAAGGCCTCTAGTCATGGCTGGGGCTATTACAAATTACCATGAAAATGTAACTCACAAAGTACTTAACGAGCAAAAAACTGTATTGAATGCAGAAATATAATCCATTGTTTAAAATGAAACAAAAACAAACAAACAAAAATCTGACCGATTTCAAAGTAAACACTCTGTGAAAGGCCACTACGTAATTTGTAAACACGCAAAACAACAGCACCTATTTGACAGATTTCAAACATATCCATGCTGTTCACAACTACTATAGCAACCTTGTTGGATACTTCCTTCAAAGCGAAATACAGCTGTTGTTAGAAATGTGCAATACTGTGAAATACAACACATACATTCGGAAGGATGTAAGCAAGCATTAATGATAATTACACAAACTTCAGACATTTTGTATGTGTACATGGTGTCAAACTAATTCTCTCTTCCCCCAAACACACAGACACTCTTTACATGAAATCTGATAACTTACATATATGTAACAATAGGTTAACCGTTTTGTATAATGCCAGTGTGCATTAAGAGTTATGCTTTTCTTAAAAATCAAACTTGTTTACAGTATGTTGTTTTTCCACTTTTCAGATGGCCTGAAAGTTGAAACACTCTCGATTGGGGAGGAGATGTGGTGAATGAAGCTGGAAATTACTCTGGGAGTTTTTCACATTTTACTCCGACATGCAAACAGGAACTGAAGGATCTAAGGTCAAGCACATTAGGTAGTTTGGAAACATTGTCTAAACCTGAACCCCTGCAATACCCCCACTTCCACCCCATCTCCCTTGTCAATGACCCTTTTACCTCCAACTCCTCACTCAGTCATGAATACAAACTTCAAAGAAGACTATAAAATTTAAATTGGAGATCAATTCAGAGCACTACAAAATGAACTGCAAATTATAAAAAGAATTACAGTTTTGATCTGCCCATTTGGTTTACAAAGAGGTAAAACTAAGGGTGACACTGACATTGACAATATTTCTAAATCTCTAATTTGCGTAAAATCTTGTTAAAAATAAAGTTTTTATATACCAGAATCTTTATGATGCTAACCACTGTTTTCAATGTGGTTCTGAATTTTATCCAACATTTAAGTTTCACAGATTAAAAAAGAATAGCTGTTGGGCAATCCAAATAATTATATTTGATGTGAACATGTGCAAGTGCAACCATGTGAATTTATCTGTTGAAAATTTTAATAAAAGTGACATAACAGACCGCAAGACTGATGTAACCTCCCTCCCTCCCCCTTCTCCTCCACCTTTACTTCCTTGTCTTGCTGCTACTTGTATTTCATAATGATTACTCGCTTTTACTGATCAAATTTAAAGACAGAGGCAGACAGAGACTGAGAGAATTTAAAATTCAATCAATACAAAATTTGGATTGGTCGTTTGAAAGTAAAATGGCACACAGCAAATCGCACGATCAATAGTTTCTTGAATTAATTATGTACGATGCGAAGAAAATACAAACACCACAACATTTGTGAGATCAGCTACTCGTGAACTCGCTCTCTCTCTCTCTCTCTCTCTCTCTCTCTCTCTCTCGCCGCTTTGAATGGCGACTAGAAGGTATGCAAACAATACATATACACAGGGCAATATGTCAAAATCATACACTTGGTGTGTGGAGAGAAAGTTTCCACACACACTGTAGCCAAGAAACGAAAACAGCTGGTACAGCTGGCTCAAGCCCTGTGAGGGCACATGTGCCATCTGCAGCCTACACCCCACCACCGGGGCTGTACACTACATGGCCAAACCAGACGCCATTCCACTCCCCAAGACGAGACGGGTTTTGGCCACTCTTCGCTTTCTTTGTCACACCCGACGACAGTTTTCTTACTCACACGTAGCACAATAAAAACAAGATGGACTTACATTTTGGGCCGTGGGTTTCTCGCTCCCCTCTACTCCCCGTAAAAAACTTGTGTCGAAACAGAAGTAAGCGAAAGTTCGTGAAGTTCCTCTCTCTTAGCGTAGTAGTCACTCGAGCAGTCCTCGAAATTCACACCCTTGGGACTGTCACAGCCCGAAGCCTCGTTTTCGATTAACAGAGCCCTTTGGGGTGGGGGTGGGGGGTGGGAGTGAATGCTCCAAAATTAGAAACACCCACTGTCCGAGTTTTCTTCCTGCCTGTCCACTCCTTTCTGGACAGCAACCACAGTGGTTTTCTTTCAAAACTTTCTTTAACAATACAGCCAGTTTGCGTAATCAACTCGAGGAGACAAGCATGCAGTCTAGGTATGACGAAAGCGAAGTGAGTGAGCTTGACCCTGATCAAAACGTCATCAGTGACAGGGGAACCCATGAGGCCGGCTAAGGGTGCGGGGTCTGACGAAATAAATTCGTGGATAAACAGAACTTAAAAATACGTACATTCAAAGACATCGAGACATATCTGGATTACTTTACCGTTTTAATATTTTTTTTTTCTAATCCGATACATACACTGTACTGCTTGTCGTTTTCTTTATTTGTTTCTTTCTTTCATTTTTTTTTTTTAAATAGAGTAAATTCCGTATCCCTGTCAAACGAGCCCAACTTTTTTTTTTCAACCGCTCCTTGTGGGCGTGGTTTGGGTCTCAAACGTGCATTATAACCTTCAGTGATCTGTTTCACTGAACAGGATTTTTCGTGTCACTAGCCTACATACGCAGTTATCAAAAGATTGCAAAGTGTTGTTGGTAAGTCTGTTAGCACGTTTATTGTCACGATAGTGTCAGCAATTTGTGTTTCATGGTGTGTGTGTGTATGTGTGTGTGTGTGTGTGTGTGTGTGTTGCTTGTGAAGATGTTTTAGTATGCACAAACCTGAACTTTACCTGTATATTAGCTGTTTGTTTTTCGTGTGTGTGTGTGTGTGTGTGTGGTGTGTGGACTATGTTGCTGGTAATACAAATCCCACATGTTTTCGTCTGATCTTCAGCAGATTTGGCATGATGACTGGCTGGCCTGCTGAACAGATCACAAGCGAATGGATCTCTGTTGTAATCGACGGTCGTTTTAAGTCCCAGTTTTATCGCGAAAATATGGACCGTATAGCAAAATGAAACGATTTCGGGGGAGGGGGTAGAATCGAAGGGCCAAGGGTGGGAAAAGGAGCAGGGTGAAACCGGGGAAGGAAAAGGAATAAGGGGGGGGGGGGGGGGGGGGGGGGGGGGGGGTGACGGAAAAAGGAAGGAAAGGGAACGGGGGGGTGGAGGAAGAGTGGGGGGAGAGGGGAAGGGAGGAGGGACGGTGGAAGAGGGGATTTACAAATCCACATTTTCGTCTGGTCTTCTCTAAAACTTGTTAGCATACTGGACACATCAAAGGCGAATATAGATAGATAGATAGACTAGTTGATAGATAATTTTTACGCAGTCAAAGATATGACTATAGGCCGAAGCTACGTCGGGATTCGATGCGGGTATCGGAAAAGGAAAATGGAGGGGAGGGAAGGCAGGACGGCAAGGAGATCGGGCGGGCGGGGGGGGGTGGGGGTGGGGTGGGGGGGGGGTGGGGGGGGGGGGAGAGGGGGAGGAGATAATCATATGCTGTGTCTGGGAGAGTGTGTGCAATGAAAAATCTGACACTCTCTCAGTCAGACCGAGATCCTGTAAAGAAGCGATTTTTTTCTTTTACTTAAGAATTATAACACATGAACATGTTCGTTATTGTGTTCTTTGTTTTGTTATTTCAGATGTGTATGCCACACGATTGCCTGGGGGATGGTGGGGGACGCGGTGGAGTCAGCGACCTTTTGGATTTACATAACGCTAACAACGTACCTCCCTTCTTAATTATAACAACTAGTTGACTGACCGACTCGCCTCATTGACCGACCGACCGATTTACTGACCGACAAACACACTAGCTAGCCAGCTACCTAATCAACTAACTAATTAACTAACTAACTAACTAACTAACTGACAAATAACTTTGTAACTAATTACTAACCAACCAACCACTGACCCAGCCACCCCACTCACTCATCCAACCAAAGAACCGACTGACTAACTAATCAACTAACCAACCAACTACTAACTAATTAGCTAGCTAGCTAACTAACTATCAAAGTGACTGACTGACTGACGAACGAACGAACAAGACAGAACAGAGCAGGCACTACTGAACACCACCGAAGTGACGCGGCAGCAGTGCAGTGTCTCCTCCGGTGGTTTGCCTCTTGACGATTTGACATTGACTGCTCCCTGTCGATTGCCAGAGCAGGGGATGCGGCGGGCCGTGCCGGGCTGTGGGTGTAGACAGGGGCCTCAGACAGAGGGCGTGGGTTCAATGCCACTGAGGTGGCACAGAAGATGGGACAGGGGAAAAAAAAAAAAACACTACCTAAAGAACCAGTCACTAACCGACCAACCAGTCAACTGGCAAATCCGCTGATTCACTCGCTCACTCATTCTCTGGCTGACTGACTATATATCCCCACTGAAGAGCTTTGGCAATGACACCTGGGAAACCGTGGGATGCCTTTTCTGTCAGAACTCTCTCAGTGGAGGCTGCTGCCTCTGACCATCTGGATGAAGAGGGGAGCCTCGTGTGGTCTCTTCTCCTGTGAACCCTCCCCCCCCCCTCCCCCCCCCCCCCCCCCCCCCCCCCCCCCCGAAACGAGGATTGGCTAGTCAAAAACTGCTGCTGAGAGAGGGTGTATTATGAAATTTTGAGGAAGTCCCAGTTGGATAGAGCTCCCGTAAAGATGTGACCATTTATTATTTGAAAAATTAAAATGTTCGCTATCGTGTTCTGTGTTTTTATTTCAAAATCCTATCTCACAAGCATACCTGGTGATGGGGGTGGGGGGGGGGGGGGGGGGGGGGGAGGCGGGGGGGAGTGGGGGGTGTCTTGCAACATTTGGGACTTACATCACGCTAACAAAACTATCTGCCTACGTAACAACAATAACTTACTCACTTGACCGACTGACCAACGGACTTCGGACAGACAAATAAATAAACAAACTAGCAGGGTAGCTAACTAATCAACCAACTAACGCACGCACGCACGAACGGATGGATAAGGACAAACGAACAGACAGAACAGACGGACGGACGAACTGACTGACTGACTAACTAATTAAACTACCAGCAACCAACCAACCAATCATCCAACTGACTGACTGACTCTATGTCCCTCACTGACAAGCATTAACATTGACTCAGACACCTGGGAAACAGGGCTCTAGACCGCCCTTCCCGCCATAGCTGCATCATGAGAAGTTGGTGCTGCCTCGGACCAAGAGGGAAGAGTCTTGACCAATGTTCATATGAGAAGCACATCGTCGCAGAGTCCCAGAGGAAACGCAAGTCCATGACTATCATCACCTCCGTATGTACAAATATTTTCTCTGCGCCCCCCCCCCCCCCCCCCCCCCCCCCCCCCCCCCCCCCCCCCCCTTAGAATCCACGCACTTAGGTTGTTTCTTTATAGACGCCCCCATCCCCCCCTCCCCCTCAATATTCTTTTTACTGCAGTTTGAAGAGTGGGTTAACAGTGAAGGTGAAAGAAGAATCAGACATACCCATCAATATATACACACACAATATCACACATATTAGTTCGTGTAGGCTTACATGATTTACATCCACGTGTCAATGAAAAAGACTACTAGAAGACTACTACACACACGCACGCGCACGCGCGCACGCACACACACACACACACACACACACACACACACACACACACACACACACACACACACACACACACACACACACACACACACACACATACACGCACACACACACACACACACACGCACACACACACATACACACACACACACACAGGTCATAACAAAATCTGAAAGTGAGAAAGGCATAATTAATCAACTAGAGAATATATTTCATACATACATGAGGTGACAAAGTACAACAATAAATTGATACAATTAAGAATAATCATAATTGTGTTGAAATAAAAGCTGAAGGCTTATCATATAAAGAGTTTATGCACAACATCAGACTATTACTCATTTTTGCATTCAATGTACGAATGAATCCATCAGTTTCGTAGTTAAGAAGAAAGAAAAAGAAGATAATCAGTATTCCAAGGAAGTTTAAAACGGGTTGAAAACATGTCCAAAATAAATCGTCTCAAGTTTCTTTCTGTTTTTTTTTTTCTTTTTTTTTTTTTCTTTCTTTTAAAGTAATATTCCACGATCTGCATATGCCCATTTAGATGCAAATGCTGTTTATGCGTAGAAGAATATCATTTTCTTGTCCATAAAAGTTTGAAGACATAAAGCATGTTTTAACTATAGGAATATTTTAAGCCGCCCTTCGTAGACTTTATTTGTAACGCGAGGATAGTGTGTTGCAACACTTTCTTTAATGGACAGCCTAAGTAAAGTCCTCACAAATGACCAAACAACGTCTTTTCTCTTAGAGTACGCAGTTAGTTGTGGGGTAGATCGATCGTATACGTGCTTCTGAGCTGGGAATCCACACTGTTGACGGTGACTGATAAGAACGGCTTGGTCAAACACAAGTCAGATAGACCATGGGTCAAGAGTCGGTTTAAGGAAAGGAAAGAACGTGCAGGTACAGTGGGTGGTGAGTGGGTGGTTGGAGTGATATTGAAACGAAAATGAGATTAATCAAAATCAAATCATTGGGATACAAATCAACAAGAAATCAAATTTTAATCCAGCGAGGACAGTAACAACAAGAAGCCAGGAGATACAATTATACAAAAGAAGCAAACAAGCAAACCTCATTTGTGGTAATGTTAGTTGATTGTGGGCCCTACTGAAATTTAATACAAACAATAATTGTATTTTGTGTATTCGTGAAAGCGAAAAATTAAGTCCGGGCAAATTTTGTTGGGTCTCTCTCTCTCTCTCTCTCTCTCTCTCTCTCTCTCTCTCTCTCTCTCTCTCTCTCTCTCTCTCAGGAATAGGGGCGGGGCGTTGGGGGGGGGGGGGGGGGGGGGGGGGGGGGGGGGGGGGGGGGGGGGGGGGGTGAAGGTATACAGGGAGATAAAGTGATGAGGCCATGGAGGAGATGTGGGTGCTGACAGGGATAGGTTGGGGGAGGTGCGAGAAGCTAACCAGATTTTCTGTGACTTGCTTTTACGAGTTAATGACTCGATACCTGTCTCTAATGCTGTTATAATAATAGTCACCTGAGGAAGACTTGCAACCGATCGAAATATTGGGAACACCATAGGCGTTTGTTTGTTATTGTTTTCTATTTCTGTGCATGTATGTATCGAGGGTTGACTGCCAGAACCCAGAATCTCTCTTACATATATATATATAATGAAACAATAAATTCCAAGGATAAGTACCGAGCACCGTTCCAGCAACTTACAGAGCAGCTAGGTGTTGCAATGACTGCAAGAAATATTGAATTCTAAACAAAGCTTGCTCTTATGTCTCAGATTGTAGAAATAGGAGGGTGGTAAGCCTTCATATCTGCAGTGGTAGATGATTCTGCCCACTCAAACACATACTGTCAGTTAGGCAAAATCATCTACCACTGCAGATATGAAGGCTTACCACCCTCCTATTTCTACAATCTGAGACATAAGAGCAAGCTTTGTTTATAATTCAATATATATATATATATATATATATATATATATATATATATATATATATATATATGTATGTATGTTTTATGTACGGATAAAATCAATTTAACTTAAATACGAAAAGAAAAAGAAATCAAAAGCTGCTCTAAAATAACTCATTTTTTAAGTTTTTTTTCTTTTTTTTTTCTTTCTTCTTTTTTAAAATTTTTTTTTAATTTTCTTTTATGGAACTCACTATTCTAGGCTGCAAGTTTTGAGAGTAATAAAATCGATTGTGTTCAAGTCGTGTTCATTCATTTTGAACTTCGCAAATTTAAAAGTGCAAGACAATAAAATCATAGACAAGGTACTGCTGTTCAAGTCCTTCACAGTCCAGGTATGTTTTGACGTGCTATCCAAGATCTTCAGCAGATTCTTACAATGAAAAATCGTTCGAGCATTTAAGTCGTAGACTTCCCTCTCTATCTTCAGATTTATTTTGTTAACGGCACACATTTGATAAGCGCAGGTTGCATATGTAAAAAAAGGTAGGGGGGGGGGGGGGGGGGGGGGAGGTGGTGGATAAGAAAGAAAGAAAAATAGAAAAAAGAGATGATACGTGCTATCTGATTGGTGTACCCTGTGAGTGTGTTAGTGCAATGCAAACTGATGCAGGGAGCATCATTAGTTCGGAGGTAAGGGCATGCAATTGTTTCACATTGGGAGCAAAAGTCGCCTCCCTCTAGGCCTGTTTGTTACCTCATCCAAACCAGGTTGTTTTCATCCTTGACTGTTAGTATGTTTCGGAGTTAAGGACATGCATTAGTTTCATACTGGAAGTAAAAGTCGCCACCCCTGGGCCTGTTTGTTACCCCCACCAAACCAGGTTGTTCCCATCCTTGACTGTCAGTCAGTAATGTTAAATAAAACATGGGACCGATTGTAATGAAACTTTTTTTTTTTCTGTCCCAACCTCTGCGCCACCCCAGAGGCAGTGCACCCACGCCGCTCATTCGGACACCCTGTCCACAGCCACAGCCCGGTCGGCCCCCGCCGCAGCCCCGGCACCGGCAATCCACAGGCAGCAGTCAATATTAAGTCGTCAGGAGGCAACCCACCGGAGGAGACACTGCACTGCTGCCGAGTCACTTCAGTGGTGTTCAGTGGCGCCTGTTCTGATCTAACATACGCAGGACACCACCTACTAAGCCCCCTACTGACGACAATAATTGCTTAGTCGCGGAGCCGGCGTGAGTGAGCTCTCCCCCGGAGGGCGCCACCACGTCCGTCCAACGACAGCCCCCATGGACTCGCCGGATACCGGTGACCCCGACGGAAACCAAACCAAGGCCACAGACGTGGAGAGGGACATCGAAAAACTGAGGTCACCATGAGAGCAGGGCATGAAGGGCCACAGAATTTGAGACTTGAGACATTTTTTTTTATGCTGATCGATGAGATGAGAAGGAGGATGATTATGATGATGATGCTACGGATTTCCATTTCGGTCTGAGACTACATGACAGGGCTGTACTCTACGCTTCCTTTCATAATATATCCCGGCGTCAACCAGGCCCGAGAGATACAGACACCTGCAGTGTTGGTCAGGAAATTTGAGCAACACTCTCAGAAACGCATCCATTAAGGGGATGAAACTCGACTGTGTGGTCCCAGTCTTCCCAACTGAGTCCGCAGCAAACTCAACTCTGGGTAGGAGCCGGTCGGGGCAGAAACCCACATGACTTCTGATGGGATTCGAACCCACGACCTCCCAGCGGGAGTCCGCAAGACAAGAACAAGGTAAAGTTACCACTACGAGTTGATAACTATCTTTGAAGGTAGGCCTACTTTTTTTTCTTGGAAAATCAAAAAACTTTCTCATGATATTCTTTGATTCGTTTCTGTGCCATCCCATATATAAAGTATGGGAAGTAACTCATTACCATGTGTCTACTATTACTGCCCCTGGATGAAATTTATCTTTCTATATTTACACTGATATACTAGAGCAAACTTCATCTCTCTGTTTACATTTACACTGATATACTAGAAAGACCTTTTCTCTCTCTACTATTCATATTTACGCTGATGTACTAGTTTCATTGGAAAATAAATTTTCCCGCTTGCTATCAAGACTTTATTGTTAGGTATCTGGCTGGGGGTTGGAGGGAAAAGGTGACCTGGGGGGTGGGGAGGAGGAGGGAGACGGGGAAAAGGGGTAGGGGGGGAGGGAGAGGGGGAAGATATACCTGGGGGGGAGGGGAGGGAGGACTTGCTGGAGGGGAAGGGGGGCTGGGGTTGGGAATGGACGACGGGAAGGGAGGGGGGGAGGGAGGGAGGGGAGGGCAGACGGACAGGAGGGGATGGGGGGATCGAGGGGAGAGGGAGTTAGTTTTTGGCCCCATGCTGGGCGGTACGTATGGCCAAGCAGGAGAGGTCAGTTAAAAGCAAAACAAGCCAGTCCCAGTCCAGCGTGTTTGCTGTGGAGATTTGGAAACGCTTCCGACCCGGGTTGATCTGATAACACTCGTCAAGCGGCACAACTTCACGCTGGCATTGGCCCATTGTTGTGTCCACGCTTTGTTCCTTTGGGCAGGGTCCTGTGGGCCGGGTTATGAAGAACTTGACAGAATAAGAATTCGACCCGTTTTTCGGGAAGTAACATTGTAAGGAGGAAAAGTGTATGAAATACAACAACATAAACCTTACGTTTACTCGGATATAGGGGTGGGTTGAGGGTGAGGGAAGGTGCATGACTGCATGTACATATTTAACAGCAACAACAACAATAACAACAAACGAACGAACGTTATTTCTTGCGTCTTAACACTTCATTACAGAAAAAAGATTTTGCGGTTCCAAA
>JADBJO010000034.1:700000-715000 GCA_016801955.1 Conus betulinus | reverse complement strand
TCTGCATGGTTCTTCCTCTGGCAGCACTCATCGCATGTGCGATCTCTTGAAGCACTTGCCTTTGCCTCCATACGTGCCTCCACTGGGTTAGCTCTGCGTTGCTTAAAGCTCAGTACCTGCGCCAGTGTGTTTGCCCTGACAATGTGAATACACAGATTCATCTGATTTTCTCTATTTCATGGCAGGTGGTCACATATACATCATCTCATTCCCTTGACCTAAGTGGTCGTAGGGGGAACATGAGGGATGACTCCGTCAAGCTTCGTCTCCATCACGGCCATTCCCCTGCTTCTGGCAGGACTTCTGACGGTCTGAGATTTGTTCATTCTATCACGTTCTCCGTTCAGCTCTTTCTCTGTCACATACACCTCTAAGGATAAAGCTGATCCTACGAAAGCTATCATATGCAACCATTCCTTCTAGCGCCCCTGTTAGCCCCCGCTAGAAAGCTTTCTGGATTCTCTTTGGCATCGTTTTCTTTATCAAATGTCTGTCTTTGCTGTCCCCTTTGCCTTTGACTACTGCTTCATTTCTCTTGATCCCAGTCACTGACCCGGAGGTTATCCTGTGCCACATTCGCTGCCTCTCCAACATTCCATTTTCTGTCAGTCTCTTTTCAGGATGAATTGGTCTTAAACTCATTCTTCCCGAGTCCTTAAAGGTTGGTCAACGCAATGAATAAGAAAAAAAAAAAAACGAATCCTAATGTCCTAAAGTCAACAAGAGCTTTGAGTCCAGAGAGAGAGAGAGAGAGAGAGAGAGAGAGAGAGAGAGAGAGAGAGAGAGACAGACAGACAGACAGACAGACAGACAGACAGACAGTCAGAGGGACAGAGAGAGACGGACAGACAGACAGACAGGCAGACACATGCTCTCACGCAAAAACAGATGAAGAAAGAGACACTGTTTACCATAAAACAAACACTATCTTATCCGAAGCTAACTAATTCGCATCTATTATACCCAAGGCGTCACGCATTACACTATTTTCATACCATTATGTGTCCCACGGCAGGAACTCCGTGAGGGTTTCGTGACAGAAGTTTCCATGCGGAATCAGGGATCACCATCCCGGCACCTTCCCTCCCCCCCCCCCCCCCCCCCCCCCCCCCCCTCCCCTCTCTCGTAAAAGGGCAGAGGCGTTTTTAAAGCCCAGCCCTTTATTGTGTGGTCTTGAAGCTGCTACAAGCTAAGAGCGAAAAGAATGCAACAGTAATTGCTAAAGTCACTTGCACATCTGAATAAAATTCATGGACATTTGCCTCAGGGAGCGTGAAACACGTCTCTGTTTACATGTTACATGGGAAGGGATTCCGTTCCTCCTCCTCCTCCACCTCCTCCTCCTCCTCCTCCTCCTCCTCCTCCTCCTTCTTCTTCTTCTTCTACTGCTGCTGCAGCTGTTCTGGCTATTACCACAACTGCTGCTGCTGCTGCTACTACTACTACTACTACTATTGCTGTTACTGCTACTATACTACTACTACTACTACTGCCGCTGTTGCTGTTGCTGTTACTACAACAACTACAGCTACTACTGCTGCTGTTACTAGTACTACTACTAGTACTGCTGCTCCTTCTACTATTGCTGCTGCTGCTGCCACTACTGCTACTACTACAACTGTGGTTGCTGATACTACTACTACTACTACTACCACCACTACTACTACTACTACTACTACTACTACTACTACTACTACTTGCTGCTGCTGCTGCTGCTGCTGCTGCTGCTCCTGCTGCTGCCACTACTATTGCCGCTGCTATTACTACTGTTGCTACTTCTACTGCTGCTGCTGCTACTGCAGCTACAACAACTACTGCTGCTGCTACTACTACTATTACTCTTTCTACTACTACTACTGCTGCTGCTGCTGCTGCTGCCACTACCATTCTACCACTTTTAAATCGTCCTCAGCCTCGTGCAGTTCAAAGACCAAATTTTGTTGTTTTCTTAACCATTTATTCATGCTTAATTAAGTCCCCATATTGGACGCGAAGTAACTTATACACAACACCTTCTAATTCATTCATATGACCTCAAGTGACCCGGCCGCAGATCTGACTGCTACATTTCACACACAACTCGCTGGCGACAGAGAACAGGAGCAGATAATCCCTTACGGTTAAAAAAAAAAAAAAAAAAAAAAAAAAAAAAAAAAGAAAAGAAAAGATGGGATGGGATGGGAAGGAGAAGGAAGTGTGTGTGGCGAGGGATGTAGGAAGTGGTGGTGGTGGGGACAGGGTGGAAGGGTGGAGGGAGAAAGAAAGGGTGCGTGAGGTCAAGGGTTGACAGCGAGGAGGAATAGGGGCGAAAAGGCAAGGCAAGGGGGGGCATTATTCGGGGCGCCTGCTGTGCTACAAGTAGAACACCCACATGCACCGAAGTTCAAAGGATAGGGTACCTGTCCGATGGGAGGTGTGGAGGTCTCTGCACTGCCACTTAATGACAACTTTTAAAGACAGGCATGAAACAAAATGTCGAGTTACCACCACCACCACCACCCCCCTACACACACACACACACACACGAAAAAAAGAAAAAAAATGTTTGGGCACCGGCACGATTTGAACTCTGAATTCGAACTGCACGCTTCACGACTGAACTGCCAGGCTCCCTCGGTCGGACAGCTTTAGGTGGGTAGCCTGTCCTAAACTGTGAGAGCATAACACAACACTGTTATATCCTCCGTTCAGCATGGAACTGCACGCGAGTGAGAAACTCATTTTTTTTCTGTTCAGGCCAGCGGAACAGCTAAGTACATTACAGATGTCCCAAGCCCGCTACCTGCCAGCAGAAGAAGAGCAGCAGCAACCAGCCACCATGCGCGCTGTGTGGTAGAACCCTGCTCGTGGACGCAGAGGTTGTGGGTTCCAGCCTGCCCTCAAGAGAGGCAGATATTTCGGAATTGTGTGGGTCCTAGGGATGTTGAGTGTCTTATGGATGAAGATGGAGGGGAAAAATGAAACCACACAGTCGGATTTCAACCACTCTCTCTGTCCGTTGTATCGCATTTCCCTGACCAAGACTGCAGTGTTGCATGTAATTCTCGGAGCCTGCTTGAGGTTGAGATGCAATAATATCATTCCTGCATGATGAGTTCTGCCCACAACCTGTCAGAAATCAAAATACACAGCAAAAACACAAACAAAGAAAGAAACAAACAACCAAACAACAGCAACAAAAGAAAGAAAGAAAAAAAAAAGAGAAATATACTCAGAAAGGCAAAATCAGGGGTCGTTTTACAAACATAAACTTTTCGCTAACAAAATGGCCATGTTTCTGATTTTCCCAGCTTCTTTCTGTGTAACTTATTCAAGTTATTCTTTTAAGTAACTGTTTAGTGTGTGTCTATGATAATGGCACGACCAATGTTCGGTAGGTACTCAAGGTCTGCCCAGCGCGTTGGGCTAATGCATAGGTCAGACATCTGTTCAGTCGTAGCCACGAGACTCTCTTTTTAACCTCTCTCATTTTAATCATGAATTCATTTATGATCATACGCAGTGTGGTCTCAAAACTTAGCGGTTGTGGTGTGGCGTATATGGACTAGTCCGCACGCAGTGATACCTCCTTGATGGTACTGAAAGCAGAAAGCGCTCGATGGCAGGCGTTGGGTCAATTGCTGAATGAATAGTAAGCATCCTGTCGCCAGGGTATCACATGAAAGAACATTTACAGTAGTCCAGTCACGTCGTGTGCAACCAAAACGGAACATTTCGTCATCTTCATTTATCATCATTTGAACCACACACACACACACACACACACACACACACCACAGTTGCCCTCATGGTGACCTCAGTTTTGATTTCCTCTCCACAGGCACGCCTGAGGCGAATTCCTGTCAAAATCTTCAGCGTCGACAACTTGATGGCGACTGTCGTGGTGATGCCCTCTGGAGAGGTGACGCTTATTCATCGCTGTCACTGTCACTGTCATGAGTACAGGGCTCAGCCAGTATGTCCGGCCTATGCTGGATTAGAAGAGGCATCACAACACATAATAATAATAATAATGATGATGATGATGGTAATAATACTAATAATCATTATAATCAGAATAATGATAAAGACAATAATATTGAGGACAACTTGTATAGCGCCCATCCAAAAGGAATAACAGGCTACAGGGCGCTTACAAGTTTTAACAAATAAACATCTAACACACACACACACACACACACACACACACACACACACACGCATACACCACGACGACGACGGTGATGATGGTGATGATGATGATGATGATGATGATGATGATGATGATGATGATAATAGAAACAAGAACAACAACAACGATGATGATGATGGCAACGACGACGACGGTGATGATGACGATGACGATGATAATGGTGATTAAAAAAAAAAAGTCGGGAAGGTTGATGTGAGGTCACAACAGGCGCTTGGTGGAAGAGGGAATGTGTGAGACCTACAGTAGACAGTGAAAAAAAAATGATGGGGGGGGGGCGGAGGGGGGGGGGGGGGGGAGAGGGAGGGGGAGGAGAGCTAAATGGAGGAGAGGCGAGGACCACGGGGGGGGTTGAGGAGGGGGGGGTGCCAAGCTGTCAACTTAAATGGAGGACACGACCACCACTATGATCAAGTGCCAAGCTGTCTTAACTCCCACCACTATGATAAATCTCTCTCTCTCTCTCTCTCTCTCTCTCTCTCTCTCTCTCTCTCACCGTGAAAAACATTGTGTGCAAACAGACAGCAAGCAAGCAAGATAGATAGATAGATAGGCAGACAGACAGATAGGCAGACAGACGAACGGACAGAGAGAGAGAGAGAGAGAGAGAGAGAGAGAGAGAGAGAGAGAGAGAGAGAGAGACAGACAGACAGACAGAGAGAGAGAGAGAGAGAGAGAGAGAGAGAGATAGTAGTTGTAGTTCACAGCCAAGCCGACCAAAGAGGCCATATCAGAGCTGTATGCGAGCGGCATAGGCCTACATACATACACATATAAATACGCACACACATACATACAAACATACATATATTCATTCATACATACATGCATACACACATGCACATACGTATATACAGACAGACAGATATAGACATATATACATACGTACATACATACCAACATACATACATACATATACACACATAACACATACACACATACATACATACATGCATACATACATACATACATACATGCATACATACATACATACATACATACATACATACATACATTCGTACATGCGTACATTACTAAAACCAGGTTTCCTTTAGATACCAGCCACGGCAAAAAAATCATAACCCCCACCATTATCATAATCACCGGCATCGGTCACATAGCAAAAAGGTCCATAGAGTATCAAATGACACCGTGACCCCCAGTCTGACAAATGAATTCCCAGTCAGCGAGGTCGTTTACCTCAAAGACTTCAAAGGTGAAGGACGCAATCATGATTTTTTTTTTTTTCTGCGATAGATTTTCTCCGATGCACCATATGAAGAGACTTGTATGGAAAATGGCTCGCCTCAAAAACTCGACATTGATATATGATTTCCTTCATGAACAGATCATTTACAAGATATTGTCATGACATGTGATTAACAAGGGTTTTTAGTGGAGGGCAATGACATTTTGACGTAAAAACTTTACTTGTGACGTCTCTGGACTCTGTTAGTCGTTCGGACGGAATGTCAACAGAAAACAACAACAACAACAATAAATAAACAAACAAACAAAACACACACACACTTAATATTCGTGACCCTTCTGTCACCAGAAGAAAGACGATGACAAGAATAATATAATGGGCATTAGTCAAAATGTGCCAGCATTACGTCGATCATACACATGGCAAGCACATGATGATTCCGTGCCTGGTTGATTTTGATGGTGTTGCAGCAGTGAGAAAAAGATAGATTAATAATATATATTCTCAAAGTATACATATTATGCGTAATATCGACTATTTGCAAGGGGTTTTTCATCATTAAGAAGATTTATGTGACTGATTAAAACTATACGATAAGAATTTGTATATCCTTCTTTTTTTTATCAAGTGCATCAAGTCTCCAAGAAGGATCTCACACACACACACACACACACACACACACACACACACACACACACACAAGCACGCACGCACGCACGCACGCACGCACACACACACACACACACACACACACACACACACACACACACACACACACACACACACACGCCCTCAGGCTTGGTGTAAAGGACACCCTTTCGGCCTACTATAAAGAGACCCCTCACCTCCCCACACTTCTCCAGCCTGCTATCCAGACAGGGTTCCACTCAGGCCACTTGTCCACAAAGGAATCACTCTAGGTCTGCTATCGACAAAGGAATCTCCCTAGGTCTGCTATCTACAAAGGAATCTATACAGACCTGCAATCTCCAAAGGAATCGCTACAGGTCTGCTATCTACAAAGGAATCCTTACAGACCTGCTATCTACAAAGGAATCCCTACAGACCTGCTATCTACAAAGGAATCCCTACAGACTGCTATGTTCAAAGAATCCTTACAGAGCTGCTATCTACAAAGGAATCCATACAGACCTGCTATCTACAAAGAAATCCCTACAAGCGTGCTATGTACAAAGAAATCCCTACAGACCTGTTATCCACAAAGGAATCCCTACAGACCTGCTGTCTAAAAAAAAATCCCTACAAGCGTGCTATGTACAAAGAAATCCCTACAGACCTGTTATCCACAAAGGAATCCCTACAGACCTGCTGTCTAAAAAAAAAAAAAAAAAAACAAAAAAAAAAAACCCTCCCTACACACACATGCTGTCCACAAAGGAATCACAAGAGCCAGTAGGGGTCTAGTTTCCACAATGGAATCCTTTCAGGTCTGATATCCATGATGGAATCCCTTCAGGTCTAGTATTCACAATGGAATCCCTATAGATCTGGTATCCACAAACGAAGCCCTGCAGGTCTAAAATCAACAAAGGAAACCCTAAAGGTCTTCTATCCACAGAGGAATCCCTTCAAGTCTACTGTTCAAAAAGGAACCCCAACAGGTCTGTTATCCAGCATGGAATCCCTATAGGCCTGTTATTGACAGAGCAATCTCTTACAGTATCCACAATGGGATCTCCGCCGTTCTGATGTCCAGAAATCCCCACAGACCTGTTTATCCAGAAGGGAATCCCCCTGGGCCTCCTACTCTCAAAGGAATCCCTCCAGGACTTCTATCCACAAAGAAGTTCCCCTATGCCGCCTATCCACGAAGGAACCCCCTCCAGTCCAGCCATCTACAAAGAAATCCCTCCAGGCCTCCTTTCAACTGAGAAATCCCTCCAGGCCTTTCCAACAGAGGGATCCCTCCTACACTCCAAAGGAATCTCTTTTGGGCCTCCTTTCCACATGGGTATTTCTCCAGGCCTCCTTTCCAACAGAGGAATCCTTCCAGGACTCCAAAGAAATCTCTTTAGGCCTCCTTTCCACATAGCTACCTCTCAAGGCCTCCTTTCCACTGAGGAATTCCTCCAGGACTCCAAAGGAATCTCTTTAGGCCTCCTTTCCATATGGGTATCTCTCCAGACCTCTCTCCAGGACTCCAAAAGAATCTCTTTAGGCCTCCTTTCCATATGGGTATCTCTCCAGACCTCTCTCCAGGACTCCAAAAGAATCTCTTTAGGCCTCCTTTCCATATGGGTATCTCTCCAGATCTCTCTCCAGGACTCCAAAAGAATCTCTTTAGGCCTCCTTTCCACATAGGTTTCTCTCCAGGCCTCCTTTCCAACATAGGAATCCCTCCAAGACTCCAAAGGAATCTCGTTAAGCCTCCTTTCCACTTAGGTATCTCTCCAGGCCTCCTTTCCAGCAGAGGAATCCCTCCAACCCACAATAGAATTATTCCAGAACTGCTGAAAGCAGCAAGACTGCGGATGGTATGCGCGGGAATTTGGATTGAGTTCGTTCTGTCTCCTTTCCTATCCCTGCAACGCCACTCTCTCTCTCTCTCTCTCTCTCTCTCTCTCTCCCCCCCCCCCCCCCCCCCCCCCCCCCCCCCGCTTTTCTCCGCCTTTGTCTGCCTATATGCCTCTCTCTCTCTCTCTCTCTCTCTCTCCGTCACTGCCCACTCCCTCCGCCAGGGCGTTGAACATGTATCTGGGTTCAAAAATGAGCAAAATCATTTAGTTTCCCACGGTCCGCAAACTCACTCTATCTATGGACAAGGATCAGCAGGTGTTGTTCTTCCCCGTCTTTTCCTTTTCTTCTCTTCTTCGGACTGTCTTTTTCTCTTTCATTTTCTTTCTTTCCTTTCCTTTCTCTCTTTCATTCAGTCTTTTTTTTTTATTTTAATAAGTCTTGTTTTCTATTTTAGTCTTCTTTCCAACTTTTTGCTTCTTTCTCTCCCCCCCTCCCCCCTTCCTTCATTGTTCTCTCCATTTCTACCACCACCCCCCCACCCACCCCCACCCCACCCCCACACACACACACACACACACTTCACACACTTCTTTTTTTTTTTTTTTCTCATTCTTTCGCTTTCTTTCTCCAACTTGTCATCATCACAAAAACGCGAAGGCAGAAGCGTTCCAATCGCATCAGTCCTCTGTCCAAGACACAGAACCGGACCTTGAAAAGACTGAAAACCGCGCCCAAACACAGTGAATGCCTCAAACCCTCAGACTAACTGTCAAGCAGGCTAGGCAGCCTTTAGAATCTCCCCAAAGGAAAACCTTATGAAGGCATGTCGCCAGGCCCATTGACAGTGGTGTATTCAGGAGTGCCGGTTCATTATCCAGTTGCCGCTGGGATTGGGGGGTCAAAAGGGAATCCTGGACGATGACCTGCCAGCCAAGCTCATTGACGGGAGGGACGAAAAGCCGGCTGGCTCAGCGGGATGTTGATGAGAAACAGCAGTGAGAAGACTGGGACGGAAGAGAGAGAAGGGGTGTGGCATGGTTATGGCATGGTTATATAGACCTTGGCCTGAGAGATGCGGAAGAATGACTCTTTCTTCTGGGTCACGTCAGGTGTCGCACCCTTAATAGGATTCTGCCCCGCGGGCTGCTTCTATGAAACGCTGGCCTTGAATTGGAAACAGGGCGTTCTTCTCTCCCCCCCCCCCCCCCCCCCCCCCCCCCCCCCCCCCCCCCTCCCCTCCCCTCTAACTCGTTCTTCCACCCCAGTCTGGAAAATGATAACTCTCGAATTTTAGGCAGTAGGTGTTCCTATATGCTCCAGCTTCATTTCCCCTCTGTATCTACCCTTTGTGCTGTGTGTTAGACTTTGAGCTGCGGTGTGTGTGTGTGTGTGTGTGTGTGTGTGTGCGTGCGTGCGTGCGTGCGTGTGTGTGTGTTTGAGAGAGAGAGAGAGAGAGAGAGAGAGAGAGAGAGAGAGAGAGATTTTGAAATGAGATCCCATGCGTGCAATACAGTTTTACTACACGTACAGGATCTTGCAACGGAGTTTTTCTTTCACTTTGAAACAGAACAAAACAAAAGACACAAAGAACAGCAACATACCCTCTGTTCCTCACAAGGAAGTATATAAACATCCTGCAATACACAATTCTTTTTTATGCATAAAACATCGTGGGAATGTCGCATTAGAAATGACAATAATCCCCCACTTTCATGAAAGGAATACGGTAAACATGTAGGTCTGCCCCTGCCCGTGGTTGTCTAAATGAGAGAGAGGAGAGAGAGAGAGAGAGAGAGAGAGACAGACAGACAGACAGACAGAGACACAGACGAACGGACAGACAGAGACAGACAGAGAAAGAAAACACTGAGTCGTCAAACATTGTAACCAAGTTTAACACGCAGGGCAACATAAACCGGAAAGAACTTCCCCAGTCCACATCCAGTACAACTGTCACAATGTGTTTGTCTCCTGTCAGGTAGGTCCTCATGACCTCTTACCCCCTCCCCCCCCCCCCCCCCCCCCCCCCCCCCCCCCCCCCCATTCCCCGACAGCACAGAGCATAGAGAGAGAGAGTAGAGAGAGAGAGAGAGAAGAGAGGGAAAACGAAATAGAAGAGAGAGAGAGAGAGTAGAGATAACGAGACAAATTGTGCTATTTAGAGAGAGGAAAGAGAGATAAGCACAAATCTCAGTGGAGCTTTTTTTTTTTTTTTTTTTTTTTGTCCATTCCAGCCCTCAACAAAGGAGAGGTTTCTTTAGAAGGAAGAGAGTAGGTGTGGAGGTTGGCTCATAGGGAGAGTATGGGCGCGAGTGAATGACCCGAATGGAGAGAGCGAAGATAAGAGAAGAGATTAGAGAGCGAGAGAGGCAGAGGGAGGTCCGGGATGGAGGGCTGGGGTCGGCTTCGAGAAACAGAATGGGAGACTCTGAGTCCTCGCTGTCAACGGGACAGCTCTCTCTATCGACTCTCTCATCTCTCTCATCGCTCTCACTCTCACATCTCTCCTCTCTCTACCCGCTGTGTGTCACTGAGGTGTGTTCGTGCTTACAACCAGCGACGCAGACTGTCGTTTAAGTAAAAACGAATCCAATCTCTAGACATGGGTTTTCCGGACACACGACCATAGCGAGGACCTATTTAGCCAGGTCAATTCTGTTTGAAATCAACGCTTCACAGCAACAACATTCGTGACAAACAACGCGGCTGTAGTTTTCTACACTCTCCCAAGGCCATGGAGAACGTGAATAGTAGCATCATCAAACTGGAAACTTCCGCCGACATAGACAAAGACAGTCCGTGCACACAATTCTTGCAATTATTTTTTTTTTTAATTTTTATTATAACACCTCTCCATCTCAAATTTTTTTGTTAACACGCTTCCATAAATCGCTGCTAGCTATCAGATCTCAATGCCGAGCTCGCCCGTCGAGCTCCCTCCTCCGCGTCCCCCCTCCACCCCCTCCTGCCGCTATCAGCCCTCTCCCCGCCTCCCACGCCGCGTTCCCATTCCCACCGCTGCACGTGAATCCCTCCACCACCCTCCCCTCCTGCGGAGGGTCTCATTGTGTCTATTGTTTCATTTGCATACTGTAAACCACAACTCCCTATCCCCGGACCCACGCGCTCACCGTGTGTAGATCTGGCGTCTCTTAGCGCGCAGCATGTGAACCTTTTGCTATTCATAATGCACCCTTTGCCCCACCTGCATGTTTTTGGCCCTTCGCACCAGCAATGCACTTTTTTCCTGTTTTTATGTCGGTTAAAGGCATGACTTGTCTTTACGTTTGTATCAACAACAACAACACGAATCCAGCCCGGCTGAACACAGTAGTGAGAGACTGCTGACGCTGTGGTTTACATAGACGCGGCGTAGGCGCCATTAGAATTTGTCACGGAAAAAGACGAGAAAATAATAAGCATGTTAGGCATTTTGGAAGGCCTACTATAGAATTGTGGCCAGTTTTTTTAATGTTAAAAACTGATAATTGATGCAAAAGAACCAACCCCCATCATCGACAATTATTGTTTCTTGTTAGTTGTAGGGGGAGGGCGGGGGGGGTGTTGAGATAAAAATCAGTTCTTCAAATACATAACCTTACTCCTTAGTTTGACGTTCACATTTCAATTTCAGCCTTTGCACTCCAACTGCTCACCCCTCGAACGCCATATCTTTGCCGCCCGCTGAAGCCCCCCCAAATAGTCCAAATTTCCTTTTGCTTTAAAATGTCACTACTTCTTTCAGGAACCAAAACCTGACGTTGTAACCCCATTGATGGCCATACATTTAAACAAAAATGAAAAATGAGGAGAATCACAACTTCCCAGTACACAATAAAAAAAAAACATCTACTCAAAAAAAAAAAAAAAAAATTCTAATTGCGAACGGCCAGTCTATCAATGACTACTCGACTCCTTAAGCAAGGCCTTGGCGCATTCATTTTGTGGTGTGCACCGCTGTACAAAGAGGATACGACATTGCCCATTCTGAAGAGCTTCTATTTGTTATTGATCTCTCTCTTCTTCCAAGCACTTCTCCGTCTACTCTCTCTCATCTCTCTCAAGACCATATCTGTGCTCGTCAGGCGTGTGTGTGGTGTGGAGCCCTGTCGTGTGGGGGTGCAATTTAAATGGTTGTGTAATCAGGAGCATTCTGTGAGGGAAAATTATGGGAGGCGAAATGGACAGGAAAAGACTGCTGCGCTCGTGAAAGTAGGAAGGGTGTGTGTTGTGTGGGTGTGTGTGTGTGTGGTGGGGTGTGTTCAAGATTTAAATGTTGTTGCGTGGAGAGGATAAATTATGCGAAATGACAGACACCTGCGCTCGTTGTAGGCGGGTTGGTTTTTTTTCTTTGTTGTTTTGTATCCGTCTTCAAGATGTTAATACTTCGCTTATTCATGAATGTACATTGTCTTTATCGCTAGTTTCGTCGTTTTTTCTTCTTCTTTCTGGGTTTCTGTGCGTTTATAGAAGGTGTATTTTTTGTTGTTTGGCTTTTTTTTTTTTCTTTTTTTTCTTCTTCTTCTTTTTTTTTTTTTTTTTTTTTTTTTTGATGACTTTGTAAGTTGACCCCAACGTGGTGACCGCCCTGATATGGCCCTTTGCGGTCGGCTGGGCTATAAGCAAACAACATCATCTCACCTCACTCGGTCTTTTCGTCTTTTCTTCCAGGAGGAGCAGTTTTGCATTATGTTATGACAGCCCTGAAAAGACCCTGTCGGCTTGGTTATTAGAATCAAATGAAACTGTCTGGGGGAGGAAGTCCTTCGCGAACCGTCTCACTCGTTTGAATCTGTCTGCCTGTCCTGTCAGTCTCTCTCTCTCTCTCTCTCTCCTCTCTTTGAATCTGTCTGTCTGTCTGTCTGTCTGTCTGTCTCTCTCTCTTCTCGCCCCCCCTCGCCGCACTTTCCTGCCACTCCCCGTCATCTCTACACTCACTTCCCCCAATCCATGTCAGTTCACTTTGTGCCCTTGGTGCGTAAACTTATTTACTAATTTTGCCCTCTTTCTTTTCTTTTATTTCTTTTTAGTTTCCCGTTGTTTCATTTTTTTTTTTTTTTTTTTTTTTTTTTGCGATCTAGCAAGACTGGATGTTAGCACAAAAATGTGCCCACTCACAGTGGCGCTTTTCCCCCCACATAAATTGTGTTCGTTCGTTCGTTTTCGTTTTCACCTCACCTTTTCATGTAATAAAGATATATGACGCGCACGTGTGCTTGCACACACACACACACACACACACACACACACACACACACACACACACACACCACGCACGCACGCACACACACACACACACACACACACACACACACACACACACACACGCATTGACCATCCACACACACACACACACACACACACACCACACACACTCATGTCTATGTCAAAATACCCTTGGGTTCTTCACGAAGCCTATGGACTCTTAAATAAAGTCTCTTTTTGAGTCTTTTTATAACCTGTATAAAGATTCAGTTCTCTTTAAAATACATGTACAAAGATTCTTCATTGAGTTGCTATTCAAGAACTCAGAAATCTACCCGTCCATCTAACTCGTCCAATCAAATTCGTAAACTGTATACAAAGACGCATGTACATGTACACAAATTTCGGAAACTGGAATCTCTCTTATATAGGCTCAAAGTTAACGCTCTTCGTACAAAATT
Source organism: Conus betulinus (assembly GCA_016801955.1). Classification (NCBI taxonomy): domain Eukaryota; kingdom Metazoa; phylum Mollusca; class Gastropoda; order Neogastropoda; family Conidae; genus Conus; species Conus betulinus. The sequence continues at coordinate 701,457 of JADBJO010000034.1, read as the reverse complement.
CCACAGAAATTTACAATGCGCTTGTGGAGCAGTCGACAGTTTCAATACTCTGCATTTTCTTTTTAACTGTTCCTATTTTAACTCATCTCTCTCCAACTTCCGACAAAAAGATTCCCCATGCATTTTCCAGAATCTCCACGCCTTTTTTACATTTGTAAATTCGTTAATGTTAAGCCCAGTTGGCTCGTTTTGTAAATATTTCCAGGTTTTTTTTTTTTTTTTTTTTTCCATTGTAATTTATCTTTTAAATTGTTACATTTAGAACAGTATTTTCTTTTCAATAGTCAAAGTCGCACACACACACACACACCACACACACACACACACACACACACACACACACACACACACACACATTCGTACGTAGGCCTATACTAGCATTTTGCATACATTATTTCCATTCTCTTATCCACTCATTTCTGTATTATTTTGTCTATTATCACTTTAAGTGAACAGACGTTAAATTGAAGAACTAACTAACTAACACACACTCACACATACCACACTACACTACACTACACTATACTACACTACACTACACTACACTACACTACACTACACTACACTACACTGAAACAGAATGTAGTTTGATAATCTCTGCAGTTTGCACTGACACCAAACCGTCTCTAAGTCTAGACGTGGTCCCCCATACGTGAAGCCGAGCATATGCAGTGTTGCACGCGTTTCACCTTCAGGAGAAGCACAGGTCACTAAGCAAGCAGTCAGGCAGGGTTGGGGTGGGATGGGCCGCGACATGGAATGGAAATAAACCATACGTCGCCTACACTGGTATCGTGTCGTGGGTGTCGTGTCTAGATGCCATCCACAGCGGCGATATGTTGGGGGTAACTAACAACGGTCGTCTTGCCAAAAAAAAAAAAAAAAAAAAAAAAAAAAAAGAGTCGCCGATTGTGAACCTCCCGCAAGCAATTCTAGTCGTGTGTGTGTGTGTGTGTGTGTGTGTGTGCGCGCGCGCGCGCGCGCACGCTCACACGCGCGCGAGTGAGTGTGTGTCAAGAGACTAACTTCTGAAACGTTACTAGTACTACTATCTTCTGAAAGAAAACACTACTGTAATTTTCATAACATAGTAGTAATACTACTAACTTATGAAAATTATAGTAGTGATTTCAGAAAGATAGTAGTACTAGTAACGTTTCAGAAGTTAGTAGCTTCGCGTTGCGACTATCTAGTGAAATGATCCCTGTGTAAAATTATGTCCTCTTTCTTAGTATTATTACTATCCAGGGTCACTGATCGATGGTCATTTGGCCTTTGAGTGTATAACGAGTTTATGTGAACAGCTTACAACGTTTCTGACCAGTGGTCAGTATCATTCACCAGCGGTCATTTTGGCCAAAATTCACTGTTTGACAACTAGTTAGTGTAGAACGAGTTCAGGTGAACAATTTATGACGTTGCTGACCAGTGGTCAGTGTCCTTGAACCAGTAGTAAT
>JADBJO010000034.1:690000-695000 GCA_016801955.1 Conus betulinus | reverse complement strand
AGACCTTTATAACACTCGTAGACACCTTACACGGTGATAGCAATAGACCTTTATAAACACTCGTAGACATCTTACACGGTGATAGCAATAGACCTTTATAAACACTCGTAGATACCTTACACAGTGACAGCTTAGTTAGGCCAGCCAGGTGTGATTGTTTGTTTTGTCTTCCATTTCTTGCTGCTGCTAGTTTTTTTTTCCCCCCTTGTATCAATTTCCCTTCCTCCTCGCTTCCTCCCCCTCTTGCCGCAACCCCCCATGACCCACCCCTTCACACACACACACACACACACACACACACACACACACACACACACACACACACACACACACACACACATGCGCGCGTGCAAGTTCAAACACAACACACACACACACACACACACACACACACACACACACACACACACACACACACACACACACTGTTTTGTTCCTATCCCAGTCTGATATCACCCAGTGTTAATACAGACTATACAAACTGAAGACACTCAAACTCTCTTCATCGTGTGCTACACTGAATTACATTAAATCCAACTTCCCTGTCGATCAAATTACTGTTTTAAATTAAGAATAAAAAACTGCTTGACGATACGATCAGGACATTCACACCCCACCCCTACCCCCTTCCCGTCCATCCCCATCTCTGTCTCAAAAGTAAATGCAGACGAAGGGATATTCACTCCACGTTCTGATCGAGTGTAAGATGTAAACACTCAGCGCCGCACTGCTCCGAGTTCAACCTGTTCATCTTTTCTTTGTTCCTCTTTGAACGACATTCCCGCCAACGAAGATTCATTAACACAAAAAATCGCACAAAGTGTATGAACACGAGTTAATTAAACACAAGCTGGATTTGATTGACAACGTCATTACAACTTAGAAGAGATCAGCGTCACGGTTTCTGCACAAAAAAAGTTGTTTTTTTTTGTACAGCAACAAGTTGCAGACTGCACGAAAAACCACAGAAAGTTCCTGCCACTTTCTTCTCGAACACCGAGACTCTCACGGGCAGCTGGCAAAGCTAACAAGGGGCCAGTGCATGTGTATTGTTCGCACTGTTTCCCTCCTCTTGCTAACACCAACAACGACACAACACAGACCTCAACAGCAACAACAACAACAACACAACAAAACAGTGAAGTAAACAGAGACTTACATTACAAAGGTGGCCGAGTGCGACGTGGCTCCCAGTCTAGAGCACAGCTGCTGCTGCTGGTGTTTCCTCTGGCAGTCTGGAACTGTGTATGTGTGTGTGTGTGTGTGGGAGAGAGAGAGAATGTTCTGTGTCCCTTGTTGTCTCGGATAGCCTTCTAGGGTTTCACGTTTCTTCCCCTCCTATCCCGCCCTCTCAGGTTCTCTCTCCCCACACCCAGCCACTCACAACACGCTGTGTGTGCCATAGACAGGCATTGCTGCTGCTACAGACAGGACTGGGAACTGGGGCTGCCGTTCTTTGATAGGGTCTAGCTGTTCAGTGACGCTGAGGCCATTTCCCCACGGCCCCTATTATTGTGTGTGTGTGTGTGTGTGTGCGTGCGTGCGTGCGTGCGTGCGTGTGTGTGTGTGTGCAGGGCGTTTCTTTTAAAGAGAGCGTATCAGTCGCTTCAGAAGCGTAGGGAGGTGTGTGTGTGTGTGTGTGTGTGTGTGTGTGTGTGTGTGTGTGTGTGTGTGTGGGGGGGGGGGGGGGGGGGGGGGGGGGAGGGAGGGAGGAATGGGGGAGGGAGGAAGGAGGGAGGAGGGGAGTAGAGGGACACTTTTCGTCTCCTTCCTCCTCCTCCCCCCCCCCCCCTCCCCTCCCACCGCCCCTCTCCCTCCACCCCTGGCACTTTGGAGCCAGAAAAATATGGAAGGCGTGTTATGCTGTCACCACTACACCCCCTCCCCTCCTCCTTCACCCTCCTCACTCTCTTGGAAAAAGGATCGCGCTTCTCAAAATTTGGGAACTGATTAAGATTTAATCCATCCTCCCCCCCCCCCCCCCCCCCCCCCCCCCACCCCCCCCCACGCCACTTCTTCTCCCCCCTACCCCCACGTGTTCAAATTTGGAATTTTCCTCCCGCTTTTATCAGATGAGTCCTTCAGTGTTGTGCGTGGTTAGGGACCAGAGAAATTGACGCGTGCGTGCGTGCGTGCGTGTGTGTGTGTGTGTGTGTAAGGATGAATAGTGGAAAAGCGAGGGGAGATACATTTATTGCCTATCACCTTCTATCTCTGATACACGTCAGTTAAAAAAAAAAGAAAATGCTGATGGACAGAAACTGACCAAATTCAGAACTGTCACTGAGAGCTGGCCCAAGTACAGGCCGCAGAAGTCTGGAAAGAGGCTGGTGCTCATCCTGTTTTTAAATTTGGGGGGAGAGAGAGAGAGAGAGAGAGAGAGAGAGAGAGAGAGAGAGCACAGGATCACTTAGATACACGCGCACACCTGTGCGCGCGCGCGCGCGCGCGCGCACACACACACACACACACACACACACACACACACACACACACACACACGCACGCACGCACGCACGCACGCACACACACACACACACACACACACACACACACACACACACACACACACACACACGCGCGCGCGCACGCGCACACAACACACACACACACACACACACACACTCACAGAGTTAGTTATTTTCTCCTGTAAACCCTTTGGGAGCGTATAGGACATACGTACATTGAAAAAAAAAAAAGCTATTAAACCCACGTACAGCAGTTAACAGTGTTTTTTTTTTTTTTTTTTTTTTCAACCACAATGGCCGAATAATGAATGAGCAGTGACGGAATGGCAGATATAAGAGATAATGTCGCTTACAGCCCAGCCGACCGCAAAGGGCCATATCAGGGCTGTTTCCGCACTGAATTGAAGTCAACTCACAATTAATGAAAAACAAAAAATTACACAACCCTTTAAAAAATACATATATTAAAAAAAAAACACACACACACACACAACTGAAATTTTCGTTTAAAATCTTCTTAGATCAGACGAAAAAATGTTGATCTCTTCACGGAATGGCAAAACGAACACAAGAGAAACGACTTCACGGAATTTACCCAGTCAGATTTACCAATGTCTACTTTCCTGCAACAGAATCTAATATAATTATATCAACAGTTGAAACTGAGATGACACAAGTGCATTTTCAAGTTAGGAAGTTTGCTCTTAAATCTGCCCATTTTGAACATTGGATAATAGAAAGGGGGGGGGGGGGGGGGGGGGGGGGGGGGGGGGGGGAGCGAAAAGAAACTCGTGTCCTGTCTGTTGAGTGCCACGGTCTCCACAAAGTCGTTTCCTCGTGGTTCAAGCGCACAAACTTAGTCCGACCTCCAGCGTAAGTTTGTGGCCAGTTGCCACATCGGCATTTCATCAGTGGATGAATGCGGAGATCTAGTGATTGATAAAGATACTTTTCTCGCTTGATTTAAGTTTTATGATTTTTTTTTTTTTTTTTTTTTTTTTCCATTGGTCAAACTGACGTCAGTTTCAAAGTGAGGTGACTACAGGCGGAAACGGAACACAAATTTGAAAAGGAATTTTCAGTTAACTCCGCCGGTTAACATGGACATACAAAGTACAAGACAAAACACACGACGCGTTTCGACCTCTTAGGTCTTCTTCAGGCAAGATAAAACAATGAAAACGAAGAATAAGCAGGATGCGCCGAACGCGAGAAGATAATTGATTGCTTGATCCTCGTTTTCATTGTCCTGAATGTTGTGAATCTTGCCTGAAGAAGCCTAGGAGGTCGAAACGCGTCGTGCTTTGTCTTGTAAATTGTTTGTCCATGTTAAGCGGCGGAGTTATTGAAAATTCCTTGTAAAACGGACGTTTGTTCTTTGAGTCGAAAACTTCATGCCATGAACGAATACAAATATATAGATAGCAAAACGAACGTCCCTACCCAGCAACATACTTTTGGCACTGGAAACCTTTCGTGTTTTGAAACACAATCATAGGTCGTTTCAGCTAAAGTTTCATCAATATTGATTAACCATTCATCGGTTTTAACACAAAAAAAAAAGAAAAAAAAAAAATTTCATCTGTAAAAAAAACGTTTGGTCATAAAGAGTTGTATTGTTGGGTCATGTAGCAGTGTGGAAATGTTTGGTCATGAAGAGTTGTCATGTTTGCAACAACAAAAAAAAAAAAAAAAAAAAAAAAAAAAGAAAAGGAAAGAAAAGAGAAAAACCAAGTAACACGTGAAGAAAATATTTGTATTGTAATACAGCGTGTTATAAGGTATTCCACTGAAAAAAAAAAAAACTGTTTTATGTGTGTGTGTGTGTGTGTGTGGGAGGGGGAGGGGGGGGGGGAGGGTATGTATGGAAAATGTGTGTGTGCATCACGCTCTTGCCAGTATATCTGCATTAAACATCTAAGTTGCGTTCTGTTCTCCTGTCTTCAATGCATTTTGGAAAATGTATTATTCATGACGTAATTTTGCATTTTTGTTAGATCTCGTTATTCTTGTTGACATGCACTCCTTTATGATGATCAAAGGCCTATAGCCTGCATGAATAAACTTTCCGCATCCGTCTGTCTGTCTGTCTCTCTCTTCTTTTTGTTTTTGTTGTTGCTGTTGTTGTATTGCTCTAGAGTCGCATTTGTTAGGTGGAGGCTAGAGTGATCTATTTCAGCCTGCATCTAAACGAGTCCTACAGCCGCCAGAATTGGTGCCATACAAAACCGTGATCATTCCTGAAACACCCTTTTTCATCTAGACACGTAGAACAGACGTAAGTTATGACGTCAAAATAACCTTTTGCATCATTTGGCCGTCAAGGTGAGCGCCTACTTGTAGGCTAGCACCGTGTTGTCCAGTTCGTCTTTCCAACTGGGGTCTTCAAACTGTTTGAACATGTGTGTTCAGGAAACACGGAGAAAGTTAAGCTGAAAAAAAAGAAGCTGAAACTGTGAATGGTGACTCGGCCATTGCTGCTAAACTTGTTCCGTCCACGACAGCTGAAAATTGTTCAAAAGCCTTTTACGA
>JADBJO010000034.1:620000-687500 GCA_016801955.1 Conus betulinus | reverse complement strand
GTAGTCCTCCGGAAGCCGGTTGAAAGGTTTACCTGACTGCTACTCACATGCGCACCGTTAAAAAAAGCCGGGTGAGCTGAACCGGTTCGGCAGTCTCTGCAGTGATTCCGGCTACGCAGCATTCCAGAAGGCCGAAGAGGGACCCATATTTGTGGCAGTCAGGTATTTATCATTCAATATTATTTGTTAACAAACCGAAACCGTATTCCCGTTTAGGAGCGACTGAAACTTCCTCAGCGCACTTGTGAAGTTTTGATTTAGAAAAGAAAAAATATTTGCTGTGTTATGTTGTCCTATGACTGGATAGGGTACAAAACGAAATGCTGTCGGAAAACATGAAGTGATTGTTAAAGGAAGTGGTCTTCAGAAAAAAAAAGAAAGATTTTGTTTATTCTGTGACTTAATTGTTTATGAACTTCATGATGAAAAAAAAGGTTTGATGTGGTTTGCGAGAAGAGGGAGAGTTTTGATGCTATGGATAATAAGCTCCCAGAGTGAGCGACAGAGACTTGATATATGTTAGTTTTGATTTTTAATGTGGACGAGTATTTAGTTCACTCTTGATATGAATATTGAATAGTTGTGTCTTGGTAAACAAGAGTGTGTGGAAATTTCTCTCTCTACATGTATTGAAGTAGTTGAATCTTTTCAAAAAAAAAAATTCCTTTTAAAATCCGGTGATTGTATGAATTGAAATGAACATTCTTGTTATTATACAAGAAAAGAGATGAAAATTTGTGACACGGCGAAAGACATTTATAGTTTGATAGACAGTCAGACACCTGCAGACACCACTCATTCCATCCGTAACACACGTTGTTGCTTTTTTTTTTTTTTTTTTTTTTTTTTTTTTCAAAGTGATTGTCAAGCATAAACGGCCTGCTTCAATTTTTAAGGTTTTGGATTGATTCTGAAGACCAGTGACTGAATTAGACAATACAAAAGTATCATCAGCAAACGGTAATAGAAATATTTTTATAGCGCCTGGATTATACAGAATAACATGCTTACCTCTTGTTGACAAAACGAAACCAGCCCATTTATCAAAAATGAGAAAAACAGTAACGGGCTCAACAGGCAACTTGCTTCATACCTATAGGACATTCAAAATATTTTGAATAACAGCATTTATCATGCACACAGGCCAATACAGAGTCAGTAACACCTCTAAAAGCACGATCCTATTTCACATTATACCAGTTTTCCTTAGGACTGTCCATAGTGCGATTCTATTCACAAAATCAAAGGCTTTTCTAAAAACAATTAAGGGCAACACACAGTTTGGTATTCTTAAGTAAAACTTTTTGTTTGCACTATTGCATACAATATAAATATAATTATGGTCAGTTGTGCAAGAGCCAGCTCTAAAACCTACTTGCTCTGCTGCAATTTTCTATTCCTGCTCTGCTAGTTTAGTGGGTCTTCTGTTCAAAACAAATGTGTATACTTGACTAACAATATCAGTCACTACTATACCCCCAGTGACTATCAGGCTTGTTCAGTTTTTCTTTCTTATGCACGGGTCGATGATGGATTTAGACCATTCTCTCAGAAAGATTCCTATATTAAACAGTTTATTAAACAAGACGATAACCAGCCACCGTGGCGAAGTGGTTAGCGTCGCGGACTCCCGGTTGGGAGGTCGTGGGTTCGATTCCCATCAGAGTCATGTGGGATTTTTTCTGCTCCAACCGGAACATACCCAGAGCTGAGATTGCTACGGGCTCAGTTGGGAAGACTGGGACCATACAGCCAAGTTTCATCCACTTAAGGGATGTGTCTCTGAGAGCTTTGCTCAAATTTCCTGACCAACACTGCATGTGTCTGTATCTTTCAGGCCTGGTTAACGCAGGGATATATATGAAGGGAAGTGTAGAGTACAGCCCTGTCATGCTGTCCCAGACCGGATTGGAAATCCGTAGCATCATCTCTAAATCATCCTCATTCTCATCGATCAACACAAAAAAGCGTTTCCCCACTCTTCCTCACAATTGATTCTATGTTTATGATAATACATCATTGCGTGAAATTTAAACTGAAATCAATTTCACAAACGCATTATTTTTTTCAGTTTGATACCTTACCCGAAATTATTTCTTAAAAGCACTGATGATAGACATTTCTTTGTTCATTTTACAGTTTATATACGTAGAGTTTTTGCGAGCAATAAAATAAATCCAGTTTCATCATATTTAAAGTCAACATTGTTCCCAAAGAACTCGTGGTTTCATTTAAAGATATGGACTGGATGCTATCACATTTTTCTTTTATTAAGACCTCTATCACTGCACCAGTATTTCAAAACCAGTGAAACATTGCTATTTTCAGGAGATTCAAGTAAAGGCTGTTTTTATGCTGAGTTGTGGTGGGAGCTGCTGTAGCTGCCAATGGTTGGCTTGACAAACAATAAAGCTGACCAATCAGACTGATATACATTCTGACCTGACGGTCCTTGCATCGTTCCTGGATCCTTAAGCACAGCTTAAAGATTGTCTTCCGTATCATTTCATTTACTCATTATTATTTGTATTTCATTTATGGCACCTTCTTCTAACTCTGTAGCACTTTCATCCTACACTTTATGGCACTTTTTCTTCCCATATTAAGGCACTTTCATCCCACATTATGCCACTTTCATTATGGCAGTTTCATCTTACGTTATGACACTTTCTTCCCCACGTTATAGCACTTTCATCCTATTGTACGGCACTTTCCTCCCACGTTATGGCACTTTCTTTCCACTTTACGGCACTTTCTTCCACATTATGGCATACTTTACGGCATTTTCTTCCCACGTTATGATACTTTCATCCTTTTGTACGGCACTTTTGTCCCACAGTATGGCACTTTCTTCCCACTTCACGTCACATTCTTCCCACTTTACGGCATTTTCTTCCCACGTTATGCCCTCTCTTCCCACATTATGGCACTTTCTTTCCACTTTACGGCACTTTCTTCCCCACATTATGGCATACTTTACGTCATTTTCTTCCCCGTTTATGACACGTTCATCCTTTTGTACTGCACTTTTTATCCCACTTTTCTTCCCACTTTACGTCACATTCTTCCCCACTTTACGGCATTTTCTTCCCACATTATGGCACTCCCCCCACCACCCCCACCACCACCCACATTATGGCATTTTCATCCCACATTATGGCACTTTTATTATGTCCCTTTCATCCCACATTATGGCACTTTCTCCCCACTTTATGATCCTTTCATACCTTATTAGTGCGCTCTAATTATGACCCTTTCACACCACATTACGGCACTTCTTTCCCCCATTATGACCCTTTCATACCACATTATGGCACTCCCCCCCCCCCCCCCCCCCCCCCCACACACACACACACACCACACACACATTATGACCCTTTTATACTACGTTTTGGCACTTTAATCATGGCTCTTTCACACCATACGACCACTTTCTTTTCACACTACTACGCCATTTTCTTCCCACAGACGGCACTTTCTTTTCCCAGTTACGGCACTTCCTTCACACTTTGGCACTCCATCCTCTTCCTTTCTCTTTTATGTGTAAAATCTTTTTTTCTGAATCATTTTCACGTGGAAGGATGTTTGCCTGCACTTGCTTCACAACTACCTTGACGATTGTTTGCCTGCATCATTCCCCCCTCCGACTACATTTTGCCTAGCCACAGATTAGATGACTCCATTTTTGAGTCTCTTTTCTGTGAATCTCCATTTTTGAATCCACGTGGAAGGGATGTTTGCCTGCACTTGCTTCCCCCCCGACTACAATATTTGTCTAGCATTTGATTAGATTGAGTTTTTTGAGGTGGCATCTCGAATCTCCATTTTTGCCAAGTGTTTTAGAAGACGGATTAAACCTTACACGTAAGCAGTGCACCCGACGCACATGTTTAATAAATGTTCAGTGATGCATGACGGGTAATCTCAAAGGCAAAACTCGACAGCGGAGCATTTTTGCTGCCGACCGTTCTCGCCAGAGCCTGAGGCGTCGGTGTGATCACAGCTCACCTGGTTGGTCTGTGGCATTCTTTGCCGAATATTAAACGCTTGACAGTAGTGCTGCGTCGCATGCTGATGAGTTGCACAGAGACCTTAAGGTGCCCAGAACACGTAGCATCAATGCAATTTCTTTCTGACCCGAGAACGATCGGGAAGGATGGTCCGTCTGTTCCCACCTCTGTGACACGCTGGTATGTCGTGAAGTGCGCAAAATATCGATGCAGATAATTATAATTAGTCACCCACCTTCCCGCCCGCCCTCCTCCTCTGCCCTCCCCCCTCCACCCTCACCGCACAGTGTACCCTGCCACTCCTTAAAAGGTAAAATGAAATGTCAGCTTTATTGTGTTTAATTTTGGAGCTTGAATACGCATTTGCACACACACACACACACACACACACACAGACACAGCACACACACACTCACGCACGCACGCACGCACATGCACTCGCGCGCGCACGTACATAGTAATCACGCACGCATGTACGTAAGCACTCACGCGCGCGCGCGCGCGCGCACACGCACACACACACATATCCATGCACACCGATGCATGCACATTCACATGCATGCATGTATTCGGATTTGCTTTCGCTGTCAGTCCGAAGTTTATAATAAGACGTGTGTCCAACTGTGCCACAAGTCATCCTCGGCATAAAATACTTTTTGTTCATTACCGAGTTAGTTATTAAGAAATTGTTCCCTTCTCAAGGTCTGACCAGCGCGTTGGGCTAATACGTAGGTCAGACATCCACTGAGTCGCAGCCACGAGACCCTCTTCTTCACTTCTCTCATCTTAGTAGTTAATTAATCATTTATCCATCAGATTCAAATCATGCGTACTGTGGTCTCAAAACTTAGCGGATGTGTGTAGCGTATATGGAGTAGTCTGCACGTAGTGACACCTCCTTGATGACGACACTGAAACCCCTTCTAATTCATCTTGCTATCTTTCTGTCAAGAATTTTCATTTTTCACCATGGAGGTATTCAGATTTCTGCACGATAGCAACGTCACAGGACGTCACCTGAGATCCTGCAGATGGGGAAAGGGTACAGAGTGGTATATCATTCTCTTTGGAAAATTATGAATTCCGTATAGTAGACTGGGTCCTCCACTTCTGTTTTGCATTGTATTGTATTGCATTGTCTTGTGCTGTACTGTACAGTCTTGAATCGTTATTAACTGCATCTAACAGAGATTAGATGGGAACTGTTGTCTTTGTTGTGTCCTTCGCTCTGATTTCTAACTGTCTCTGTATCTTTCTGTCTGTCTATTTGTCTGCCATCTACCTATCTATCCATCCATCCATTTATCTATTTATCCATCGATCTATATGTCTACCTACCTATCTGTCTATCTGTTCATTTATCATTCCATCTATCCGTCCATCTATCTATCTGTATCTATCTATCTAATCTATCTCTGTCTACCTATCTATCTGTCTGTTTGTCTGTCTGCCTGCCTGTCTGTCTGTCTACCTAACTCATGTCCTGTGCATGCCTGAATCCTACGTCAACAAAGTGCAGAGAGTGATGCAGGATCGCTCCCGGCTGCTTGGCTCAGAGATTGAAACGAATCCTACTCTGGGTCCCACTCGCACCTCCAGGCATATCTTTTTCTTCCTATTCATCTGTTTGCATATCAGGGCTCCTATTACTTCACACATATCATGCTCATCCTTGACTCACCATAACGGTCAGGGACACGCTGTTGTTCACAAAAACAGGAGATTCAGCAGGACGCGGTATACGACGAAAAAGCAGAAAGAGCACACAAAACAAAGTGTGAAGTAACGCACTTTAATGAACGACACAAAACAAGACAAGAAATTTTCGGCAATAAGCCTTCCTCAGCGACAAGACAATGAAAACAGTACAGACATTAACATGCACAATACTCCCCTTGTGAAGCCAAAGTGGTGATGAAGTAGAAAGAGGGGCAGTGGGAGAGAGGGTGAGTAGTGTTCGAGGAAGAGCACGAGGAAAGAGGGTAGTTAGAGTGGAAGCGAGGAGAGGAAAAGGGGAGAGAGAGAGAGAGAGAGAGGGGGGTGGGAGGGGAGAGAGAGAGAGAGACTGAAAGTGGGAGGAAGAGTGGAGAGAGAGAGAGAAGAGGACAGGGATGGGAAGGAGAGTGAGAAGGGGGAGAGAAGGGGGTCAGCCGCCTAAAGCAGGGGGTCAGCCCCCTCTCTAAAGCCCAAGTCTGACCCTAGGGTAGGTTGCCCTACCCAAGCACCAAGGGGTGAGAGGGAAAACGGGAGAACCCCGAGAAAAAAAAAAACTGGTAAAAAAAAACCCTAGCAAGATGCAGCTAGGAGCTGCAGGGCTCGCCCCTCCCCCCCCCCCCCCCCCCCCCCCCCCACCCCCCCCCCCCCCCCCCCCCCCCCCCCCCCAAAAAAAAAACTTCTTGCGCACAGGCACACACACACACACACACACACACACACACAACACACACACCACCCAAACACACACACACATACACACGCCAATACGCACACACACAACCACCACAAGCACACTCGTACCTATAAAAAAAAAAAAAAACAAAAAAAACCTGGGGGGGGGGGGGGGGGGGGGGGGGGGGGGAACAATGCAGAATAAATGAGTAAATGTACAAACAAGGCTTCCATTAAAACATTAGGGTAAAGAGGTAGGTGCTATGGGCGCAACAGAAAAAGGCAAAAATAAGAGCATTAACGCAAAAGATAGATATGAGGTCATGATGAGAGGGCGCTAACAACACTCCCAATGACCAAAAAAAAAAAAAAACCAGAGGGGGGGGGGGGGGGGGGGGGGGGGAGGAGGGGGGGGGGGGGGGGGGGGGGGGTGGGAGGGGAAGGGGGTGGGGAGGGGGAGGAGAAGGGAAGGGAAGAAGAGACGAAAAGAGAGGACCCGTATGAGGGCCCTAAAGGAGAGATACCTGAGAGAAGTGCTACGGGGAGGAAGAAGAGAAGCCTAAGGAGGTCCCGTAGAAGGGTCCTACTAAGGGGGCGACAAGAACAAAAGGGGAGAGACAGGAAGTCAGGAGGAAAGTAAAGAGAAGGAACACACAAGAAGAAGGAGAGACGACGGGAAGGGAAAAAGGACAGAGGAGGGAAGAGAGCGAGAGAGGAAAGGGGGCAGGGGGGGAGAAAGGGGGGAGAGGGGAAAAAAAAAGAAAAAAAAAGGGGGGGGGGGGAGGGAAAGAAAGAAGAGAAGAACGGGAGGGGGGCGGGGGAAAGAAGGGGGAAAGGGGGCTAAGGGGGGGGGTAGGATGGAGAGGGAATGGAAAAAAAAAATTAATAATTAGGGAAGAGAGCGAGAGGGAAAGGGGGGGAGAGGGGAAAAAAAAAAAAAAAAGGGGGGGGGGAGGGAAAGAAACGAAATATCTGAAAAGTGCATCACTTTCCTCGACATGATTCTCTCTCCATCACCAATATAGTGGACTCTCCACGTCCATCCACTATAAAACCTACGGACTCACACTCACATAATCCCAGTACCAAAAACCAGCATATACCCTACTCTCAGTTCTTGAGACTCTGCAGACTCTGCTCTGAGAACTCTGTCTTTGATGTAAAAGCCCTAGAAATGAAACAGTTCTTCCTCGAACGCCACTATCCTGAAGACATCATTGATCGTGCTCTCCAGAAAGTCCAGCTCATCACCCGCCCACAAGCTCTGGAACCGAAACCCCAGGAATCAACCAGAGAGAGACCTGTTGTCAGCCTGCTCTACCACCCTTCTGTCCACCAGGTGCGCAAAATTCTCCAAACCAACTGGAACATCCTTCAGTCTTGTGCTCACTCGGCTAAAATTTTTCCCAGCCCCCTCTAGTTGCCTACAAACGGGACAAAAATATCCGTGACATGCTTGTGCGTTCCAGTCTCCAGCCTCACAGACGCAAATCTTCTGTAGGCACAAGCCCGTGCAATCTACCCAACTGTAAGACCTGCCCCTTCATCTGTACTGCCATTGAAGTGAAAGGACCCAGTTCACACGCATGACTGTCTCCAAATTCTTTCAACTGCCAAACAACTAACTTGATCTACATCATCCACTGCACCGTTTGCTGTAAACTTTACATTGGTGAGACCGGACGCTCTCTGACTGTCAGATTCAAGGAACACCTCGCTGACATTAAATACAACAGGGACAAACCAGTAGCCAAGCACTTCAACCTCCCCAGCCATTCTGCACACAATGCAAGAGTGAAGGGCTTGTGGCTCATGAAAAACTAGTGACTCGAGAGACAGGAAGGATATGGAGTCTCACCTGATTCAAAAACTTGGCACCAGAAATCCAGCTGGTATCAATGAAAAAGCGTAGCAATTCTTTGTAAAAAATTTTTTTTTTTTTTCCCGTGCCAATTCAGGTGGACAATGGTCTATTATTCCCTTTCCCCTTTGTGCCTGTGCATGGTTGGTCTCTGCATCAGTGGCCTCTTCGTGATCATAGAGTCTAGCGCCTACTGGGATGATCGTTTGAGAGCCTATATCTTTTGCAGGAGTTTCTGAGTAGGGTTAGCTCCCCAGTCCTCATGTCTTTTTTTTTTTTTTTTTTTTGTTTCCTTTTATTATTATTAATTTTTTTTTTCCCTTCCCTCTCCCTCCTTACCCCTTTCCCCCCCCTTAGCCCCTTCCCCCCTTCTTTCCCCGCCCCTCCCCTCCTCTTCTCTTTCTTTCCCTCTTTCCCCCCCTTTTTTTTTTCTCTCTTTTTTTTCTCCCCCTTTTTTACCCCCTTCCCCCCTTCCCTCTCCCTCTCTCTTCTTCCCTATTATCCAATTTTTTTTTTCATTCCCTCTCCATCCTATCCCCCTTAGCCCCCTTCCCCCCTTCTTTCCCCGCCCCTCCCCTTCCTCTTCTCTTTCTTTCCCCTCCCCCCCCCCCCCCTTTTTTTTTTTTTCTCCCCCCTTTCTCCCCCTTCTACCCCCTGCCCCCCCTTCCCTCTCGCTCTCCTCATTCCTCTGTCCTTTTTCCCTTCCAGTCGTCTCTCCGTAGGCTTCTTCTTCTTGTGTGTTCCTTCTCTTTACTTTCCTCCTGACTTCCTGTCTCTCCCCTTTTGTTCTGGTCGCCCCCCTTAGTAGGACCCCGTCTACAGGACCTCCTTAGGCTTCTCTTCCTCCTCCTCCCCGTAGCACTTCTCTCAGGTATCTCTCCTTTAGGGCCCTCATACGGGTCCTCTCTTTTCGTCTCTTCTTTCTTTCTCCCCCCCCCCCTTCCCCTCCCCCCCCCCCCTCCCCCCCCCCCCCCCCCCCCCCCCCTTTTTTTTTTTTTTTTTGGTCATTGGGAGTGTTGTTAGCGTCTCTCATCATGACCTCATATCTATCTCTTTTGTGTTAATGCTCTTATTTTTTGCCTTTTTCTGTTGCGCCACCATAGCACCACCTACCTCTCTATTCTTTACCCAAATGTTTTAAATGGATGCCTTGTTTGTACATTTACTCATTTATTCTGCATTGTACCCCCCCCCCCCCCCCCCCCCCCCCCCCCCCCCCCCCCCCCCCCCCCCCCCCGGTGTTTTTTTTTTTTTTAATTTTTTTTTTATAGGTACGAGTGTGCTTGTGTGGTTGTGTGTGTTCGTATTGGCGTGTGTATGTGTGTGTGTGTGTGTGTGTGTGTGTGTGTGTGTGTGTGTGCAAGAAGTTTTTTTTCATGTGGGGGGGGGGGGGGGGGGGGGAGCCCTGCAGCTCCTAGCTGCGTCTGGCTAGGGGGGGGGGGGCGAGCCCCTGCAGCTTCTCGGGTTTCTCCCGTTTTCCCTCTCACCCCTTGGTGCTTGGGTAGGGCAACCTACCCTAGGGTCAGACTTGGGTCGGGTGCTTTAGGCGGCTGACCCCCTTCTCTCCCCCCCCGTCCCCTGTCATTTACGATGCTTTTTTTGGTGCATATTGTATTTCATTTATTGTGTTCTCTCTTGTTCATTTCTTTCATATGCAAACACACCCACTACACACAATCACACACCCCCCCCCCCCCTCTCACTCTCCTTCCCCTCCCTGTCCTCTCTCTCTCTCTCTCTCTCTCCACTCTCTCTCTCCACTTCAGTCTCTCTCTCTCTCTCTCTCTCTCTCTCTCTCTCTCTCTCTCTCTCTCTCTCCCCCCCCCCCCCCTCTCTCTCTCTCTCTCTCTCTCTCCCTTTTCCTCCTCCTCGCTTCACTCTACCCTCTTTCCTCGTGCTCTTCCTCGAACACTACTCACCCTCTCTCCCACTGCCCCTCTTTCTACTTCATTCACCACTTTGGCTTCACAAGGGGAGTATTGTGCATGTTAATGTCTGTACTGTTTTCATTGTTTTGTCGCTGAGGAAGACTTATTGCCGAAAATTTCTTGTCTTGTTTTGTGTCGTTCATTAAAGTGCGTTACTTCACACTTTGTTTTGTTGCTCTTTCTGTTTTTTCGTCGTGTTTCGGTAACGCTGCAGTTTGTTTCATTTGCCTTGGGACGCGGTATAATTCAGACAGACTATCATGTTATAGTCACACAGAATATCTGAGACCTTCAGATTCCGTGATCAAGCCAACATGAACCACTTTCCCATTCAAAGACAAATTGCCATGCAGCAGTCGCTGGGCAGATGCCATGTAAGTTTGCATTCTTTTTTAACCATTGTACGGGTACAATTTTTTTTTTTTACATTTACCCAATTCAGCACTTCACTTCGGTCTTTGAATGGCAGGGGAACTGGGAACAAGTTAATCCTGACGCTTCTGTGCCTGGTTTGTATTATGTAGTGTCTGTTAGTGTTAGTGATTGACTTCGCATTTTTTAGCAAGACGTCATATGACTCAGCCATCTGTGTGTGTGTGTGTGTGTGTGTGTGTGTGTGTGTGTGTGTTGTGTGCGTTTGTGTGCGTGTGTGTGTGTTCTCTCTCTCTCTCTCTCTCTCTCTCTCTCTCTCTCTCTCTCTCTCTGGTCAACCTAAAGAAGCTTTGCAGTAGAAGCAAACATTTGTCAGAATCAAAACAGAGCCGTGAAGTGTGTTCTGCGTTGTTTTATTGTGTAACTGTACACAAAGATCTACATCAAAGGAGAGCACAGATACATGAAAACCACTGCTGTGTTCCCTGAAACGTGCTCATCTGCCGGCATGTGTCGCGCCTGTTTCATCACAGTGGTTCTAGTGGTATACAGGCCTTATCTTGATGGTTCGTCTGCAAGAACAAGAAAAAAAACAAGATGTATTGTTGCATGCAGGCCTGACCATGCCATATGTTCTCACATGGGGAGGAGAGAGAGAGAGAGAGAGAGGGAGGGAGAGAGAGGGAGAAGAAGAAGAAGAGGAGGATGGAGGAGAGAGAGGGGGATGCAGGATGGTGGGGGTAGAGAGAGAGAGAGAGAGAGAGAGAGAGAGAGAGTGTGTTATGATTAGATAACAACATAGCGGTACTTGAGCTGTGTGAATGGTATGAGCAGGTTGCGTAAAGCTGTCAGCATAAACAGTGCAATGAAACAAAAAAGTGTGTTTGAACACCCTCGTCTCCAAGACGGGCAGTTGAAGTGATTTGAAAAGTAATATCTAAAATTTATTACTTCATTTTTATTGACGTCACTAGCTTTCAATCTAAATCTGGTCAGACTGTCTGTGTCATTTATTCGTAACTGATTTTAGATACATTTCAGTCTGGAAATACCTTTGAGGGAACATATCGTTAACATCCATTCGCTGACGCCAGGTTTCAGGAAAACGTGTTCTTCTTCTTTTAACTGCGCTATACAGACGTCACCTATCACCTTTCACCTATTACCTATTCCGGATCTTGAAGACCGTTGGGGGTGCCACAGAAGACTTTGCCACCAGCTTCCTGCACTCCTCCCGGTTCTCAGACGCTCTTAGGCAGTTGCTGAGTGTGAGGCCAGTCCATTTCCTGATGTCCTCCTATCTCTCTGTCTTCCTCTCCTTCCGATTCCTCGCACTGTTCATTGTAGAATGGTTTTTGCAAGTCCTGTTGATCTTGATACATGACCATACCATCTCATTTTCCTTCTTTCGCTGTGGACAACAGGTCTTCGTATGGTCCACTGGCTTGCCTCACTCTGTGGTAGGCTGCACAGCCATACTCATAACCAACCCCCTTGCCGGGCCAAACAATACTAAAACATTTTCAGTCCGAGTCTTCTGTCCACTCGACATCCAGTTTCAGTGAGCCTGTTCGTGCTGTGACCAGCGTATTTCATGAACTTGACCGCGAATTTTCAACACGGAGAATCTGATATATTTTAACCAACATTTAATGCAGGTTAGAAGTTGTTGTAAAGGGTAAGAAGTCTCCCGGTTTCTTCACTTTCCTCGGTGTATGCAGGGGAAACATTTGGAAATCTCCTTATGGTAAACAAATGTACATTTTCAATCTGGCTCTAGCCATGTTTTTGGTCTATGTGCGGCTCTGCATATCAGAATGGGTTCAAGCTGTCTCTTAAATAGTTTCAAAGACAAAATCTATATATTGTGCATGATTTCTTTATAATGATTTCATTTTTTCCATCACTTCTTTCTTTGCTTTCCTACAAAAAACATGACAAAGCATTGATAATCCTGTTAGGAGAGAGAGAGAGAGAGAGAGAGAGAGAGAGAGAGAGAGAGAGAGAGAGAGAGAGAGAGATTCCACTAGTGTAGTGAAATAAGGACGAATGATTTAAATTTTACATCCAGCACTCTGGCGTCAGGAAATGAAACAAGAAAACTGTAAATGTGAAGCCAGGATTTATATGTAGAACCATCAGTGTATGTATATAGTCTAACGTATCTTGTACGCTGAGAGAGAGATAGAGGGTAGAGGGGATGGGTGGGTCAGGTGGATTGAGGGTACAGGGTGGTTTGGCGAGGGTACACTAGAGTACACAGCCATCAAGCGGAATCTGGATTAGTAAGTATATCTTGGGTTGAATGAAGTCAGCTTTGACAGATACATCCTGTCCCCGACCGGCTCTACCCAGAGTTGAGTTTGCTGCGGACTCAGTTGGGAAGACTGGGACCACACAGTCGAGTTTCATCCACTTAATGGATGCGTTTCTGAGAGTGTTGCTCAAATTTCCTGACCAACACTGCAGGTGCCTGTATCTCTCGGGCCTGGTTGACGCCGGGATATATTATGAAAGGAAGCGTAGAGTACAGCCCTGTCATGTAGTCTCAGACCGAAATGGAAATCCGTAGCATCATCTTAATCATCCTCATTCTCATCGATCAGCATTTAAAAAAAAAAAAGTCTCAAATTCTGTGGCCCTTCATGCCCTGCTCTCATGGTGACCTCAGTTTCGATGTCCTCTCCACGTCTGTGGCCTTGGTTTGGTTCCGTCGGGGTCACCGGTATCGGCGAGTCCATGGGGGCTGTCGTTGGACGGACGTGGTGGCGCCCTCCGGAGGGAGAGCTCACTCACGCCGGCGCAGAGGTTGGGACAGCAATAAAAAAAAAAAAAAAAAAACAACAACAACAAACAAACAACAAAAAAAACAACAAAAAAAACATATTCATTAAATGGGACGAAGGAGCATCTTATGCTTAAAGGATCCTTTGTTTTTCTCTCTCTCTCTCTCTCTCTCTCTCTCTCTCTCTCTCTCTCTCTCTCTCTCTCTCTCTCTCAAGATTGAAGTTGTTCAGTTATAAGTATTTGGGATTTACTTAAACCACAAAGCTATCATGCGACATTACACTCGAAGAATATGTAGGCAGGGCTAAAACCAAACGTGTAGAAATTATAAAAACTTTGTGGAGTTTGGGAACAATGGAGAGAAGTCTATTTTTTAAAAAAACTTTTTGATGCGCAAGTGATACCTATTCTTCTATATGCAGCAGAAGTCTGGAGACAGTCTCATCTACATACAATTGAATGACCTCACTTGTTTGCATGCAAACGCTTTTTAAACGTACGCCCAAGTAACCCAAATACAATGGTAAACGATGAGCCAGGAAGGTATCGATTGTATGTAGATAGTGCAACAAAATCAATACACTATTGGTTTAAATTGCAAAAGCTGTCACTCGCTAGACTACCCAAACAAGCATATGAAATGGAAAAATCAAAATTAGTTCATTGTACAGGAAATCGGAGTGTACAAACAATTTGGGTATCTTCGATGAAACGTTGTTTGGATACTTATGGCTTTCGTCTTGTTTGGTTAAACAGTGGAGTGAATTACGAGAATTACGAGGGTGTGTTTCCCATATGTACAGGAGACCAGGAGTTGACAGGCAAGAGGAAAGGGCGCTTGGCTTGGGCCGAGTTGGTAGTTTCTTTGCAACCTTGGGGGTTGTAAAAGGAAAACCTAGTTTTCCGTGCGGCCAGGGAAATGGTCGAATTTGATGTAGCGCAAACAGAAGTCTGCTAGGGATTCTGTTTGTAGAATAATGATTCCCTATAGAAAACCTCAGTGTCCAACCATTGGCGACAAGTACAATCCTCCAGAAAACGTATTCCCGGTCAAGGAAATTTCCTTTACAAAAGAAAATGTTATTCCATGTAACTGCATAGTAGTTCAAAAGAACGACGAGAAATGTAGATTTGTGTTTTTATTTAACAAGAAGGAAAACGAGCTGCCTCTATAGTGTCGATCATGCAGTTACTAATGAAGTGAATGAAAAAAAAGCGATGTATTGTGATTTTTTTTGGTTGTTGTGTTGGCAATTTTGGTAAAGGGAGCTAAAAAAAAAGTGAATTCTTGTTTCCCCAGTCTTTCCTCTGGATGAATGGAGTAGATGCGCGCGTATGGAGTAAATATGCCGTTTGTGTGATTGAGTGTTGCAAATGCAGTGTGTGACAGAATCTACTTGTTCCCATTGGGAAGGATAAACTCAGGGAAGAATGAAATATTCACATATAGTGAATAAAGTATAATTTCATGATGTTCGAAGGTAGTTTATGAAATAGTCTTATTCCTGAAAAATGATGAAAATTAATGAAATGTTAGGCTACTGCAGAGGAAAAAAAATCGAAAAAACAGCAGCATTTTTTGCGTATGAAATCCAGCAATCAAGTAACTGGTTAGGACGTGTTTGAGGAGACTGATTTTCTCTAAATATACGTTCATTTTGAAGTACTTAATTATTCTTTCTTTTATTTATATTAGAAAAACGACATATGCTGATATGGTGTTTCGATAATTTGGGAAACATATAGAATCACAATAGTTGTAATTTTGATGGATCAGCAATGATTCCTGAATCGTACAAAGGCTTATTTTTTGCTTATTTCAGGGCATTGGGAAAATAGTCTTTATATGCACAGAGGAATACAAGCGAATGTTTGTTATACGAGCAACAAATAACTTGAAAAATTTTCCAAGTATTCCATCATTCCAGGGATCTGATTGTTTGATTATCAGAGGGCAGTGAAAACCAGATGAACATCTATGATACTAAAAATCTAGGTTTAAAACGATACAAATGTTTCTGGCAATATTCCTGTTAATTTTCAAGAACACAGCTGTGAAATGATTATTACAATTTTTAAAAAAGATTTTTAAAATTTTTTTTAGCATAAGTATCTTTTGTTTGTTCATTTGATACATGAATGGTATCTTTCTTGGCAAATCGATGTGCAGATTGCTATTTTTTATGTATGGCGTTCTGAATCGCTGTTGGAGATTTTATGGGATGTTTGACCCTCTTGGTTACAAGAAGGGTATGCGTATACCATATAAAGCATTCAACAAGGCTTCCACTGTCTAATCTAGATATGCATATTGGTGTAACTCATTAAGAAGCAATTCTGAAAGATCCAGGAGAATTTTTTTTCACTATGAAAGAAAAAATAAAGTATTCTCTCTTTTATGTTGAACATAGACATCTGACCTTTTTTTCGACGATTGACGAGAAATAGGATAATGATCAATACAGCTACACAGAAGGAATCGATACTGCAAATGTCCATAACGTATAAATCAATACAGCTACACAGAAGGAACTGATACTGCAATTGTCCATAACGTATAAATCACCCATGTTTCAGATGAATCATTAATTTTTTTTTTCCGCCAATGGAGGAGTGTGTGTGTGTGTGTGTGTGTGTGTGTGTGTGTGTGTGTGTGTGTGTGTGTGTGTGTGTGTGTGTGTGTGTGTGTGTGTTCTTTTTTATCCACGTTCATTAGTTAGAGTGTGATAGCCAAGTAAAACTTTACGCACTAAAATGTACAAAAAAAGAAACTGTGAAATATGAGAAAAGATGATATTGAAAATAAAGAAAAAAGAAAAAAGACAAAAGGAAAGAAAGAACCACAACAACAACAGAGAGAGAGAGAGAGAGAGAGAGAGAGAGAGAGAGAGAGAGAGAGAGAGAGAGAGAGACTGACTGATTGATTGACTGATTAATCTTTAATACGCAAGGACGAAGATTTTAGGCAAAGCCTAGTCTTACAATCTGTCCTTGTCATGCATACATTATTTCAACACGTATCATTCATACTGACAATTCAACGTTGCAAAAACTGTAATGTAATTCTACAACGATAACAAACTATTCATAAAAGTAATAATGGCATATAATGACATTGGGAGGGGGGGGGGGGGGGGGGGGTGAAAAAGAAGAAGAAAACTTACAAACAAACAAACAAAACTACAGAGAGAGGTCAGAGGAGGGTGGGGCGGAGAGAATGGTAGGTAGTGGGAGGAGAAAAAGGGATGGTAGACAGAGTGGGAGTGGGATGAGCGATTGTAAGTAATGTAACGGAGTAGGTTATATGTTTAGACGATGTACTCAAAGTGTAGTTCACAGAAGACTGCTAAGGGCGTTAATGATTTTAATCGAATAATAGATTACTGAGACATAAAATGTGTATGCAAATGTTTCTTGAAACGTTTTAAAAGTATTCGTATTTTGTAGCGTCGGTGGAAGTGAGTTCCAGACATATGGTCCAGAGTAAGCTAGGCTTGTTTGTATATAGATCAATGCGTGGGTAGGGAAGAAAGAAGAAGGAATTTCGTCGAGCCAGAAAAAGTTGTTCGATCTTGTAAAAAGGGCATTGATATAACATGGCATAGTATCTGTCAAGATTGTAAACATAAATGATGCCTTGTTATAATTCCAATTACTTACTAAGAGGTAGTATGTTCAGCGCTTTTATTTTCTCGTCTGTTGTTAGAGATACAGCTGGATCGAGTAGTTTTACAGCACGTCTATGGAGAGAATTCAGCCTTTTTTATGGACATCACTACTCCCGTCCCACACTATTGAAGCGTAATTGATACGTGACATTATGTGTGCATCGAAGAAAAGTTTAAGCACAGATTTGTTGACGTAGCACTTTAATTAAGATAACAGGAAAAGGTGTTTTGAGACTACCTTGCATACGTTATTGAGATGAGATTGCCATTTCAATTCTTTATCTATCGTTACCCCTGAGACACGATGCTCATCTACCTGCTCATAGAAGTGTCATTCAATTGAAGTCTTAGGCAAAGAGGAGTCAGTTGGTGTTTTTGGCGGTAGCTTTGATCATACATTTGGTTTTGGCTGGGTGTATGACCATTGAGTTTGAATGACACCAGTCTGACGCGCCGTTTAGACTTTCCTGGAGAGAAGTTTCTATTGTCTGTAGATCACTGCCATTCGTTTGGAGTGACGAGTCATCAGCAAATAAATCTGTCGTGACCTTTTCATCTGATACGGACAATGGTAAGTCATTGATGAAGATGCAGAATAGGAGGGGGCCAAGTACTGAGCCTTGTGGGACTCCATGTCTGACAAAGTCTGAAGAGGAGGTTTTGCCATTAAGCACCACATACTGAGTCCTGTCATTCAAGTATGATTGGCATAATGACATTATCGGGGTATGGTTCAAGTAGATGGAATGTTTCTTTAGAAGAATGGAATGATCAACAAGATCAAACGCCTTTTTGAAGTCAAGAAAGACAACCCCTGTCATTTGTGATTGGTTCATATTTGAAAGCCATGAGTCACACATTCGTGATAATGCTGTGTAGCAGGAGTGAAATAGATTGTTTTTCCATAAACTGAGATACTTGTATATATATATGTGTCTTTCAAGGGGTTTGGATAGAATAGATAGTAAGGATATAGGTCTGAAATTATTTCGATCCTACAAATCATTTGATTTTGGAAGGGGGATCACTTTGGGGTTTTTGAACGCTTGAGGGAAGACATGAATTTCAACGGATAAATTATACATGCATGTAAGAGACTCAACAATGTCAGGTAGAGCGAGTTTGATAAGAAATGCGGGTATGTAATCAGGACTCTTGGATTTTTTATTCTTTAACTGCGCTGTGTACATTCCTACTTCATGCACAGGAAGAAGGGGAATTTTGATTGAGTTGCTGGATCCATGTTTTTGTTTGCAAAATGATATTAGGGAAGTCGGGCATGTCTATTCATTCGGTGCTCTTACAGTCTGTGAAGCTTGAGTAAGGATATGTGATAATGATAGAAAGTGGGTATTAAATTCGTCTGTGGTGATGTTTGTGCTTGAATTTTGTGAATCTGTACGCTTGGTTCGTACAATAGTGTTTATTGCCCTCCACAGTGGTGCTGTGGTTTTGTATCCATTATTATCTGAAGTAGCCTCGTTTGGCTTTTCAACTTCGTTTGAAACAAAGTTTCTCTTCTCTTGTATTCGTCAAACAAATTTGCTGCCTTGAGTTGGTCACGTAGAACCATTTCTTGCAGCAATTCTGTGTTAGCGACAGGTTCATCTGCGGATGCCTAACTCTTTTTTGATGTAACGGCGCGTGTTTATTTATGATGGTGAGGAATATTTGGTACCAGAAGGACAGTGCATCGCTGACGTCTGAGTAATTATAAGTTAAGTTAAATGGGGAGATGTTTAAGTCATAGAGGTATGTGAAAGAGCGGTACTGGATGGTCGTGTGACCTTTGGGTGGTGCTTTTGGGAGCTTTAAGGACCACGTGCAGAAGACTGGACAGTGATCACTAATATCAGAATGTACCACTGAAACATCTAATATTGCATCTAATACATGTTTGTGTATACATGATCAAGAAGAGTCGCAGTTGTTTTAGTCATCTCGTTGGGGTTTGTACTAACTGATGAAGTGCATTAAGTGACAGCGTACTTGTCCAAGCTGGTTGTTGTTGTTTAACATATCAGTATTAAAGACCCATAATAGTAGTAAATTTGATCTGCGACAGATCCGATCCATCATTCGTATGTGGAAGATGGGTGTCTATATAAATGTCCGATTATTAATGGCGGTGATTTGGATGGTTTTTTTTTTTTTTTTATTTCCATCCAGATACATTCAACAGTATTAGTTTCAAGATCAGTTCTGCGTCAGGTAATGTTGGCAATTGATTGATGAATATATATGGCAAGGCCAGTATGCTGGGGTTGATCACTGTCGCGTCGTTCTGTGTCGTAGTCAGGAATGGTAATAAGATTATCTGTGATGCGAGAGTGTAACCTTGTTTCACTGACACCAAATACTTGTACTGGATGGGGTGACTGTTTTAAGAGTGAGGAGATCTCATGAACTTATTAAATAAATAAATGATAGACATTGAGATGTCCAACTTTAAGTCCTGGGAGAGCGGGATTATGGGAAGGCATGGGTAGTAAGGGAGTAATGACACAAAATCGACGAGGAAAAACAGTTTTCACACACACACACACACACACACACACACACACACACACACACACACACACACACACACACACACACACACGCACACACACACACACACACACAAAGACACAGAGAATCATAGATCAACAAACCAGAATACAGGTGAGAAAAGTAACGTTTGTGGATAACGCACAATGATGACAAGCGCACAGAAAGAAAGGTTAACTATTATGCCAAAAGACAGATAACAGAGAGAGAGAGAGAGAGAGAGAGAGAGAGAGAGAGAGAGAGAGAGAGAGAGAGCATACAATGTCTGTCCTAATGCACATCAAAGAGGGGTGGAGCTCTGTGGTATGGTATCAGACGTACCTCTTTAGGATCAAGTTTTGGAACACATAAGCTTCATATTGGCTCTTCGGGTATTTGATGAAGCAGCAATCCTTTTTCGCCCTGGGTTTGGCGTACTTTATGTAGCCCTGTGAACCAAACAGGTGGCACACATCCATCATACAATGGTTGCACTCGTTGCAACACGCTATAAAAACATTAAAGCAGGAACAGACCAACAGCAGTACCAAAAACCAGAAACAAACAACAGTGGCAGTTGCAGCTGCAGGAGGAGGAGGAGCAGAAGAGGTAACAGCAACAGTAGCAGCAGCAGCAGCGGGAGCAGCAGCTTCAGCTAGGTAGCACTAACAAGAGACGGAATAAGAAAAAACTGTGGTTGCTCTTGACGAGTAAATACTCTTAACACATATTTCATCCTTTCTTTTTTGACTGTTGTAGCCGTTGCATCCTACTAAAGATGATGCCGCCAGCTATCACAACAGCAGAAGCAGTGGTAAAAGTAGTAATGTGGTGGAAGAAACAGCAACTGCAGCAGCACAAACGCAGCAGCTGTAGAAGCAGCTGAAGAGATAGCTATAGTGGCGTTTGCATTTTAGACAGGTGCTTCAGCTGCAGTAGCAGTAGCAGCACTAATAGCAGTAGCTGCAACAACAGCCGTGGTCGAAATATGCTGACAGCAATAATAATGGTAACGGCAGCAGCGATGGAAGTGGGAATTGACGAGCAGGAGGAAGAGGAGGGAAGGCTTAGTAGCGAGCGGCACCAACCTGATCATGACTGAATATGCATTATGGACAATGAGTGCAAAATAGCAAGTGGGTATTCCCGTGTGTCTATGAGAGGAAATTCTCCAACGATGACGTCGGGTAACTAAGGCCAGGATTCAAACCACAGTGCCAAGGACGCACACGCTGATGATTCAAAGGAAATATTTTACAGAATTTTAATGCCGAACGCTCGAAGCTCAATTTGCCACTCACAAGTGTAAAAGAATATGAGCTATTAAAAAAGAAAAAATAAATCCACAAAAAATGAATGCGTTAATACCTCTTGCACAATGGCACAGAAACTAGTCGCATTCAGAGACGAGGTAAATGCAACTTGTAAGTACGTCTAATGTATAAAACGACTAAATCTAGACGCAGTGAGAGATGGACAGCACTGTTGAAAAGAGCGAATCTCAAGAAACGTATCAAGACTGTCAGAATTTAAGAGCAAGAGGTAGGCCTACAGAAGCTCCAGGAAGACCTGACAGCAGAACAGTGTCCTCATCAAGACAGAATCGGCAAGGCCATGAAGGGGCAAAAAGAAGGTTTAAGACTGCTTCTTTAGGTATCTCTTTTCAGTTCCCCAGGAAAAAAATGATGGAGTGGCCAAATCTGGAACACTCTTAGTGAAGTAAGAAACTCCTGAACTACTCACAATGGAGGAGACTTTGCATGCCAGAAGAAGCCTGGATAGGGATTAAGGAGACTGCCTTTCAGGAATCTTGGATTTACTGTTCCACAGAAGGATATGCTGCCAATGCAGTAGCCAATGGAGGGTCCAGAGACTGAGTCAGATTCTCTGATGTGTCAGCATTATCAGAGAAGTACCCATCCAGCCAGTTCTATGAGCAGCAGTGGAGCTAATACTTACTGCCAGTGTGACTCCGCCAAGTGATTATCTTCGCAGATGCCCTGTCAGTCCTGAGAGCCTTGTCTGGGGACAAGTTGGCGAAAGAGCAGAAAACTGCATTAGGCCTGAGCAGACAGAGAAATGGTGTTTTTTGTGGTTACCTTACCACTGAGATAGGGGATCACAGAGGTGAATGTTTGCTTGCTAATCTAGGAGCACCAGGTGACCAAGCAGAGAGAGCAGTTGGCATTCAGGAGCAGAAGCTCGTGATTAACAACACCAGGAAACAGAAAGCGAAAAGGGATGCCAGACATCTCCAGGGTAGAACAGATCAGGTAAACATTTACAGGAAACGCAAACGTTTCCCAGCCATATGACCACAAGCTGAAGATGTCCTTACCCTTGCTGCCAGCACAGGTAGCTGGAACACAAGGCACAGCATGACCTACAGGAATGCCCACTCCACGCTGACCTCACAGACGGGATTTGACCAGAGGCGGCGATGATGAACTGGAAGTTGCTGGGTGCCTGAGAGGACTGCCAGATTCATCTGCGAATGTGACGGCGAACAGGAAGAAAGAAAGAACAGCACCCTAGAAAATATATTCCGACCCTCATATCAACGCATTACTTGAAAGAAAGGTTTTGAATGGTCTGCAATTTCAGAGAAAATGCTCAGTGACAAATCACCAACACTGGATGATGTTAAACATGTTCAAGAAAAACCAGATATCCTTCACGGCTTGGTGACAATAGTGTGTTTATTCTTATATTGGTAGAGCTCAGCGCAGCCTCTGATACTTTTGACAGCTTTCTGCTCCTCCAAAGCATTCTTTGGATTACAGACCTAGCTCTTTTCTGGTTTACGATTTACTTGATTGACCGCATCACGGCTGTCCACATGGATGATAGATTCTGAGAGCCTTCTGCTCTCTTGCATGGTGTTCCTTAGGGCTGTGTATTGGAACCCATTCAACTAGTTCCGTTTGCATCTTCAATGTCAGATGTTATTGGCTGGCGTGAATGGTCATGTAAGGGATCTGCTGATGATGCACAGCTTCATTGGTTGGCCTCTCCTGATGAGGACTGCCAGATTCGTTCTTCGTACTGTTCTAAATGTTAAATGTGATCTATTTTTTTTTTTTGCTTGAAGAAGACCCAAGAGGTCAAAATGCATCGTGTCTTGTCCTGTGCTTTGTTTGTCAATGTCCTTGGCGGTAACTAACCCCCTCTCTTTCTAAATTTTGCTTCGTTCTCCGCCATCAGTCGCTCCATTTTGAAACATAAATGTACAGTATGAATGGCGATGTATAGAAGTGTTTGGGTATTATGTGTACGCCATTTTATTGAAGTATGAGCTGGTGAATGTGAGCAAGTCATGATGTCATTTTATAAAACACAATGTGTATGCCAGAATCGCGCACGCTGAACATCAACACAATCGGACGCACAGACAGAGGGGAGTTCCCTTTTTTTATTCAAGTGTTTTTCCCCACTATTTACATGAAAAACCTTTTACTATGACTTTACATAATTAGAATCATCACATGTTTCAATCCAAAAATATGTACCAGATCCTTACAAACTCGCATACGATTTTTCTTTTACAAGCTGGCATTGAGCAGGGCCATCAAAAACGTCTTTAATAAACAAAATACCCTGGTCCCCATGGACTTATAAAGCAGTTTTTTTTTTACTTTTGTTTGTCCGTACAATGCCACAAAAATCTCCACTATCTTCACGACCTCTCATCAAATTATTAAACGTTTTGTGTCTGTAAAACTAGACTGTTTATAAACTCGTGTAACTGATAAAATTTCCTTAAAAGAAAAGAACACACGAATTCATATTCTTGTTTAAATCAATTCACGAATGTCTCTAATTTCATATTTTTAAATTCTTTTTTCCTCTTTCCGTTTCTTTTCATCGATCTTTTCTGGGGGGTGGGGGTGGGGGTTTGCTTTGCCTTTCATAGGCCAGTTGTGGCCTTCACTTAACATTTAACAATGACACCTCCTGAGTTAGACAAGCAAACAACACCTATGAGGCATACGCCCTCACACCACCTTCACGTACCACGCTAGTGATCAGCCTGTCCTCAGAGACAATTGACATTCTCCAGGTTAAGCCAGTCCTTGCATTAATTGTTCGCTAATGAAATGACGTTCACTGTATGCAAGCATCACGAATTCTATGGTTGGGATGGCCAAGGCACGAGATAAACAAGACTTAAAAATCAATCTCTTTCAATAGCTTGCATATGTAATGTATGGTAATTTATGATTTCCTTTAACAGATTCTTTTTTTTTTTTTTAGACAACTGAAACAGAATGATTTCATAGAGTCGCTTCGTTACATACATGAGAGGGAAAATGGCTTTTCTAACACTGTGGTGAAAGCTTATGTGTCTTTTTCAATACACCCTTCAGTATTGAGAAATCTGGTTCATGTGTAAATTGTATTTGGAGGAAGGGCAGTCATGCACAGTCAGGATAAAGCATGCTGGGACTGTGTCTTGTTCATATTACTTCAAGGGAAACGCATTTATGACTGGAACTGTATGTTCAGTCACGCACGCTGTTGTGTGCACTAAGGCACAAAAGTGCACCAGAGACATATTACCTTGTCTTCCTGCTGTATGCTACTGTTGACAATAACACACACACTCATTCGTTCACTTACTAACACACACACACACACACACACACACACACACACACACACACACACACACACACTCTCTCTCTCTCTCTCTCTCTCTCTCTCTCTCTCTCTCTCTCTCTCTCTCTCTCTCTCTCATTCGCTCACTTACCGACTGGTCGTGAATGATTTGACTGACGGGGATACAAGAGACTGAAGACGACAGAAACAATAGATGAAGGCAAATAGCTCGACGACAGAAATAGAGAAGGAAAAATCAAGTGCAATCATTCAGATAATGTCAGAACGACCAAAGACCTGCCACTAATCACGGCGTCAGTGCCAGCAAAAGCTATCTAGGTAATGCCAGAACATTGACGCAGCGCTAATGAAAACAGAAACACCTGATATTCCGTCTGGAGTACCATATGGTTAAGAATAAGAGCTGATCACGTAAATAGATACAATCGTCTAGACGTTGGGATCAGTGAAAACGTATAGACATCAGCCCTAGCTAGACGATGACCGGGCAAATGCCACCAACAGCATGAACCTGGACGTAGAAAAACACTAACAAAGCCAGAACACATAAACACGTACGATCCACAATGCAAATGCACACACAAAATAGGGCAGTCAGAAACACCAGATTCATGCACAAAACATAGCCATGTGAATGTTAGACAACTTTCTTTTTCTGACTTAACAAAAATAAAATGTACATACCATACTTCCCAGATCACAACGATCACGCCAGCTACGATCGGGGCAGCAGTATTATATACATGTTTATATCTGCCGTCTGTGTCCTTTGAAGAAGAGATGTTAGTCTGAAGTTCATTTCATGTCCTGCTCTCATAATGGCCATAGTTTCGATTTCCGCTCCACGTCTGAACCCTTGGTGAGGTCGTGTGGAGGTCACCGGCGTCGGCAACGTGATGAGATAGTCGCTGGACGGACATGGTGGCGCCCTCCGGAAGGGGGACGCTCGCTCACGCTGGCTACGCGACTAAACGTAACTGTCGTCAGTAGGGGGCCTGGCAGGAGGTGTTCTGCGTATGCTGGATCAGTACAGACTTCACCGGACACCACCTCGATAACTCGGCAGCAGTGCAGCGTCTCCTTTGGAAGGACGCCTCTAGGCGATTTGATAGGCCTACTGATTCTTCATGTAGATTGTGTCGGGACAAGCCGGGGATGATTGTACAAGAGAAGCCGGATTAAGAGTTGGGATCATGCCACTAGAATGGCAGGGAAGATGAGACAGGGAAAAGATCCAAAATTCGCTTGCATCTTTTTTTTATTGTCTTAAAATGCATTTCTTTGTACATTGTATTTTCAGTTATATTTGCTTTGTTTTAGGTAGCACTACAGTGTTTGAGTTTTTTCTTTTCATTAAAAAAAAAAAACATGGTAGGTAGGCACTCAAGATCTGACCAGCGCGTAGGGCTAATGCGTAGGTCAGACATCTGCTGAGTCGTAGCCACGAGACCCTATTCTTCAATTCTCTCATCTTCGTTGTTAATTTATTTATCCATCGGCTTAAGATTGTGCGCAGTGTGGTCTCAAAACTTAGCAGATGTGGTGTAGCTATACGGACTAGTCCGCATGCAGTGACACTCCTTGTTGAAACTAAAACTAAACTAAACTTCTTTTCATAACTAACAACGGTGATGAGGCTGACGAGACTAACGATATTACACACAAGCCAGTTACAATCATCTTGATTGTAACTGAAATGACTACAACACGCAGACAGCAGTTACAACTGTTTTGAGGGGCGGACAGTGAACAGGGACACACTGTTGATCATGATGCACAAAGATCAAGGAAACTAGGCAGATGAAAGCACAGTACTTACAGAAACGCAGCACAGATGGACTTTATAGCAGGGTCTGTAACCTGAAAGGTTGTAGCCTTTCTTACGGCAATTCCCAGCTATGGGTACGCAGGAGTATCCGTAATAGCTGTCACACGCCTGAACAAAAGAACGACAGGTCTGTTCGTAGCGTCTTTGTTGCTTGTCATCAAATCTAAAGCCTCTCTCTCTCTCTCTCTCTCTCTCTCTCTCTCTCTCTCTCTCACACACACACACACACACACACACACACACACACACACATATATATATGTATATATATATATATATATATATATATATATATATATATATATATATCTGTGTGTGCTGTTTTTTTTCTTCCTTGTAATCAATTTCTTATTCTTGTTTGTTGTTTCAATCGTTTTTACCCCTACGCCCTTAAATGCTAATGGATGAACGTTTTAATGTTGTGAAGATATGTGTTTGTTAAAAAGTTTTGTAAGTCTTAGTCGCTAGTCATATTATTTCCTTAACGGGGCAAGGGCCGGATGAAAAAAAGCATATGTTTGCTTATGTTACCCTTGGAAATAAAGATTATCATCATCATCATCATCTCTCTCTCTCTCTTTGTCTGTCTGCCCGCCAGTCTCTCTCTCTCTCTCTCTCTCTCTCTCTCTCTCTCTCTCTCTGTGTGTGTGTGTGTGTGTGTGTGTGTGTGTGTGTGTGTGTGTGTGTGTGTCTGTGTCTCCTTGCCGGCTTGTCTATCGGTCTTTCTGTTTGTCGGTGTTTGTAGTCTTGACTAAGTAAGGACTGGCTTCATTAGCCTAGACCTCGCGATCTAATATGTGTCCCCTCTAAATTTCTTCACTTTTTTGTGGGTCAGTTGGCATGCAACAATTAATTCTTCATTGCAATCCATCGTAATCTTAAAACAGTTCTCTAAATTTTGAATCATTATCCAGAAAATTCTTGAAAGTAATCAGGTGTGCAAATTTAATGGTAGTAGGTAATTTGTTCCAGCGGTTAGCAACTCTGTATGAAAATGAAAGTTTACGTTGATTAGTGTTACAGTGTTTTATAAAAATCTTTCCGTCAGACTTTCTAGTACTCGCAGTTTGTGCAACAGGAAAGAAGTCTCAATGTCAATATCATCATAGCCATTAAAAATCTTGTAAACTTGAATTAGGTCACCTCTGATCCTTCTTCCCCTTAGCGAGTGCAGATTCAAATATTTCAATTTTTCATTATATGATAAGTTTTTGCAATGCTTTAGCAATTTGGTAGCTCGTCTTTGAACTTTTTCTAACATTATTGATTGACGCTTTAAAGAAGAAGGCTCCAAATCACATTAGCATACTCCAAATGTGGCCTGACAACAGCTTTGTATAATTTCAAAAAAGTATCTTTATCTAAATAAGTAAAACCTCTTTTTATGATACCTAACATCCGGTTAGCTTTATTTCCTACTCTTTGTAAGTGGGGATCAAATGACAACCTGCTATCGAAGGTAACACCCAAGTCTTTTTCTTCAGTAATAACCTCTACTTGGTGATAGACATCATTCTCTCATCATTTTATATTCATTATTCTGATTATTGTTCCCCCACATGCAATACACCACACTTGGTCATGTTGAAATACAGATTCCACGACTCAGACCACTCTTGCGGTTTGTAGATATCATTTTGAATACAAGTACCCGTTGATGCACAATTATAATCTTTAGCATCATCTGCGAATATTTTACATGGACTGACAAGGTTATCTGGTAGATCATTTATAAAAATTGTAAAAAGAAACAGTCCCAGTATACTACCTTGAGGGATACCACTAAGTACATTACATTTCTTTGATTTGGCTGCCCCTACTCTGACTTGTTGAGTCCTATTACTCAGAAAGTTTCTTGATCCATTTTAATAAGGTGCCACCAATACCGTATGCTGCTAGCTTTATAAGGAGTCTCTTATGCGGAACCGTATCAAAAGCCTTTCTAAAATCCATGTACATGATATCAATTCCTTGTCTGCCATCTAGCATTGTAGTTATATACCTCCATAACCTCCAACAGCTGTGTGTGACACATGATCGTTTTTTTTTTTTTTTTTCGAAAACCATGCTTACATTTAGAATATAAATTATTATCTGTAAAATAGGAGACCATTGAGTCTCTGACAATACTTTCTAAAAAACCTTGCATAAGATACAAGTAAGACTTACAGGTCTGTAGCTGCTCGGTTCACATTTTGCACCTTTCTTAAAAATCGCTGTCACCTCTGCCGTTTTCCAGTCTTCAGGCAGCACACACAGTTTCAAAGCGTCTTATTAAAAAATGAACACAGTATGATAGACAGTTCCTCACACTGCTCTTTTAGTACCCTTGGTGGCAATAAATCAGGACCATGTGCCTTATTTGGGTTTAGCTGTTTTAATTTACTCTCCACAGCTTGGGAGTTACTCGAATTTCTGTTACAGTACCCCATTTAAATACAACCTCCTCTCAAGTCCGGAATGTCGCATACATTTTCTTGGGTAAATACACTTGGAAAAAAATGTATTTAACATTTGAGCCTTATCCATGTCGTCCACCGCAAATGTACCATCAGGTTTCTTTAATGCACTTATACCTGTACTTATTTTCATTTGCTGTTGCACATACCTCCAAAACTTTTTTTTTGGATTTATTTTACCTTCTTTGGCGATCTGCTTCTCATAATCTCTTCTTATTCTTTTTTAACAACTTTTTACACATGTTTCTTTCCTTTATGTATTTCAGATAAGCATAACCTGATTTAGTGGTAAGATATCTTTTGAATAGTTTGTATTTCTTTTTGATACATCTGAACGCTGTCTTATTCAGCCATACAGGTTGTACTTTTTTCGTATCCCTAACTTTAACTTTAGGGATACATTTCCCCATACCATTATGCAGTAATCTCTTTATGTAGTTCCAACTCTCTTCGCTATTCATTTCTGACATCACAGACCAATCATGATCTTTAACAATTTCTAAGCTTATGATAATCACCCTTGCTAAGTTTGTAAATATACTTGACCTGTTTGTTTGGTTTTTTTTTTTTACTTTTTTTAAAAATTAGAAATGTGAAGTTGAAATGCGAAAACGTCATGGTCACTTTTACCCGCTGGGTCAAGTTGTACAATGTCCGAAATGAGATTATCTTCGCTTACAAGTATCCAAAATTAATATTGCATTAATTAGTATATTGCATTAATTAGTATTGTTAGTAAAGTATACACGTTTGTTTTAAACAAAAGACTCACTAAATAGGCAGAAAAGGAAGAGAAAATTGCAGCAGAGCAAGCAGGTTTCAGTGCTAGCTTTAGTACAACTGACCATATATTTATATTGTATGCAATAGTGCACCAACCTTTGCTTAAGAATACCAGATGGTATGTTGCCTTTGTTGATTTTAAGAAGAGCTTTGATTCTGTGAATAGAAACGCACTATGGACAGTCCTGAGAAGAACTAGTGTAAATGGGAAATTGTATTGTGCTCTTAGAGGTGTTTTTGATTTTGTATAGGCCTGTGTATGTGATAAATACTGTTTTTCAAACCAGTTTGAATGTCCTAGAGGTGTGAAACAAGGTTGCCTGTTGAGCCCCTTACTTTCGATTTAATATCTTCATCTGTCCTTGGGCAGGGTGTTTTTGGGTCTGTGGGGTGTGCTCGAAAGCTGGAGGGTGGTGTTTTTTTTCGCCGGTGGGTTCTGCAGTCATGAAATACGGGCTGGTACACCCATGGGGATGCTACTTTAAGGCTGTTATGAGTTGCATCCTGTATTCTGATTTACCTCTGTTCAGGAGCAGTTATGTCCCTTGATATCTTAATGGAGTGTCCTGCGCGTGCCTGTACCCATCGTCAACATAGCGCAGGCCTCCAAGGGTGGTACAGGACTGCTGTAAAGGCAGGTGAAGACAGTGCTTCTCTGGGTCCTCCCACAGCACCTTCTGGTGTTTTTTTTTTCTTTTTTTTGCCTAACTAAGCTGACCCTGGAGAAAAGTCCAGTGTCGGTGAGGAAAGACCCACTGACCACAGGGAAAGTCCTGTTGACAGTGGGAAAGACTACAACTTTGGATTCTCTCTGAGGGCACATAAGACCGTATGGCGAAAGCTTGGCTGTGTCTGGAGTGGCACTGTCTTCATCTGTCCTTGGGCAGGGGTGTTTTGGGTCTGTGGGGTGTGCTCGAAAGCTGGAGGGTGGTGTTTTTTCGCCGGTGGGTTCTGCAGTCATGAAATACGGGCTGGTACACCCATGGGATGCTACTTTAAGGCTGTTATGAGTTGCATCCTGTATTCTGATTTACCTCTGTTCAGGAGCAGTTATGTCCCTTGATATCTTAATGGAGTGTCCTGCGCGTGCCTGTACCCATCGTCATTTCTATTGTCTGATTCAGTCATTAGTTTTCAGAACAAACTCGATGGCTTGAAAATTGAAGCAGACCGTTTATGTTTGACAGTCGATCTTGATCTTGAAAAAAAAAAAACCCACACATTATGGATTTCAGAAAAAAGGAGAGTATTTATCTGCTCTAGGGGGATGGTTCTATGCAAATGAAGTTGAAATAACAAATTCATGTACACATCTTGAAATACATGATACATCAAAATTAACTTTCACCACTGCTTTGCCTGAGGCTTGCAGGAAAGGGGAAAAAATAGGGGGGCAGGGTGTGGTCATTGAGATATTAAAGTCACTGAGAAGGTTAGATACAGCAGGCGTACAGTTATTTCTGAAACTATTTGATACACATAATGAACCAATTCGGACTCATGCATCCGAAGTTTGGCATTGAGAAAGATTGTGACCTCATAGAAAATGTACATACATTCGACTTTAAAAGATTTCTGAACACTCCCCTGCACGCCTCCAAATAACTGGTCTGTGAAGAAACCGGTAGATATTCTTTCATTATAAAAATAATTCTCAAATGTATTAGATACTGGCTAAAGCTCCTTAAATTAATCATGTCACGATTATGCAGACAGGCATATGAAATGCTTCTTGTTGAGCATGAATCTGGGCATAATATTTGGTATCCAATGTGCACAACGGTTTATGTAAAAATGGACTTGGTGTAGTCCGAATGTTTGAAGGAGTTGCAAAGAAATATAGTTTTCTTGCTGAACTTAAAGACAGACGTATTTCGTGTGATATGCAAAATTGGCATTCAGCATTAGAAAATTAGACAAATGTAAATAGTATTCTTCTTTTAAGATCATTGTTTTCAGCCAGAAAGATACTTGTCTTTAATTACAAACAAATGGCACAGAAATAACTTTATAAGATTTCGACTCAGGGTTAGTGCAAGGGATGGTTTCTTAATGAAAAACAGACCGGTTGTTAATGTCGAGTGAAAAAGAAACCGAAAATGATGTTCATTTCTTATTCTACTGCTGCACAGCTTGCAAAGATATCCGAAAACCCATGTACTGTACTTGACTCGCCTTGTAATATTAATTACCAGAATCGCATTGGAAATGTTTTGTCGAGCAACAATGAAAATGTGATAATAAATCTAGGAAAATTCATATCACAAGCTATGAACATTAGAAAAAAGACAATTGAAAGAAACAAGTAGTGATATAATAAATCTTGTCAAGATGATCCGCCGTCGTGTGTCTGTATGTGCATAAGCGTATGAATGAGGAAGGGGGATGGGGGATTAGAGGTGAGGTGAAGGTTCGGGGAAGGGCGAGGGAGGAAGCTGTCGGAATGTGGGCGAGGAGTGGCGAGAGGGAGAATGGAGGGGTGAGGTGAGCGATTGATTTTACTGATTTATGTTCAAACATGCCCCTTGTCCAAAGGGTTTAATTGCTGAATAGACAATAAAATATTTATCATCGTCATTCTCTCTCTCTCTTTCCCTCTCCCTCTCCCCCCCCCCCCCCCCCCCCCCCCCCCCTCTCTCTCTCTCTCTCTCTCTCTCTCTATTCAAATTCACGTAATCATGAAATGGTTCCAGTGTTTGCTAAAAGCATTTCAAATGTATGGGGCACAAGTTGCCCACTCGCACCCACAGGATATTGCATAAACGTGTTTAATAGATAAGAAAAAACTCAACAAAAAGCAAATGTCGGTTGTTATATTGCCTTTTGTCCGTTTGCATTGAATTACCCGGTTCTTACACACAGTATCTTGAGGAAGAAAGTTGGTTTATTTCAATACAAGGGAATTATTTCTAGTCAAAATTGACAGTGAATATCACTATAAGGCACAGTCGTGAGAGCTCTTATTACAAGCATTGACACAACAGCTTGGTTAATACATACATCTTGAGGATAAAAGTTGCTTGAAATTCGAGGATGTTAAGATAAAGCCTTACCTCGTAGCAGCAAACCTTGTCGTAGGGGCATGTCTCATGATAGACAGCATGGCCGTATTCACAGCCTCTGGACTTGTAGCGACAGACGTAATTCTTGCCTCGCCGAGAACATGTCTCCGGTTTGTAGGTAGTCTTCGTCGTAATGGTTGTTGTCAGAGCGCCGGTAGTAGTGGGGGTTGTAGTTCCGTTGATGATGACAGAAGTAGTGGTAGACTGAGTGGGCGTGCTAGTGGAGGTTTCAGTGGTAGTGGTGGGGGTTTCAGTTTCAGTGGTAGTGGTGGGGGTTTCAGTTTCAGTGGTAGTGGTGGGGGTTTCAGTTTCAGTGGTAGTGGTGGGGGTTTCAGTTTCAGTGGTAGTGGTGGGGGGTTTCAGTTTCAGTGGTAGTGGTGGGGGTTTCAGTTTCAGTGGTAGTGGTGGGGGTTTCAGTTTCAGTGGTGGTGGGTGTAGTGGCAGTGGTGTTGACAGTGGTGGGTGATGTAGTGGCAGTGGTGTTGACAGTGGTGGGGGATGTAGTGACAGTGGTGAAGGGTGTAGAGGTGGATATAGTGGTAGTGATGGATGTAGAGGTGGTGGTGTCCACCTTGGAGCAGCACTTATAATGATAGGGACAGGCGTTACCGTTGTCAGGGCAGCTGTCTCTTTTGTCAACACATTCTTCCTTGTGGTGTACGTTGCATAAAGCTGTAACAGCAACGTTTCACCAGATTGTCATGAAGTAACATCAGCGTTATTTTCGTTCAGAATGATGACGACGACGATGATGATGATGATGATCACGATGATGATAATGATACATTTTGTATTATCTCATGACACATTGGGGGGGGGGGGGGGGGGGGGGTAGTGATGTGACAACATTCAGGCGTGCACTACAGAGCCGAGGCGCTGCTACCTGTCCAGTCCCAAGACTTCTTTGTGTCGCCCATAAATAGTTCTTCCATTGTACCATGTGGAGTAGTCTTCGACACTAATTTTAAAAAGAATGCAGGGAAAGAGTGCAGGCTAATGAGAATTTTAACCCGTTTAACAATTTACTTGCAACCACGAGTCGAACAAAAACAGCTAGGCAGGGCAACGAAAAACGAAATAAAACTGTTGAGTTACTGAAGGAAAGGCAAACATTCAAATCAACGCACAAAACAAGGTGCAAAGTAAGGCTTATTTAGTGATGATGGATTCTCCTGTAGTGTCCGCCATGAGTAGACAGGCAGGTCATAGTTGAAATGAGTCCTCATGTGGGAATGAAGACCAGTTCCTGAGGCACAAAGTGGTCCACTGACGCTGCATGGAATGGAGTCCAGCAAAGATGGACCCTGTTCTCCGATTCCTCTTTTCCTGGATAGCGGCTGTTCTGCTCAGCTTGAATGTCATTGTGCTTTGGTCACACACAGTTGTTTCCACTGTGTTCTGTCAAGGGCGACATCTTCCCAGAAAGCAGTGTCGATGTTGCAGCTTCTGACGTTGGCTTATAAGGTGTCTTTGTATCTCTTGAGAGGCCTTCCTTGGTCACGTTATCCTTTTTTCAGCTGTCCATAGAGTAGCATCTTTGGATTTTAGCTGTCCACCTTATCAACAATGTGTCCGATTTATCGGTGCTGGCTTTTGATGAGTATACAATCAATGCCGGATAGGCCACACTTCTGGACTTGTAGGTTAGACACTGTCTTGCCATTTGATGCTGCAGTTCTGGAACAAGCATCATTGATGGAACTGTTCAAGCTGTTGGCTGTGTTGGCGGTACGTGGCCCAAGTCTCATAACGGTAGAGGAGAGAACTGAGAACCACAGCTCGGTACACGGTGACGTTTGTGTGCAGTTTCATGCTATGGTCTTGCCACAGTTTCTTTGAGAGTCTGCCAAAGGCAGAGCTGGCCTTTGAGATGTGCAACATCACTTCTGAATCGAAAGATCCGTTGCTGCGTACAGTGCTACCCAAACAGCAGCACTTGACCACAGTTTTGATCTCTGTGTTGTTGATGACGACAGGAGGTGGTAGAACACTGCCAGTTCCAGACTGTGAAGGCTGGAACATGGCCTCGGTCTTCCTAAGGCTGACTGTAATTCCAAAGCGTTGCCAGGCCCTTGTAAGGCGATCTGTGATGCACTGGACGTCTTCATGGGAGTGTGCAGCCAGTGCATAGTCATCAGCAAGGAAGAACTCTCTCAGAAGGGCATCAGATACTTTAGTCTTGACCTGCAGTCATGGAAGGTTGAAGCGTTTGTCACCTGAACAAAACTGGATGTATACCCCCTTGTCATAGTCCCGAAAGGTATCAGTCAGCATTGCAGCAAACAGACTGGAAAAGAGGTTAGGAGCTCAAATGTATATCTGCTTCACTCTGTTGTTCACTGGGAATGGGTCAGAGGTATATCCGTTTTCCTGCACCCTCGCCTGCATGACTCCATGGAATAAAATGATCAGTGAGATCACCTTTTTCCGGACAACCAAACGTGTGAAGGATCTTCCACAAGCCTTCCTGGATCCTTTCTTGCTAAATGTCTCTGCTGGTACACAGGTGAGCAATGTTTCGGTCTTCTCGGAGGCTTGTCTCTGGCCGATTTGTTCTTCAGGGCAAGCTGAAATTTATCTTGCTCCTGATCAGGAGGTGATTGGACCAGCAGTCAGCTCCCTGCAAGCAGGGTTTAATGAGGATATCATGTATGTCCCTCTGGCGAAAAAAATAACACAGTCAAGCATGTGCCAGTATATGTTTCTGGTGGTGTGAAGCGCCTTGAGTACTGGCGAATTGTCTGTGCGCTTGTCACCTCTCGCTATCAGCCTTCACCGCTCACTAGCACCACTGTGAAACAGCACTGCGAAAAGAGAGCTAAGTGCGTAAGCCCCTGCTGCCAGTACGTTGCCTCTCCACCACAAGCCCTATGTAGTGCCTCCACGTGGCTATACTTGTCCAACTTGTCCACTGGTACCTAGCGACTCTGGGCCAAACTGCAGGCGACTTGAAGGAGGTTGGTCACTGGCGTGTGGAGATGCCCTGGCTTATTAAGTATATAACTTTACAACATGAAGGCCTATATCTTCATCGGACGTCATGAACAATAGGCATGGATGCACAAAACAATACTTCCCTCATCTTTATTAGCACGAAGATGACAAATGCGTGAAAAGGAGCGGGTGGTGGTGGTGGTGAGCACAGTTCAGAAAACAGAGAACTCTTCTTTTTATACATTGTCATTCACATACTTACTGCTATCAGGGAATCATAATTTTGTGCATTTGGAAAAAAAAAAAAAAAAACCCATGTGTTTGTTACGTCTGAAGAAAACATGTTTGTTGACAATTCATGTGTCTGTATGGCATAGTGTCTTTTTTTAAAAAAAAGCGTTACTTTTGCCTTGTTTATGCGTGTTTTACGTTCGACAAGGCAAATCCAGCCTTACTGACAGGGAACTACAATGAACCAGGAAGCGGAAGTACCGGAGAGACCATGCTCAGTGCGACAGACGGTTTCAAAGTGATGGGTTGTTACTATCCTGACTTTAGAACTGTCTGTCCACGGAACATGGTCATTCTGATTCTTGGTATCAATGTCAGCTGAACGTGTATCTAGCCTGTTCGTCATAGGACTAATCACAGGATGTTAAGATTTGGGGTTCATGGTAGCGCGTATCAGAAGAGACGTCCTTAATGAGCCCGAGCCCTTGAGGCAATATTGATCCCGTTTGCATTAAAGATGAAGAATCGTTTAAACGGCCAGACGTTGACTTAGAGTATGGATGTTTAAGTTTTTCTGTTTGTTTTACATCTGTGTCTCTCTCGTTCGACAGTGGTCTGTGTACACTTCTTATCATGACAGAGTAAAGTAAAGGAGGAGACTATCAAACCTGTATTTTGTCTATACCGTGGATGTCGTTTCACTGCACACGTGTGTGAAACGTATTTGCCAGATAAGCTTCAGTGTGGCCCCTACAGCTTGCCTAGTTCTGGCTCAAACCTTTTCTTCTCCCCCCCCCCCCCCCCCCCCCCCCCCCCCGCCCT
Source organism: Conus betulinus (assembly GCA_016801955.1). NCBI lineage: Eukaryota > Metazoa > Mollusca > Gastropoda > Neogastropoda > Conidae > Conus > Conus betulinus. The sequence goes on along the minus strand of JADBJO010000034.1, from coordinate 651,218 downwards.
GTGTGTGTGTGTGTGTGTGTGTGTGTGTGTGTGTGTGTGTGTGTGTGTGTGTGTGTGTGTGTGTTTGATTCCTCACTCCTCCCGCACCCCTTTGCGGATATGTATACCTGTTTGTATGTAGAAAGGAGTGGATGTCTACGAACTGTTTCCTCTTGTATATTTTATTGTCAATCCCGACCATCGTTAAACCCAGGATAATTGAAATGAAAAGAATATTACTGTAGGAATGGAAAGAAGGGGGCTCTTCTTCCTGTTATCAGTAGACAGGTGAATGATTTGACCCTGCCAACATGGGCATGCTCCCTCAGTGCATTAATACAACAAGGAGGAAACCAACAACACTGTACAAGTTGTTGACGTACTCGACAGCCAAGCGGCTATCTGAAATGGTCTTGAACAAAAATCAATATTTCTTGGCAAGGGTATTTTTTTTTTTAAATCCACAGGATCAGAGATGTTAAGCTGAAACGGTTGCTAACGACGATTGTACACAGATCGTGGTTTGAAATGTTGGTTTGAGCACCAAAAGTAAGAGTGGCACGACAAAATGTCCATGGAGCAATTTTCCAAAATGTTCCGTTGAACATCTTATGAGCGCCCTTGCTTTTGTGCCCTTTGAAAAAAATTCTATGTGAAACGTTACATGGGAAAAAGAGTGTGTATTGCCTTCAAAATCCATATCTCAGGAAATTTTGTGTAGGTGAATATGTAATAACTATAGCATCTTTGGCTGTATAAGAATACTTTTCAAATGCATTTTCAAACGCGCAATGTATAAAGATGTTTTCCAGCATGATTTTTGCTTTGTTTTGTTTTCTTGTTTTAATACTAAAGCATTAAATTCAAAGGACGACAACCTAACATGCAAATGAACAAGATTGTGTCCATACGTGTCCATGCCAGAATACAAGTGAACAAACAACAGAGAGCAAAGTGACGGTTGATGATTACATAATACAAAAGAAGATACGTGACTTTTCCATAAAGACATCTTTAGACATCACAAAATAATGGACATGGTAGTACGAAAAAAGATACTCCGGGAATGGCTGACGGCGGCTTTGTGTTATCTTTTTGTGTTAGGGTGGCGGTTTTTTTTCTCTCTCTCGTCTTCCGTACCACTCATTGCACCCATGCTACTCACTCCGGCTCACCGTCCACAGCCACAGCCTGACTAATTAATTAATTAACTAACTGATTAATGAGGATCACGATGATGCTATGGTTTGTCATTCTGCTCTGTGAGTGCATGACAGGGCTGTACTGTGCTCTTGCTTTCATGATGTATCCTGGCGTCGACCAGCCCGAGAGATGGGGGTAATGATGACTAGGATTATCTCTAAACTGCCTCCTTCTGAATTTTGATTCGTAGTTTTTACTAACGTACAGATCAGGTCAGGTGGCCATCTTGGATGTCTGAACCTCCGCCTTTTGTGATTATTTTTTCTTGCATGTGCGCGTGCATGCTCGTGCGTGCCCGTACGTGTGCGTGTTGTGTGTGCGTGCGTGCGTGTGTGTGTGTGTGTGTGTGTGTGTGTGTGTGTGTGTGTGTGTGTGTGTGTGTGTGTGTGTGTGTGTGTGTGTGTGTGTTATAGCGTGCCATGAACGATACTCGCATGCCTATGCGCAAGATAGCGGCCAATGCGCAAGATAGCGGCCAAAGCCTTATTACGATAATAAACTTTGAGACTTACATCGATTTCACAATATTGTCACCAAAGGATGGACCGATCTGAAAGCTGGGCTTTGTGTGCAGAGATCGGAGAGAGCGGTGATGGACAGATGCGACAGAGATGGTGCTGTCGAAGACGAGAGAGGGGAAACTAACAGATAGGAAAACAAAAGAATGTTTCCAGAGAACAATCTCATGCTATAACGACTGCTGTTGGTCTGTTAACTTACTACACTGGTAGTAGCTGGGGAAAAACAAAAAAACCTGCAACACCGAAGAGAAGCTCTGACATTCTGTAAACTATCCTAGCGGTAGATGAGGGGGGGGGGGAATGATATTTTAGCAATTTGTACAAAAAAGTCGTCTAAGTAGGAAGAAACTCGAGGAAGAGCTTGACTGCAGGTCTTTAGAGAAGAAACCCACTCAGTCGAGTGTCTCGGCCCTGAACTCCTCCTTGCACTCTTAAGGGAGCCGGGCCGGCCGGCCGCATCAGGTCATGACTTCCAGATACCAACCCCCCTTTTTTTTTTTTTTTTTCCTGGCGCTGCCAGAAGAAATTGTCCAAATAAGTCGTCTGAGAGAGTATGTGATAAGACTATGAATTAATACCGCAGCGGTGACTACGATGGGTTTTTTTTTTTTTTTTTTTTTTTTTTTTTTTTTTTTTTTTTTTTTAATAATGTCAAGAAAAGCCCGTTTTGGATATTTTTACTGGGAGTCTACTGTTAACTACTCTGGTACAATGGCAGGGGTTTCCTCGAAGCAAATGTTCACAAACAGCGTTTAAGATCGCTTCAACTTCCAGCTGGCTATTCACTACCTTAACAGTGACAAAGACAAAACAAATCACACTGAACAAAGCGTTACAGACGAGTGACGAGGTTTCATGCATATCCTTTGAAGGTTAACTAAGTAACTGAGACAGATTTTGTTTTTTTGTTTTTTTTGTTTGTAATCCTCGAGAAGCCGTTTCAAAACACACATCAGTAGGAAACTGTCAGTTATCCAGGTATTAAGTGAAAAAGAAAATTTTTCAAAAGAGAAAGCTTTCATGAGAGTTTTCTTTCTTTTTTTTCAGTACATATATACTGGAAACTGTCATTCAGTTATCCTTGCACTTGTCAAGAATCTAGGGAAAAAAAAAAGAGGAAAAAACTACGCTCCAAACAAACCGTTTCATAAAGCATCATCTGAATCCCTTAACTATCCTAGCTGTAACTGAAACAAAAATGAAAAAGCAGAACATGCTTCAGATTAGCTGTTTGCGAATACCAAAATTGCCTAAAAGAAAACCCTGAAGACAAGCCATTTCAGACTGTATCTACTGATGGTCGTTAAGAAAATGAGAAGAAATGTACGGCAAAAGAGGATTGAGAAGTATCTACCGGAGGTTTTTCATTTGACTATCATAGCTGTAAAATAAAAATGTAAAAAGAAAGGCTGGAAAATGTAAGGAAATGATACACAAAAGACATTTCAGACTTTGTCTAATGAAGGTCACCATTGAACTATCATAGCTGTAATTAAGACAGGAAAATGACAAGAAATGGTAAATAAAACAGCTTCAGACTGTATGTTCTAAAGGCCGTCATTTAACTACCATGCTGTAATTAAGACTGGAAAATGAAAAGAAAATGATATACAAAAGATGTTTCAGTTTACATGCACTGGGGCTTGTCAGTTACGTATTATAGTAGTATCCAAGACAGGGAAATTAGAGGAAATGCCCCACAGAAGGCTGTGTAGACTACATCACTGAAGTTTGTCAGTAAACTGAGTAACTGAGACAGAAAAGAAAGCTTTGGCGAAGCCATTTCAGAATGTCTGTGCTGAAAGGCAGCAACGAATCTACCCTAGCAGTCACTTGCTCCCATCTTCTCTCCATGTGTTACTCATGAAACAAACGCTACTTTGCACTCTGTTTGTTATGTTTCTTTGTTTTCTGGCTCGTTAACCAGCTGATGAATCCATTCAAACACGCCTTACGTTTGCAACTGTATCGCTCCAGCCCTTCTTCACACGTTCGCAGAAGTAGAATCGCCCGCCACCGGCACAGTAACTCAAGTACTGTTTGGTCAGTTTGTAGCACCAGTAGGTCTGCCGGCTGGCTGTGGCGTGGTGCCACCCGAGCAGGAGGACCAGGAGAGGCACTAGTGCCAGTGAAGTCTTCATGGCTCAGTCTGGGGGAACACACAGAGGCACAGGTGATGGCATGAAAGGGGACTGTGCGGCGGTGTAGTCATTGGACACACACTACACACGCTCTTTTCACACACACATGCACGCGTGAGTAAACGCGCACGCCCGCGCGCGCGCGCACACACGCGCGCGCGCGCACTCACACACACACACACACACACACACACACACACACTCGCACACTCGCACACACACGCACACACACAACAAACGCGCGCGAGCACACACACACACACACACACACACACACACACACACACACACACACACACACACACACACACACAAACACACACACACACACACACACACACACACACACACACACACACACCATTGCTTTAAATTTGTCCGAATAAACAATGTAAAATAATGGTAAACAGAAACTCAGTAAGAACATATTCCTTCACAATAGTCTCTCCATGCTTCCTTTCTCAGCCAATCTGTCACACTGTTGCTAATGCCATTCTTGGAAGACTTTCTGATCTACAAGATTATTTGGAACCTCTTGTGTTCTCTAGCCTTCCACGGTAAGCCAGGATTAGGTCGTAGAATTATCTGACAGATGTAGTAGAAGTAGCTACGGTCGTTTATCTGTTAGCCTGCAAGCATGAGACCCGTTCTCCGCCACAAAGTTGTAGGTTTCCCTGCCATTAACCTGATTTTCCGCACGCTAGGCGGTCTCTTCTTCATGTTTTTTTTTTTTTTTTTTTCAATTATGCTGCCGAAATTGATTACATGAATTTCTTTTACGCTGAAAGTATGTGTATTAGATTCCTTGACATTTAAAAAAAAAATCTTCAAAAGAAGTTAGCGGCTCTTCAGTGTCTGTCTCGCATACTAACAATTACCCCGCACACCCCTTCCTCTCGTCTTTCTCCCTTCCCGTTCCTCACCACACACACACACACACACACACACACACACACACACACACACACACACACACACACACACACACACACACACACACATCAGTGCTGTACTCATACAAAAATAAGGTTAATTCGTTTTCTAACACATTTGGGAAAAAAAAAAAAACCTGAACCTCCCCACCCTAGCCCAATTAACCTCACATGTAATAATTGTTTCAAGTACAAGGAATATCCTCTCGGAAATTTTCCGAACTCAGCACCGTGTGCAAATGACAATCTTTGTGTGCCAGATATGTACATATTTCTCAACGTTATCTGCATTGAATTTAGAGAGACAGGGGAAGACTTTGGCATTAGCTTAACTAAAAACTGTATGATTTCTCAGGCATTTTCCTTTACCCTAGTTTGATTCCGTTTTCCTCAAAGGAGACTTCCATGAATGGCGTTGAATGAATGCTTCTTATAAATCAAGAAATGTACAACACAGTCGTCTCTTTCTAAATTTTGAATGTTTAAAAGCGTGCCAATTTAAAAACATGTAATTGTTGGTTGAGTGATACTTGCGAAAATCTGCCTCTTCATTATCCGGTGGGTTGTTAACTTGCAGAAAACAATAGATACAATTGTTTACTACACTAAGGCAGAGTTTCCCCAGAACAGCTCAGCACTGTCATTTGCCAGTTCTTTTCTGAATCACTCAAAGTCCCTTTACCTTTCTACTTTTCCGTAACACACCTGATCAACCGACACAAGGCAGTTTTTCCAGGTCATGTTTCTGAGAAGAAAGACGTATTACAATGAAGAATTTGATTTGCACACCAAATTTAAGAAAAACTGATTTAAAATCCATGGTTTCCACAAAACGGATTATTCCTAAGTCGTTTAAAAACATCTTCTTAGGCAATTGCACTGTTCAGTAAATCGTCACCAATACAACTCTCTAACAGATCAGGCTCAGCGATCTCTTCTAAAACGTAAGATAAATCCTTGAAGTGATCATGAAACTGGTCGGGAGTAACGCTACGTTTTTGTCAACATCAACGTGTTTTGTCTTTCTTTGATGTTCTTGTTGTTGTTGTTGTTAATGGCCGTTTATTGATTTCCAAAAGCCTGAGGGTCTGACGATCTTACTGACTTGATTTTCTTTTGCACTGGTTGGATTTACAGTTTGAGCCCTATATCATTACTTCTTTGTAACAATTTAAAAAAAAAAAAAAAAAAAGAACCGCAACGCTCTGCTCGTGTATTGTTAGAGTGTCACTAATGAAAAACTTAAGTACCCGCTTTGCACTGGAGTAAACTGCTCTAAAATGGGCATTACACCAGCTTCTATTTCTTCTCCTTCGCTTATATACAAAACTTTAATTTCCTTGTGAGCCACATAGCTCGCAGTGTTATTGTAAATGCCCAAGTGGTCACTTGTGGTGGTCATTATCTTTCTTATGTCATTATGTTTTTCATCAATGATGGACTGATTCACCGGTTTAACCTATTGGTTTTCTATATGTGATTGTATGTCACTTTGACGCCATAAGTATCAATTTCATTAAAGAGCAATTTCAGTTAACCATTCTTCCACACAGAACATAGAGGTTTAGCATTTCAACCACAGTCAAGTGTAAATTCCAAGTCAAGCTTATGTGAGATAAAGGCATTTGTTGACTGACTGTATATCAGAAATTGGCTGACTGTATATCAGAAAAATAATAATCCTAGTCACCAACTTTTAAATCTTGAATAGATCGGAAAACTTATGGAGAGGAATCAGTAGACATGCATTTTTACAAGTGAATGTACTCAAATCGACAGTATCACCAATAGAATATATTTGTTTCATATTATTAACAAATGAGCATCAGAAGCAGGTGTAGCAGGTTTTAAATGGTTCAAAGAACGCTATTGAAATAAGATGTTTAGCTGTCTTCCAAACAGAAATCAAATTAAAACAATACATAGTAAAGAACAAGCCAAAACAGAGGGAAACGAACAGAAAAAAAATATGGTATATAACGTGTAATTGTACGATGTGACATTGCAAGTGCAAGTCTTAAAGAAAGAAATATTCGAAGGTTATATTCTTTTTCCATCCCCCCCCCCCCCCCCCCCCTCTATCACCACCACACTGTTTCACAAACGCTTTAGCCCCCTCCGATTCTCCCTGCCCCCGTCCAGTTGCCATTACCTTCCTACCCCCACCTATCTCACTCCTCTCATACCCAGTTCTCTCTGTATTGCTTTTACGCAGTACCAGTACAAGTTGTAATTTTTCATTCGTTACTTGTCACACACTATGGCATGAAATCATGTTTTTCTTTTGTGTTTTGACCATCCATTTCGAAAACAAGAACATGTTTTTGTCGACATAGATGAACAGATCTTTCAATGACTTTTCCTCCCCATTATAAGGAAATGTCAGAGCATACATAAAAGTTTCATTTTTTTCTAAAAGAGAAGATATAGCTTCGTCTTGAATCCCGAAAAGTACACACAAAGAACTTGAAGACCACTACTCCAAATGTGTGAACTAAAACTGCCACCTTTGCACCGATGGCGTTTGTTTCCAAGTTGCTGGTATATTGAAAACCCGTCATTATCAAAAGACTACACAAGTTAACAAGCGAACCCCAGGCGATTTCCAACCTTACCTTTAGTTTGCGAATGCAGACTGGATACTGAGTGTTAAGGAGCCGAAGTCGGAGCTCTTTTATATCGGATCATTTGATTAAAAACAAACAGATGATAATAGGAAAGAAAGCAAAAACAAACAAAGTGGCATAACTGGGTGTGGAGATTGCTTCAGGTCAGAAACAGCATGTCTCCTCCTGATAAGTATGCCATGAGCAGCAGTATGCCCTCGCGTGGTGCAGCGCAAAATTAACAACAACACAAAATGTAACAATGTTACTTTTTGGAACATAGCAAATGTGGCAAACGTAACTTTGCTATTTTTGTGTGTGTGTGTGTGTGTGTGTGTGTGTGTGTGTGTGTGTGTGTGTGTGTGTGTGTGTGTGTACATGATCCACTCAGTGTGTTACAATTTCACAATTTGCGCACGTGACATGATGCACGCAAACATGTAATAATTGTTACAATTTTAGCGGCGAATGCATTTTGATTGGGATTGGGGCATTAGGAACAAAAAGGATAGTTTACGTTGTGTGTGTGTGTGTGTGTGTGTGTGTGTGTGTGTGTGTGTGTGTGTGTGTGTGTGTGTGCCGTGTGTGTGTGTGTGTGTGTGTGTGTGTGTGTGTGTGTGTGTGTGTGTGTGTGTGCCGTGTGTGTGTGTGTGTGTGTGTGTGTGTGTGTGTGTGTGTGTGTGGACGCGGCGTGAGTTCGCACACGCATGTACGCATGTTTTTGAGCGCCTCTGTGTGTGTGTGCGTGTGTGTGTGTGTGTGTGTGTGTGCGCGTGCGTGCGTCAGTGCATGCGCGCGCGCACGTGTATATGTGTTTGCAGGCAATGGTTCTCCCAATGCCCCCCTTAAAAAAAAAAAAAAAAAAAAAAAAAAAAAAAAGCATTTGTGGCACAAAATGTAACAACTGATTCATTCCGCGTACATTTCATGTGCAAATTGCAACAATTGTTACGTTTTGTGTGGATCGCCTATGAAAATTGTGACAAAGTTGCTATTGTTACATTTTGTTCGAAGAAAAAAAAAAAAAAAAAAAAAAAAAAAAAAAACATTATTACATTTTGGACTGTATGACGCGCGTCTGGTCCCGCGAATCGCACAACACAACAAGCCACAATCCATGTTCATGTACACAAACTGTGCAACCGTTTTGAGGCACAGCTAACCCGGAAATAAAACCCAGTTGAAGCCATTATTCATGCCCCAGTGGTGAGTAGGGAAAGCTGAGAGTGTGGTGCCTGCTTAGCATGGCGAGACGTAGGCGGAGATGCAAGTGAAGGGATGGTGTGGTTTTTCGTGTGCTAGGTGTTATTGCATTTGTGGGAATGGGTTTCGTGCAAAGTGTCTCAGAACGTGATTGGGCAGGATGTTGGAGCGAACGTTGTCGCTGTGGAAGGTCTATGCCGATGTGCAGTTCTGCACGTCAGCAGCACTTTGAAGTGTGTGTGTGTGTGTGTGTGTGTGTGTGTGTGTGTGTGTGTGTGTGTGTGTGTGCGTGCATGCGCGCGCGAGCGCGCGCGCGAGCGTGTGTGTATGCGCATGCGTGCGGGTGTGTGTGTGTGTGTGTGTGTGTGTGTGTGGACAGCTAAATATCTGGTCGTTGTCTTGTGTTTGTGGTTAGGTAAATTAGTGTAGTTTGATTTGTAGTGTCTCTGCGGGTATTTGTTGATTGTTGTGCTGGACTTTGTGCTTTTTGTGGTGGATCTGGAGTTGAATTAATTTACTTGGTATGTCACGTCAGGTCGGGTTGTAGTGTACCAGAGGATACCTGTCGCTTTGGGTAAAGTCGTTTCGCCTACCCTCTAATTCCCCCGTCAGTTCTCCCGGCCAGTTAAGTATTATCTGCTGTGGGTTTCAAAGTGAGGCGACTGCAGACTGACATTGAAACAAGGTTAATCATATCACTATCATCGTCATCCTCCTCCTCCTCCTCCTTCTCCTCCTCCTCCTCATCGTCATCATCGTCGTCGTCATCAACATCATCGTCATCAAACATCATCACCACCATCATCATCGTTCGTCGTCGTCTTCGTCGTCGTCGTCATCATCATCATCATCATCATCATCATCATCATCATCGTCATCATCACCATCACCATTATCATCATCATCATCATTATCATCATCAGTAGCAGTAGTACTAGTACTAGTGGCAATAATAGTAGAAGTAGTACTCCCTCTCTCTCTCTCTCTCTCTCTCTCTCTCTCTCTCTCTCTCTCTCTCTCTCTCTCTCTCTCTCTCTCTCTGCGCGCACGCGTGTGTGTGTGTGTATATGTGTGTGTGTGTGTGTGTGTGTGTGTGTGTGTGTGTGTGTGTGTGTGTGTGTGTGTGTGTTCTCTTTACCCTTTTCCCTCTGGAGTTCATGGGGCTTTCTGATTCAACAGGTTCCTGAAAAACGACTTTCGTGTGAAAGAAATTTGAGAAAATAAACCTGGAAATTTGTGAACATGAGATTATTATCTCTGTCTGTCTGTCTGTCTGTCTGTCTCTCTCTCTCTCTCTCTCTCTCTCTCTCTCTCTCTCTAATTATTGGTGGAAAATATGGCTAAACCCATGTTATGGCTAAACCCATTTTATACAGTATCAATCAGAAAAGGGATTGGGTTAAAACATAGAAGATTTCAGTTCATTAACTCCAGACGACAGAAGGAAGTTTTATTTCTAATAAAGTGGAAATAGTACCCTTGGAATCGAAGAGTACGTGACAATCAGAATTCAGAGAACAAAGAAAAAAAAAAAGAACAAGAAGAAAATAAGTTAAGATAAAAAATTAAGACGGGAGTGATGGGGAGTACGTAAATTAATAAATATTTTTGTTGGGGCTTGGATAATTGTTGATGGTGGCGGTGGTGGTGGTGGTGGTTTTGTTGTTTTTTGTTGTTTTTTGGTTTGGTTTGGTTTGTTCTGAGAAAAGGTATTTTATGAGAAAGCAAATATTAAGACCAAAAACAGATAATAGCCAAGTAAAAACAGAGGGATGAACACAGAAGGTGAGTTATGGAGAGCTATCACAGCCATCTCCAGGTTTTGGGCATCCGTTGTTCCACTGCACTAAAACTAATACCGTACATCAGCCGAAGCCAGAGGAGCATCGGGATCAGCATGAACTGCAGACACCAGACCTGTTTTTTTTTTTTTTTTTTCTCTCTCTCAGGCCATTCTGGTCTATTCTCTACACGTTTTCTTCCGCCATTTGCTTAATTTTCTTTCCTCTCTTTATGTCTTTCAAGGCGTCATCATACCATTTTCCAAGCCAGCTGACTGCTTCATCTATTACTACTGGTATGGCTTAGTTGGCTGCACTGAACAGAATCGTTTCAGCCACTTTTGCTTTCCCACGGGGAGGGGCTTCGGCATTTCTCTGGTTTGAAACTCACTGTCGATAAAACAACCAGCGTTGTCATACTCTCTAAGTATTGTCTGTGTTTCCCCTTCCTTTAGACGTGTGTCCAACTGTGCCACAAGTCAACCTTAGCATAAAATGCTTTGTTACCGAGTTAGTCTGTTAATAGTTTTTCCTCCCCTTCTAATTAATTCTTCCTATCTTTCTTTTAGGAGTTTTCCTATTTCACCATGGAGGTTTCAGATTTCTGCACGATAGCACGTCATAGGACGCCCCCTGAGATCCTGTAGGTGGGACAGGATATAGAGTGGTAGCCTACACAATTCTCCTGTGAAAGTTGTAAATTCCATATGATGGGACTGGGTCCTCCACTTCTGTTTTGTAATGTGTTGTATTGCATTGTCTTGAGCTGTGCTGTACAGTCTTGAATCGTTATCAGTTGCATCTAACAGAGATTAGATGAGAACCGCTTTCCCTGTTGTTCGTTCTAATTATCTATGTATCTGTGTATCTATCTAGCTATCGGTCTGTCTGTCTATCTATATCTATTCATCTCTCCATCTAATTATCTATCTGTCTATCTATCTATCTACTTACATATCTATCCATCTATGTATTTATCGATCTCTCTATCTATCTATCTTAGTAACTATCTATTTGCCTGTCTATCTGTATGTCTGTCTGTCTCTCTTTCTCTCTCTGTCTTTCTCCATTTATCTATCTACTTATCTGTCTGTCTGTCTCTCCTCTCTCTGTCTTTCCATCTGTCTATCTCTCTATCTATTCATCTATCTGTCTGTCTATCTATCTATGTTTCTATCTATTTATCTATGTATCTATCAATCAATCATATATTCATCTATCCATCCATCTAGCTAGCTAGCTAGCTAACCATCCATCTATAAATCTATCTAGCTATCATCTACTCATCCATCGATCTGTCTATCCATCCGTCTACCTATCATATCTATCTATTAATCTATCCATCCATCTATTCATCCATCTATCGATCTATCCATCCACCTATCTATCTATCCATCTATGCCTCCATCTATTTATCAGTCCATCTATCTATCTTTCTATCTAGTATCTATCTGCCTGTCTGTCTGTCTACCTAACTCATGTCCTGTGCATGCCTGAATCCTACGTCAACAAAGTGCAGAGAGTGATGCAGGATCGCTCCCGGCTGCTTGGCTCAGAGATTGAAACGAATCCTTTGCTCTGGGTCCCACTTGCACCTCCAGGCATATCGTTTTCTTTCCTATATTCATATATCTATCTGCATATCAGGGCTCCTATTACTTCACACATATCATGCGCATTCTTGACTCACCATAACGGTCAGGGACACACTGTGTTCACAAAAAACAAGAGATTCACAGGACGCGGAATAATTCAGAGCCAGACTATCATGTTAGTCACACACAGAATATCTGACACCTTTGTCAAGTCAAGTCAAGTCAAGTCAAGTCAAGTCAAGTCAAGTAACTTTACTATCTCAGTTTGAGAAATTAATTTGTGGTCACACACATTCACAGCAAATAAAACAATAATTTAGCCACATTACCCATTTTCTCACATACGACATACATTCATATACGAGGAATTTGGATTCCAATTTAACATCTTCTCGGGTTCATGAAATCAATGGACAGGGGGAATAAAACTTTGTTTAAATCTGACACTTCTGCATTTAACCGATCGATATCTTCGTCCCTGACTGAAGAAGGTCATACTGATTTGCAAGAACGTGGGTTCTGGGTCACACGTAATCTTCTTCGCTTTACAAACAACAACGGCACCTGTATAGCTCACTCAGGCTTTTTTTGTCTCTTCAACACCAAACCCTCTTTGTCCTCCCACGTTGACCACTTTCTCAAGCACATTTCTGCTCTTCACAGTCCAACCCACCATACCAACCACATAAATGAGAAAGTTAGAACAGATTCCAAGAAGCATGAATAAAATGTTCCGAAGAATGTCAGTATTCACATGAAATGATCGCAGCTTGCGAAGACAATATAATCTGGTTTTGACATTTTTTGTGGACCCATACTCAACATGGGAATTTAAGATTCAGCTTATTATCTATAAAATTCCTAAATATTTGTATGATTCAACACGTTTCTACTTCAGCACCTTTGATAAAAAGTGGTGGTACAGCTTTTGGATTCTTTTCTAAAATCAATCAACATTTCTTTCCCGTTTTTGTTACATTCAGATCAAGATAGTTATGATCGGCACCAGTCAACAAATCTTTGAACCTCCTTGAAGTAAACAGAATCAGAGTTGGAAAGATCCACAAGTGCTGAGTCATCCGAATATTTAATGTACAAGTTGAATCACTTCCTGAACAATCATTTTGTGTTACAGAGTAAAAAAGCACTGGTGATAAAACAGTTACCCTGGGGTGCGCCAGTTGAAATGACTCTGGAAGACGAAACAACACTTTGATACCGAACAGACTGTGTCCTCTGTGTAAGAAAATCAATTATCCAAAGAATGAGCTTGTTACCCACATTTATGTTAATGAGTTTCTTTGCCATCAGATGTGGTTGTAGGGTATGGTGTTGAATGCTGATGAGAAATCAATAAAGAGAATGCGTACAAAGGAGGCAGGTTTTTTCGAGGTGTGAAAAAGCATGATGGAGAAGTGTGAGTGTGGTCGCTGTGCTCATCTGTTGATCTGTTTCCGTGTTGGTATGCGAACTGAAACGGGTCTTGGTACTGTGTAGTATCTTTTTAAAAATAACCGAGGACAATTCTTTCAAGACATTTCATTGCAACAGATGTGAGGGCCAACTGGTCGGTAATCATTTAAACAGCTTGGGTTGCGTTTTTGGGAAACAGGACATACAGTGGCATTTTTCCATAAAACAGGAATTATACATTCTCTAAGTGACCCAGGTAAACAAACGACTGTAACATAGGAGAGCTGAGAAGCACACACCTTCAACAATTTTCCACAGATATTATCAGGCCCATTGCCTTTCTCACATTTACCCACGTTTTGAAAAACAACTGAACATCATTTTCCTCAATCACAACAGAATCACTTCCATCACAACATCGTCTTGTTTTTTAACATTGCTTTGGACTTCTTCCTTCACTTCCTTTAATTCTTTACTAAAAACTATCTTTATCATCAATCTACAGTAAAAATCGTTCAGCTTTCTGCAAATTGCTTCTGTTCTTTTGCTGTTTTTTTTGTTACTAATATTTTGGTTTGAACATTTTCCTGAACCTGATAAAACCTTTATTCCTTTCCATGCATCTCGCATATTTTCCATTCTGGAACATGTTTTCAACTTTTCCCTGTAAACTCTCTTTGATTCTTTCAATCTCCGTTTGCAGTTTCTTTGTGTACAACCTTACGATCGCTTTATTGCCTGATTGAAAAGCTCTTTTTTTTTCTCATTTAGAGTTATTTTCAGGATTTTGTAACCCAAGTTTTTGTTGGGAAATATTTTGATAGTTTTAGTAGGTACAATCATGTGTTGTTGACAGAAAGAAATGTAGCTGGAAACTAACATCGGTGGCTTCGTTAATGTCAAAACTAGAATTCCAAAACAAATTCCAATCTGTACATTCAAAACAAGCCTGTAATTCATCAACACTTTTCTTGTGTCCCAACACTGCACTTGCTTTTTAGTGATAGGTTGTGTTTTCACTTTTGGTCTGTAAGCTGGCAAAGATGGAAATGGCATTGTGATCAACTGACCAACAGGGGGGAGCTGAACACAACACCAGATGTTGCAGATGGCATAATTTTACAGTAGCATAAATCAAGTAATTTTTGAATTGTTCCTTTCTTGTAAAAAACATGACACATACAATTTTTGTTTAAAAGAAAGGCAGGCTTGAATTGATTTTCTGGATTGGGCCGTGATCAAGCCAACATGAAACATTTTCCCCATTCAAAAACAAATTGCCATGCAGCAGTCGCGGGAAAGAACCACCCATGTAAGCTTGCATTCCCTTTTAACCATGTTCCCCCCCGTACTGATACAATTTTTTTTTTTTTTTCCTCCTACCCAACTCAGCACTTCGTCTTTAAATGACAGGAACTGGGAAAATCCCAGGGTTAATCTTGACGCTTCTGTGCCTGGGTTTGCATTACATAGTGTCTGGTTAGTGATGGACTTCGCATGTTTTCTCGCAAGACATCATATAATTCAGCCAAAGGAGATCCTACGGACAACCACCCCACCCCCCCCTCCTCTCTCTTCCATCCTCTCTCTCTCTCTCTCTCTCTCTCTCTCCTCTCTCTCTCTCTCTCTCTGGTCAGGCCTAAGAAAGCCTCGCAGCAGATGCGAAGAACTTGTCAGAATCAAAACAGAGCCGTGAAGCGTGTCACTGTGCCGTTTTATTGTGTAACTGTACACACACACAGACACAGATACACACAGACACAGACACACCACACACACACACCACACACACACACACACACACCACACACACACACACACACATACAATATATATATATAGATATATATATATATATATATATTATATTGTCACGGACGCCTTTTAAATTTTCTTTAGTTTATACATAAGGGATTGTTTGCTGACAGGCAGTGTGTCAGTTTTGGCTTGTGTGGAGGTTAGAGCACAGAGGTCATGCATTCAAGCGTGTCGTCCCGTAGGTTTTGCAGCATCCTCTGACTTGACTGTCGTCCCCTTCAATTAAAAAAAAAAAAAACTGCTGAATGTGAGGGGCACGCGAGAGCGAACGTGTGTACAAGATGATGAAAACGGCGGCGCGTGTGAGTGTTGCCGCGTGGCTGTGCAGTGCGTGGTGTGTGTTGTGTGTGTGTGTGTGGTGTGTGTGTGTGTGTGTGTGTGTGTATGCGCGTATGTATGTGTGTATGTGCGTATGTGTTACGCTGCGCGCGTGTGCGCGTGGGTTGTTTTTTTTTTTCCTTTTCTTTTAGATACCTGGCCAGAGTTTTAGGCCGGATTGAGTTGCTCGTGTTTTTCTGGCAAGTTGGCATTCTCGAGATGTCCCTGGGTGGGACTGTAACTGTATTCAGACTTTGTTGCAATCATGGGTTGGTCGATCTTGGGTTTTTGGTTTAAGCACTCGATTCGCTGGCAGCCGAGTGGTAAGGATCCCCATCCTTGGTAGTGGGCCTCTTTTTGTATACTTCATCGTAGAGCTGGTTTTTTTTTGCGGGGGACCTAGCCGTTCGCTCGGCCGAAAGGGGAAGCCGCTGTTCGTCTTCTGTTGGGGATCTCTATCCCTACCCACTGCCACCTCTCCATGGGGTCGTCCAGGACCTGAAGTTCCTTTCGGTGGGGGACTGGGCTGGTCGAGCCCCGTCTTCCGTCGAGACTGGGGGCTGGCCGGCAACTTCCTTTTGCTGACCACACCCGCCCGTTTCTGGTAAGAATTATTTCTCTATATAGAGAAAGTTATTTTTGTTATTGTGTGAAACCACCCTTTTTCGCAAGTGAAAGAGGAGAAGAGAAAAAAAAAAGAAAAGTTTTTTTTTTTTTTTTTTTTTTATCCATTTTCATCCTGCTTGTAAAAGGGTGTGTAGTCGAGGCGTGTCTGCGAAGCGCTCTCGAATATTTTCGGCCCATTCGGATTGTGTTCCGATTGTGTGATTTATGTACTCCGACTTTTATTTCTGTTTTTCCTTTTCCCAAATTCCTGAGTGATTTCTGGGGTAAGGAGAAGCTCGTTTTTATGGCTTGTAAAGTTCCGTTGGGTATTTTGTGGTTTGTGGTACCATAGGGGGGGGGGGATATAGGGTGGTCTTTGGTGCTAGAATGGTTTTTGGGCGCTGCTGTTAACCAAGGGAGGATGATATGGATGGTTGATTTTATGGGAGGGACAGCCCAGAAGCCTTGCTGGATATGTTGGTGCCTGACTGGTGTGGGAATTTGGCATTATTATTTTAAAATATTTGCAATTTAGAATACAGACATGCGAGATGGATGAGGTGCGGACGTGTAAATAAGGTGTGTGCAGCCGACTAATATTAAGTCGGAAACGGGGATCTCCCATCGCGACGCCCGCGTTGGCCCCGCTCCTTTCGTATTGTCTGTTCCTGTTCGTCCTGGTCTGTTCCTAATGTTTGATTTTTTTTTTATGGATGGACGTATGAAAGGATGAACGAGGATACTAGGGCAGTTTATTATTTTATTTATTTATTTTTATTTATTTTTTTTTTTTTTTTTTTTTTTTGGGGGGGGGGATAAAGGGAGGTAATTTCTATTTTCACACATAGAAAACAAAACTGGGGAAATCTTTTTCTAAAAAATTAAATGCCAGATTTCAATTTATATTAACTTAACATAAAGAGAAATTAAGTGATAATTATAAATGGTTCGCACACACTGTTTCATGTCTTTCTTCACTGCACCTACACATTTAGGCTTTATTATGGAGAAATTTCTTTGAAAGACTGATCTCTTCGCCGCAGGGCGGTTTTGTTTTTTGGTTCGGGTTTTTGGCCGCATTCCCAGCGCCTTCTACCAATGCAGGTCGCTCGAGGTCCGTCGGGAGGCTAGCACGGCCACCTTGGGGACTGGCAGCTGAGCCCAGCAGCGGGGACCTGAACCGGCGACGCAGCTGACGGACTCGGTCACCGTGGAGGAGTCTTCCAAGGGGTCTACTGCGAGACGTGATTCCTGGACTTCATTGATAGACTGAGCTGAGTAACTTTGAGTTGTGTAGGTAGAGGGCGTGGAAGCAGCTGTGTGCCAGCCAAGACTGTATGAATGGATGATTATTTTGAATGAATAAAAATGTGAATATATGACATTAGTGGGAATGTGAAAATATGACATTAGTGTGAAAGGGATTGAATTGTGTGTTTTGTCCTGTGAATTAATGTATAGGGTGTGTTCCTTGCTTTCTCTTCTTTTACTTGAAGGGACATAGTGATTAGTGGGATTTAGGGCAAACAATAGGCGGGTGACCCGGGTTCTGGGGGGAAAGGTGTATTGGGGTTACTTTGTTCCCTTTAGATAGATAGTTTCTGGTAGGTATCTATCCTTCTTCTCTATTTCCCCCCTTTCTCAGAATTTGCTCCTCGTCTGTCCTCTTTTTTCTTCTTCAGTTTTCCCTTGTCCCATATCTGTGTGATGAGAATATGAGAAATTTAATGTTATTGTTTGGTTGTGGAAATAAAGTGTTTTGAATGTACCCCTGAGTTTCCTGGTGTCGGGAGGTTTTGGGTGTCGACTTTGCCTTTCTTCACCACTTACTCCGTCTCCTTCCTAAAACCCTAGGTCACTTGACCCATTGACATATATAATATATATATATATATATTATATATATATATATATATATATATATAATATGGAACATTTCCTTAGCAGTTTTTTTTTTCACTTTTTTTCTGATTGTGAACCGTATAAAAAACCCATAACATATCATACTCGCACACGTATTAAGAATACATGAAATCAATCGATCAATCAATGATAAGGAAACCATATTCAGGAAGGCCCCATCTTCTTTGAAGGGGAGGGGGGGGGGGGGGGTGCTATCCATAAAATGTAAATGACAGTGTGAAAAATCAAAGCAATGTATTAAGAGAGAGAGAGGGAGGGGGGATTCAAACACACACTCTCAGACGGCGAGCACAAGATTCATATCTTTATTTGCAGGAGTTAGGTTGGACTGAAAGGGGTACATATATATATATGAACAATTAAATAGTGGGGGGAAAACAAGTGCAGGTTAACAAATTCTTCCATCATTACAGTAATGATTTGGCAAAGATTTGAAATTGAGAGGGAAAAAAAAAAAATAAGATGAAGTAAATGGGGGGGAAAAAAAATATATAATATATATATATTGAAAATTTCACGCCCATAGCCACGGAAAGTGATACGAAACAAATGGAAAAAAAAATGTCCGGGAGAGTAGAAATAGGAACTTGGGGAGGGAGTGAGGGAGGGTGAGGAGGGGAGAGTAAGAGTAAAGGTGAAAGGATGGCCACAATGCCACCAGAACAATATACTACGATCGGATGGCAAAGAATTTCAGTTGAGATCAGAGCAGAAAAAGGTCTACATCAAAAGAGAGCAGAGATACATGAAAATCACTGCTGTGTTCCCTGAAAACGTGCTCGTATGCTGATATGTGGCGCGTCTGTTGTTCCATCACAGCGGTTTTAGTTGTAAACAGGCCTTATCCTGATGATTCGCCTGCAAGAACAAACAAACAAAAAAAACAAGATGTACTGTCGTTTATAGGCCAGGTCATGCCTTGTGTTCTCTTATGGAGGGGAGACAGAGGGTGTGTGAGCGTGAGAGAGAGAGAGAGAGAGGAGAGAGAGAGAGAGAGAGAGAGAGAGAAGAAAAAGGGAGGAGGAGGGAGAACAGAAAGAGAGGGAGAGAGAGAAAGAGATTTGGAGATGGGGTTTAGAGAAGGAGAGAAAGAATGAGAAAAGATATGAGAGAGAGTGTTTGTGTGCGTATGCGTGTGTGTGCGTGTGCGCGCGTGCGTGCGTTTGTGCGTGCATGTGTGTGTGGTGTGTGTGGTGTGTGTGTGTGTGTGTGTGTGTGTGTGTGTGTGTGTGAGAGAGAGAAACAGAGAGGGAGGGATGGAGAGAGAGAGACAGACAGACAAACTGACAGCGAGTAACTGACACATTTCACAGTCCGTTCCGCAGTTAAGCTCTTTAAAAAAAAAAAACAAAAAAAAAAAAAACAAACAAACAAAAAAAACAAAAAAAAAAAAAAACCAACAAACGGGGGAACAACAACAGAAAGCATCAATACCAAAAGCAGAAAAAGAAACTTCGCCCATAAACACACATATTCCCATACACGTCCCCACCATCCCCCTATCTCCACCTGGCGTTCATCCATCCCACCCCCTTACCCCCTTTTTCCTCTTCCCTCCGACACACATGGAGAAATATACGGTCTTCTGTTCGATTACCCTTTCTTTTTCTCGCACACATCTATATATTTAGCTAGTTCGTGTGCAACTCATTCCTTATGATAAGATTACAACATGCAGTAGTTGAGCTGCGTGTATGGGTGTGAGTAGATTGTATAAGGTCGTCAGCAAAGGCAGTTCAATGAAACAAAAAGCGCGTTGGACATCCTCGTCTCCAAGAAAGTCATTATCCTGATAAAATTTTAGGCTATATTTTTTCATAGCCAACCCACCGACTAAAAAAGACTTTATTTGCGTAAAACAATAGTTGCTAAAAGGGGGTCTGTTTTCTGCTGAAGTCAGTGATCATTCAAAGTAAAGGTATTCATGAAATAGGACGACCCATAGCCTAGGAGTTTCTTAAGCTTTGAGGATCCATTGCTCTCTCTCTCTCTCTCTCTCTCTCTCTCTCTCTCTCTCTCATGACAGTGGATAAGCGTGGTGATGTTTTGGACTTTTGAAGCGAAGACAACACCATCTGTAAACAGGGTTTGAATCCATAACCTTTTCTTGTCGATGATTGGACGCTGATGCATGTGACAAGTGAGAGAAACTCACTGTGTCTCGTAGGACGGGTGTGTTCCCGATATGTACAGGAGACCACGAGATGCCAGACAAGAGGAAAGGGCGCTTGGGCTTGGGCCGAGTTGGCAGTTTCTTTTCAACCTTGGGGGTTGTAAAAGGAAAACCTAGTCTTCCGTGCGGCCAGGGAGTGGTCGAATTTGATGTAGCGCAAACAGTAGTCTGCAAAGGAATCGGCCTGTTAGAATAGTGATTCCCTATTGAAAACCTCAGTGTCCGACCATTGACGACAACTACCATCCTCCTGGAAACGTAATTCCCGTCGAGGATTTTTTTTTTTTTTTTTTAACAAAAGAAACTTTATTTCGTGCAACTGTCTAGTAGTTTAAAAGAACGACGAGAAATGTAGCATTTGTGATTCTTTAACAAGAAGGAAAACGAGCTGCCTCAGTAGTGTCATGCAGCTGCTAATGAATTGAATGAAAAAGCGATGTGTTGTAAATTTTTTTGCTGTGTTGGTAATTTTGGTAAAGGGAGCTAAAAAAAAAAAAGTGAATTCTTGTTTCCCAAGTCTCTCCTCTGGATGTATGGAGTAGGTTCTCGCATATGAGGTAAACATGCTCTTACAAGCTAAAGCGATGACTTCCTCAGTACAAGATAAGTGCAGTACTCCAGCTTGTAAGAGTTCGTCGTAGATCCTGTGGTATGTGTTCGACTTGCAGACGACAAAATACACAAGGCGGTACTGAAACGAAGAGGATCCTTTTATTTACAAACGTTGAAGAATATAGGAACGAAAAAAAACGATCCACTGACCTTCAGGTTCAATAAGTCGTTGTCACGCGCAAGACGCCGTTGCGTTTTTTGTTGTTGAGGTGTGTAGCCGTTGTAATTCTGGCTTGCGTGCTAAGGGAAGTACGTCCAGGCGAGAAAGGTCTGTGGGTGCGATGTTCACGTGTGTGTGACCATGATCACCGTGAGGGTCAGCTTGTGTTGTTGTTTTCTATTGGTTGAGGGAAGTTGGTGAGCTGTGGTCAGTTTGTCGACTGGGATGCTAGCTTGGCTTCTCTAATCAGTTTCGACTCCTGGAACCGTCCACGAAGGTTCGGCGGTTGCAGTATCGTGTCTGACACTCTTGCTACTTCGCTTACTTCGCTTGGTAGGGTGTCACGGTGAAACTCTCGGTCGACTGTGTGTTGGCTTGGCTTCCGAGCGTTTGTTTCTATGTTTTCGGTGTGCCGTCTGCAGTTTACGTTGAGCAGTGGTACAGAGGCGTCCACTGGTACACTACAGCACGGGTGTCCTGTACTGTCCTGGGTGTCGACCGTCCTGTGAGGGGAGACGGAGGTCTTCAAGGTCGGGTCCTGCTTCCAGGCGTTGGTGTGCTGTTTTTTTTCTGATCCAGGTGAGGTTACATGGGATGTGAGGAGTGGAAGGTGGTAACTGTCGTGACCATGTAAATAATATGTATAGACTGGGGAAGTTGTGCCGTTAATTGGTGTTATGTATTTAAGGTGAAACTATGGCGTTGTTTGGTCACATTTGTGAAGGTGCAAACCATATCTCGGGTGTGGCGCTTTATTGTGGTTATTCCGTGATGGAGGGGCTTGCTATGGTAATCAAATAAAAGGGGTAGGTAAAGGGAGGGGGTGGGTATGATGAGGGTAGGGGTAACTTATGGATACTATAATAGCGTATACAATAGTTAGGTTAAGGTTGGGTATTATAGAGGGGGTAGCTTAAGGGTATCTTTGGGTTAAGGATAATACTTATCATAAAGTGAGTGCAGGGATGTTAATTGTTATATATATATGAATAGGCTTCCATGGTGTTGTGCTATGACATGTGATGTGCTATCCCATGTTTGATTGTGGGGAAATGTTTATGCGGTCATGTTTTTTTTTTTTTTTTTGTTTGTTTGTTTTTGTTTTTTACATTTTTTTTTAAAGAAGACTGATTTAATGTCGATGGGGATGTAATTTAAGACTAAGGGAGTATTACCACAAGCATTTGTCAATACGGCTTTAAAAATGGAAATTTGAGGTCGATGCGGGTTTGCCCTATTCTAGTTCAGTACCAAACATAGAGGGAATATTGTCGACTGTTCTGTTGTTCTGTTAATGGTTTAGTAGTGATAGAATTGTATGTGAACAAGAGCTACAGTATGCTGTTAAAATCGTCCATGGCATTAAGACAGACCTTGTGCTGTTAATGTCCGAATGGTCAGTTTTATTACTTTGCTGGTGACAGGATGGTTTTTTTTTTTAGTGTGCCACTGGTGTGAGCACGGTCCACCTTTATGGTCGCGTAGTCGCGTTGTATGAGGTGGGGGGGGGGGGGGGGGGGTACATATTATGGAGAAATACAAACTCAGCCCCATGTGCAAATGAACTCTGATTTAAAAAAAAAACTGTTTTTTGGACTGATAACATTTACGACTGCTAGTCAAAAACTCTGGTAGGAACAGCAGTGGGCTGGGTTAAGTGGCGTTAAACCAATATCGGTACCGTGTAGTCATAAAGGACGTTTTGTAACTGTAGGTGCTGACAGACCACCCTGGCTTCCGCCTTTGACTCCCGCCTGGGCTGTCATTCCTGGTTTTCGCCGGGATCTACCCTGGCAGTTGTCCTGTCATCCGCTGTGATGTCTGCTCTGATGGTCGCCTGACTTCCGCCTTGGCTTGGCTCTGATGCGCCCACCACCCGTACCAGTCCGAGGTGAAACGACGATGGGGGGTGGGCGCTAAGTGAGGCCACGAGGGGTGTGGTGGTGGTGTCACCTGCCGCCTGCATCTGCCATTGGATGAGAGTCCTACGTGCGTGACCTGTCCAGGTCACGTGTGTCCTCACCGCCAGCTTCCAGTCTGCGACTCTGTGACTGCAAGGTTGTTTCCACTGTGGTCCTCAGGTGTTACACGTAGGGTGTGATAGTTACACTACTGCAGACACACACTTTGTGATAGGTAGTGCACTCTACACTTTCATCGGTTGGTGATCTTCAATCATCTTCAGTCTCTCCATTGTTATTAGTCTTCAGTCTTCATCATCTGGTAAGCTTCAGTCATCGTCATCGTTTGGGTCTCGACAGTTGCGCCTCACTCTGTCGTCCTTCTTCATCCCCGTCTGATTAGCCAGTGGTGATGTTGTGGCTACTGATGGTTGCGGAGACTTGCTAGGTGTGCCGCCGCCGTTAATGGTGTTGGCGGATGTGTGTGTGGGCGGGGGTGTGCGAATGTGTGAGTTGGGAAACTGTTTGACAAGTATATATGTGTTTTTCTGAATAATTGATTATTTGAGGGAAGAAGTGGTGGGGGTGTGTTTGTAAATAAGTGCTCCTGGGTGAGCAAATTGCCAGCGGAGGTTGGTCAGGTTATCTTGAGCGGCTGGGTATCGCATGGGCACCAAGGGTTCGGTGGCGCTGTCTAATTGCCTGGCAGTCCAGCCCTTGGTTACCATGTGATTCCGCCAGTGGTATCCCTTGTCTAGGGTGGACTCTCTGGGTGGGTCGGGATCCCTTGAGATTCCCAGCGACAGGAGGGCAAGTTGCTATTAGATGGTGTTTGTATGCACCGGAGTTGGGTCTGTGCTTGACCGCTGTGCACTTGGGTGCTGTGGCGAAGGAATTTGCTGGGGTTTATATGCCTGTCCTTTGAGTGCTCATGGGTTGTAATGTGGAAGTTAAGGTATATGTGCTGATGGTGATTGTGAATGATTGTGGGAGTGACTGTAAATAAAATTGACTGTTGGTGCACCTGTATTCATTTGTTTGTGTTTGTTTTTTGTAGTGCGTGTTAGTATTAGTTAGTGGGAGGGAGGATTTAAATAGGAGGAACTCAATCGTACATGCAGCAGCGAATATTCTACTAATGGCAGCATCTCGTCGACTAGACTCGGTCAAACTCAATGAAGACTCGAACACTTCTAGAATCGAACTCTTCAACGAATCTCATTTTTCTCTCTCCCTCAGTCGCACAGCTCTCAATCTTTTATATGTCATCTAAAGAATATACTCGATCATACTCGATTATTCTTTTCCAGAATACTCTGCATATCAGTATTAACCAATGAAATCGCGACGACCGGATGCAAACGTAATTCGGTCAGCTTCTACTACAACATTCTCGAGCCTTTGGCAATGCACTAGCAACTTACGAAAACCTGGTGAAAATTCTAACATAATCTTGAATATTCCAATCGCATCATCAATCGATCCAAAAACAATACTGAACAATTAGGCATACATTCACTTTCCAAACGTTTTAAACGAATCAACACTAGCACTACTCTGACCGAAAATACAAAGATCTAAACGCCGGAATGACGTGGGCCGAGCTGAAGAGGATTTCCCGAAATCGTGTCCGCTGGAAGAGTGTGATTACGGCCCTATGTTCCCCAGGGAATTCAGAGGACTAAGTCAAGTAAGTCAAGACGGTTAATGCAAGGTGATTACAACAAAATGATTACGGCAAGATGATTACAGCAAGATGATTACTAATTTTGCACGTTTCAGATTTATGTAAGCGTTCATCCACGACTTAAATGAAACGGTTAACTCAGATGATATATTTGGCCTTATCTCTGTATTTAAGTGATCACAGAATAGGCCTGTTGTATTTCGGTTGATTTTCAATATAAACAGTGACTACGACATGTGTTTCTAAAATTAATTCTCTTTGCTTTGATTTAATTGACTGATTAATATTCGCTATTGCTTTGTATGGGGCTCTGACCAAAATGTCAAACGTGCCATTGAACTAAAATTGTGAAATGTCAGAAAAGATGATGATGATAACGAAGAAAGAAAAGACAGAAAAGAAAGAAAGGACCACAACAAACAATAGAGAGAGAGAGAGAGAGAGAGAGAGAGAGAGAGAGAGAGAGAGAAGAGAGAGAGAGAGAGAGAGAGAGACATACTGTCTCCTAAACTACATCAGAGAGAGGGGGAGAGGAGAGAGCAGACAGAGAGCACAATGTCTCTCCTAAAGTATATCGGAGAGAGAATACAATGTGAGAGCATACAATGTCTGTCGTAATGCACATCAAAGAGGGATGGAGCTCTGTGGTTTGGTATCAGACCTACCTCCATCGGATCATGTTTTGGATCGCATAAGCTCCATATGGGCTCCGCGGGAATCTGGTGAAGCAGCAATCCTTTATCGACCTGGGTTTTGCGTACCTTGTGTAGCCCTGTGAACCAAAACAGGTGGCACACAATTATACATCGGTTGCACTAATAGTAATAACGCTACAAACATCAACAACAAGAACAGACCAACAACAGTACCAAGAAACAACAGTGGCAGCTGCAGGAGGAGGAGGAGCAGAAGAGGTAACAGCAACAGTAGCAGCAGCAGCAGGAGCAGCAGTTCAGCTAGGTAGCACTAACAAGATTCGGAATAAGAAAAAAATATTGCTGCTTTTGACCAGTAAATGCTCTCAATACATAGTCCTTCCTTTCTTTTTTGACTGTTTGTAGCCGTTGCATTCCACTAAAGATGATACAGCCAGCTATCACAACAGCAGAAGCAGTGGAAAAAGTAGTAAAGTGCTAAAAGAAACAGCAACTGCGGCGGCACAAAACGCAGCAGCTGCAGGAGCAACTGAAGCGGTAGCTATAGCGTCAGAAGTGGTGTTTGCTTCTTGAACATGTGCTTCAGCTGCAGCAGCAGTAGTAGGAACACTAGTTGCAGTAGCTGCAACAACAGCCGTCGTCGAAATATGCTGACAGCAATAATGATGGTAAGAGGGGGCAAAAAAAGAGGCTTAAGACTGCTTCTTTAGATATATCTTCCAGTTCCCCAGAAAAAAGTGTGATGGAGCAGTCAAATTTGGAACTTTCTTAGTTGTGCCCCTTGAGGGTGGGACTTTGTTTTAGGTGGGCTTTCTTTTCTCTTTTTTTTTTGTTTTTTTTTGTCTACCCATGGTTCTTTCACCTGCATTTCTCTTTCAACATTCTCCTTAATAATCTGCAGTTTTCTGTTTCGTCTATCTCTCTGCCTTTATGGGTCGTTATCCTATTCTTTTCCTTTCATCACAAGTCTTCTATAGCACTTTCTCTGTTTTCTCTGTGACCTCTTGCTCCACCGTGTTGACCGTGCGGTGCGACCCGTGTCGGGGGGGGAGAATGGTGTCCTGGTGGTTGAGAGGGACCCGGAGTGGGATCTGCGCCCCTCAACACGCCACTTTGGCCCGGCCTTTCCCTAGACGGGGGGCAGCATGGGGCCCAATGCTGTCAATCGGTCGCCTCCACAGTGTGGGCATGGCATGGGTCAAACTGTGTGGCACGTTGCTTGCTCCGGAAGCCAGGTGAGTGGCCTCCTGTTCGTTCTCGACAGTTGGTCATGAGCCTGGTGAATGGGGTGGAGCGCGTGTCACGCAGTGTATACCTTCGCTATAACCCTGGTGTTTCCCTTTGCTAGAGGATTGCTTAGGGGCATCGCCTTTGTGGGCACTCACTCGATGGCGGGTGGGGAGTAGGGGAGGTGAAGTTTTTTTTTTTTTTTTTATTATGAATTCTAAACAAATACCTCCAAACAAAAAGAGAAGAAAAACGATGATGGACATGGCAAGTGTATGGACGAGATTACGAATAGAGATTCAGATTCAGATAATGAGATAAGGGAAGTGGCAAAGAGAAAGGGTATCCAAAACGCATGGCCAAGCTTCCTTTTAGTGGAAGCAAAAGACCCCAAAGAATCCATTGCTCGGATTTCTCCGTTCGCTGTTTGCAAGTGGTTTGAGGGAGTCTCTCGTCCACAGGATTCAAAATGATTAAGAGACTCCGATCTGGTAGCTACCTTGTTAACTGTGCTACGGAAGCGGCGTCTCGGTTGCTACTGAAAAGGGATGGTTCTCGGCTCATGGATATCACAGTTAAGGTTTCCATTCACCCCTTTCTCAACTACTCGAAAGGGGTAATCAGATGTGTGCTGACTTGGCTGGAGTTGCTGAATCGGAAATTCGGACTGAGATGGAAAGCCAGGGTGTGTTCTGCAGGTCCATAGAGTTAAAATCTCTAAAGGAAGTGACTTAATTGAAACCAACACGCTATTCTTGACTTTTGCTATGTCATCTCCTCCGGAGTTCGTCAAAGTGGGTTATATCCGAGTGAAAGTTACGCCTTTTGTGCCATCTCCTTTGCGATGTTTCAAGTGCCAACGCTTTGGGCATTCCAGCCGAGCTTGTCGGGGTCAGGAGGTTTGTCGTGATTGTGGGCAGAAGAAGCATGAGGAATCTTGTGTCAGTGTAGTATACTGTGTCAATTGTAAGGGTGACCATCCAGCAAATTCAAAAAGTTGCCCAGTGTGTGAAAAAAGAATGCGAGATTCAGAAAGTAAAGATTGAGAGAAAAAATTCCTTTACTGAGGCTAGAAGATTAGTGGAAGCTAGGACTCCTTCGACTTCTACTTATGCACAGAAGGTGGTCAACGATTCTGCGAACCGGTCATCGGGTGATGATCTGGGAGCAGCTCCATTCACTGCTCTGGAGAAGAAATTGACAGAATTGTTGTCATCGGTTTTGGATCGGCTTACTACACTTGAGCAATCAGTTGAGGTTTTGACTCAGAAATGCAATAGTGTTCCGACCAGCAATGTACAACAGGCTTCTGTCCCTGCTGGTGAGGGAAGAGGTGTTTCAGTTGTACAAAGTACTGTGGACCAGAGGTCAGGGGTGAAGGATCGGAGGAAAGAGTTGTCCCCTCGCTCACAAGTCAACAACAGCAATACGAGACAGGCACGCAGTGAGGAGCGTCCTTTTCGGACTCCAGATCCTCTTAGGGGGGGAAATCTCGAAGTCAGATATTTGGTGCAGCAGGTTTCAGTCCAGTAAGAGCAAATTCCAAGCATGGCAACAAACAACTTAGAAATTTATCAGGAGCATCGGCTTCTGATCTTGTCTTGAAGAACCGTTTTTTAGTTCTTTGATGGATAGTGAAGTTTTTCTGGGGAAGAGGGCTGATAGATATTCTTTTTTTAACCTTTTACATGGACATACTCCAGTGGAACATAAGGGGAGTTAAAGCAAATGGTCGGGACCTTGAGCTATTGTTGGCAGAGTATAGATCTTTGATAATTGCTCTTCAGGAAACCCTTTTAACTGCAAGTAAGAAGCATGAGATTACTGGTTTCTCCTGCATACACAAGCCAGCTTCTGCAGACTTTTCAAGGAGAGGTGTTTTTCTCTTTATATTCATAATTCGGTACTTTATACGATATTCCACTTCAGACGGATCTGGAGGCAGTGGCTGCTCGTATCTCGTTAAACAAGGCAGTTACGATATGCTGTTTGTATGCTGTCTCCATCTTTTGTGATTTCAAAGAGTCAGTTGGATGGTTTAATTTCTCAACTCCCTCGTCCATTTCTTTTTAGGTGACTTGAATGGTCATTCTCCACAGTGGGGGTAACTGTACTAATTCCCAAGGGAAAGTTCTTGAGGATTTTATATCGGATCATGATCTCTGTCTTCTGAATTCAGGCTCACCGACCTTTTTTTTCTCCTTCTGGTTCCTTGACTCACTTGGATTTGTCTTTGTGATCCTTCCTTATTTTTGGACTTAGAGTGGCAAGTTCATTCGGACCTAAGCGGGAGTGATCACTTTCCGATTTTTATTTATTTTACGAAGCAATTGCAGGAGTCCCCTCGGGAATGGGAAGCTCTCCGCTCTGCAGATTGGAGTCTTTATCAGCAACAGATTTTAAGTAGAATGCCTTTGAATCTGTTGCAGAGTTATGATGATCCTGTTTTGCAGTTCACTAAAGTGATTGTAGAGAGTGCTAACGAAGCTATTCCCAAGTCCCGTGATAAACCTAATGATGTTAAGACCCCTTGGTATGATAAAGAGTGCAAAACTTTGAAGGGTAAGAGAAAGAGTGCTCAAAGACTTTTTGCTAGATTTCCTATGGTGGGAAACAAAGTTAAACATCAGGCATGTAGGGCAAAGTGTCGGTACACTTTTAAAACCAAGAAGAAAGAATCTTGGAAAAAAAATTTGTTCAAATCTATCTTTTAAGGTCAATTCAAGGAAAGTCTGGAAATAATCCGTAAGATTAAGTCGGCTACATCAGTTATTAAAAGTTTTGCAAGTAAACGGATCAATTATTACAAATAAAAAAGGAGGTTGCTAACTTGTTAGCTGCTACTATTCACCACAATTCGTCAGCTGATCATTATTGCAAGGAATTCCAGCGTATCAAAAGATCTGCGGAGTCAAAATCTTGTTCTTTCGTGCCAGATAGTTCTGAGGATTATAACTGCGTTTTCAGCATGGATGAGTTAAAGGACGCCATTTTGAAAGCCAACAACTCAGCTCCTGGACCAGATGACATTCATTATCAATTTATTCAACATTTGCCAGCTGAGGGTTTAAAGGTGTTGTTGTCACTGTTTAATCATGTTTGGTGTTCAGGATATTTTCCACAATCTTGGAGAGAGGCGGTTGTTGTTCCTATTCCTAAACCAGGGAAAGATCATTCGGATCCTAAAACTATCGTCCTATAGCTCTTACTAGTTGCTTATGTAAAAAATGGAGAGAATGGTATATTCTCGATTGTTATGGCAGTTAGAGTGTCTTGGGGCATTGGATGTTTCCCAGTGTGGATTTCGGAACAACCGCAGTACTACTGATCACCTGGTTCGATACGAGTCTTTTATCAGGAATGCTTTGATTAATGGAGAACATGTAGTTTCTATTATTCTTTTTGATTTAGAAAAAGCGTATGACACAACATGGAGGTATGGAATTCTTCAGGACTTGAAGGCACTTGATTTCAAAGGTAATTTACCAATGTTTATTTAATGCTAATTTTTTTTGTCTAGGCATTTCAGTGTTAGACTTCATTCTACCTTCTCAGATCCTTTTGAGCAGGAGATGGGTGTCCCTCAGGGTAGCATCCTTTCTCCGCTCCTGTTCAATCTCAAGATTAATAATATCGTTCAGTCAGTAAAGTCTGGGATTGATAAGTCATTGTTTGTTGATGATTTCTCTATCTCTGCCAAGGGGAAAACCTTGGCCGCAGCTGAGCTGAGCGTCAACTTCAGTTGTGTGTTAATCGTGTTCAGCAGTGGGTCACTGAAAATGGATTTAAGTTTTCAGCTACTAAGACAGAGTGTATTCATTTCCATAGGAAAAGATCTCAGGTCTTAGAACCAGCTATCTGTCTCAATGGTCAGGTAATTAAAGTTTCCAAACAAGTGAAATTTTTGGGGGGGGTATTTTTGATAGTAGGCTTTCCTTTTTGCCTCACATTAAGTACATTAAACAATCTTGCCAGTCAGGTTTGAATGTTTTAAAGGTTATTAGTCACACTGATTGGGGTGCGGACAGGCGAACTTTGTTGCGATTATATCGGGCTTTGGTGAGACCAAAGCTAGATTATGGTTGTGTGGTATATGGATCCGCACGAAAGTCTTATCTCAAAGCTCTTGATCCAATTCATCATCAAGGACTGCGGATTGCTTTGGGAGCATTTCGCACATCTCCAAAAGAGAGTCTGTATGTTGAATCTGGAGAACCCCCTTTGGGAGCTAAGGAGATTGTGTCTTTCCATGAACTATTATCTGAAACTGAGGGCTAGTCCAGAAAACCCTGCCTATGATATTGTCATGAACCCACCTTTTAGAGCCAAATATGACTTAAAGCCAAATGAGATCCACTGGGTATCCGTATTTTGCCCCACTTCGGGGCAGCTGGCATTGACCTTGATACTGTGATGATGGTCCATTACAGACTGATGTACCTCCCTGGAAAATAGCCAATCCAGAGATTAATTTATACTTAACTCAATTTCGAAAGGAGGTCACCTCGAGTGCTGCATATAAACAACTTTATCTTGAGCAATGTGAACTTTATAAAGATTTTACCAAGATTTTTACAGATGGTTCTAAAAAAGATGAGAGGGCTGCAGCAGGGCTGCAGCGGCCATGTGTGTGATAGCAATTTTCAGGAGCCCACCTTGTTAAGATTGCGATTGGGTCATCTGTTTATACTGCTGAACTGAAGGCTTTAAATCTGGCTCTCAGTGCGGTGTCCAGGTCAGATCAGATCAGAACGATTTCCTTA
>JADBJO010000034.1:577500-615000 GCA_016801955.1 Conus betulinus | reverse complement strand
TTATTTGTGGAGAAAGTGAGGATGACTAGAATTTTATTTGTGCATATACTTGAACTGATACAGAATACATTCCTAGTTCTCCATATATCAATTATGTTTTGGTAGAACGATTTAAATGAAAAAGGTGCTAAGAAAATTTAAGCTGAAATCGTTCCATTTAGCCTTAAATCACTATATCCCCAAATTTCACAGCCATATAAAAGTACAGGCAGTACCATTGACTGGTATAAGTCTGGTACAATGTTTATAGGCAAATTTTGAAATCTTGCCATCTTTAATAAAGAAAACATTACACATTGCGCGTGGTAATACAAATGCTTCTTACATTTAAAAAAAAATCTCCTGTTCTGCTAAAGATTATATCAAAATATTTGAACACACACACACACACACACACACACACACACACACACACACACACACACACACACACACAAGTAAAGTTGTTTCTGTACAATTCTTAGCCACTGACAATGTTTGGAATATTGAACAGCAGAGCTGTCCCCTCACACTGTTCCATATCTTTTGACCTCCCTTGCATCCTTGAATGGATCCTCAAGCATAGGCTCAAAGATTGTCCCTTGTATCTTATACTGTTTGCATCATGTTTTTAGTTTTTCAGCAACTTTGTCCCTCTCCACACTTTTGTTGTGTTCCATTTTACTACCCTTCGCTGGCTGCTTTGGGGGTGCTGTTGGATATTTTTTAAAAACCTTGGTACTGAGAACAGCACCAATTATGGACTGTGGTGTGTCTCTGTTTAACGCCAAGAGCGCAGACACAATCAGCCGTGTCTCCCTGATGAGTCCGATCCAGCGGACGAAAGGCCTAGGAGCAGGCAATCGACAGGGATTCCGATGGTTTTCTCATGCAGCTAGTGAAGGGTGTCTCATATTTATGATATATTCTCCCCATTTTCCATATTTTTTTCCCCAAAAGTTCAAATCTTTCTCAAGTCATTGTATAATGACTGAAGAATTGTTAGCCTGCATGTCATACAATATACATTATTGAGCACACGCATGCACGCAACCACACACACACTCACAGACAGACAGACAGACGTGCGTGTGTCTGTCTGTGTGTGTACGTACATACATATATACAGATATGAGTGTCAAAACAAGATGTATTAATATTTTCCATGTCATACAATATGCAAGTCATTGTTAACACACACACGCGCGCGCGCACACACGAACTACAGAAACATACAGAATATCAGTTACTGGGCCCAAGTTCGTGGTGGTTTCATGTGTGTTTATTTTGTGAAAAGAATATGTTGACGGAAAACTTACATGGCTTGTGCAAGCAAGTTTTCAAGGGGAAAAATAAAAAAAAAAAAGGGGGGGGGGGGGGGGGGGGGGGGGGGGGGGGGGGGGGGGGGGGGGGGGGGGGGGGGGGGGGGGGGGGGGGGGAAGAATTTTAAAGTCTTTTTTTTTGGGGGGGAGATGAAGAATTTTAAAGTCTTTCGACCTGGCCAGCTTCTCATGGAAATCATGTAACATGCATGTGTGCAGTACGTGAGGTGAATAGATGTGACTGGCTCGTCATCTGTGGGATGGGCAGCTGATTTAGAGATCTACTGGTCGACTGCTAGGTAAGAAGAGCGAGACGTTGGCGAGGGCTCACGCCACATGCCTGTTTTTTTAACGACGTGGAAGATCTCAAACAGTAAATGTAACGTTAAGGCAATGACTAGCATGTGTTAGGCTTAGACAACCTCCGGAAACTATTCCCTGGTTAGAGTAGGGGCGAGTAGTCTGCTTCTTTGTTGAGAGCAAACACAGGCACAGTATGTGTGTGTGTGTGTTGTGCGTGTGCGTGTGTGCGTGCGTGTGTTTTGTAAGGGGGCAAGGGATCGCGTAGATTTAATAGCTTTTGTGGCTGCCTGAGGCCAAAATCAAATGTATTTGTAGATAACTGTGCTAGTAGAAAATAAAGAAAAAAGTCGTCGGTTTTTTTGCATATTCATCTGTGCCAGAGACGATCAGATTTTGTGACATACGGCTATCAAACGCATATTAACACTTTTCTTTGATCAAGTTTCCAAAGCGTCCAAAAATCCGTAAAATGATTAGTTCCTTACAAAATGTTCAATAGAAAAATCTTTGTTTCATTGCACGACTTGCGTTGTATCATTACACCTATAACATTCAAAACAGCATTCATAGCAATTAGTCTATGAAAAATTCTTATTTGCAGCTATTTTAATATGACATCTCTAATTCCGTCAATATCACTAACATCCCTTTTAAGGAAATTACAACATTTAGTTTTCTTAGCATTTTATACAGCAATTTGGCTCAGAGTCATTTGTATCAATATTTTGTAAAATATTCTGGATCTTTTGTGTACACTAATACCAGTTTCCTTCTTGTTTTGTTCCTTGGATGCCCAGGTCATGAGCAATATCGTGTAACTTTATGTGAAACCTTTACACTTTACCGAACAAATCGAGCCATTTTAAGTAATAAAATCAATTTGACAATCTTGAACAATTCTTAATTCGTCTCAGGTGGTCAGTTTTTCGTTTTAACGAGAAACGTTTTCACATGCAATTTTCCGTTGTATGTATCAGATTGTTGTACCTGATTAATGAATCACCATTTTCTATATCCCTGCTTTAGAAATTCAGATTGGAGAGCAGTTCACTCGAATTTTTAAGAACAAATCTCTCTCTCTCTCTCTCTCTCTCTCTCTCTCTCTCTCTCTCTCTCTCTCTCTCTCTCACACACACACACACACACACACACACACACACACACACACACACATTATGTGTTTTCGTGTCGAAGTGTAAAGTTGATTTTTTTCTATAATTATCCCAATGACATGACATTCGTGCACACACAGTCTCGAAAGACTCTCACTAAACATTCTCTACCATTCTCCATCTATTTGAATATATTGACCTTTCACCCTATCTCCCTCTTTCCATGTCTCCTCCATCGATTCCCCCCCCCCCCCCCCCCCCCCCCCCCCCTTCCTTCCACATCCTTCTGCCTCGCACACGTCAAGTCCACAAACTTGCACCAACTTGACTCTTATCAGCACGTCAGCAGGCCCGGTTTCAACTCCAAGGGTCAGACTGGGTGGGCGCCCAACGCTCACAGCAGAGCCGGATGCTCACAGAAGTCCCAAATTAAGCACTTTGCGTTTCTTTCCGGCTTTTTGGTCGATTAAGCACAAACATGTGTCCCGATGCACCGAGTACGGAATCCACCGCGACAAAAGGATGTTTAGAAAGAAAATATGATTTTTTTGTAATTTAAACAACAGCGCATTCTCCCATTATCAATGAATGAATGCATACCATAGTATCCGTCTACTTTCTGCACGTTCAGTGAGAACTGGGTCAGCGTCTCAGTCTGTGCTATCACTGTAAAGTCCATTATGGCAAGATGGGGGCTGCACCGTTTTCGTTTTCTGTGCTGCTGTTCACGGGTTGCCAGTGGAGGTAAACGGAAAGGAGACTGTTGGAGTAAGTACACTCAAATTGTCTTTTAGACGGATATGTCACAAGATGCTACATGCTAGTAAGTATGGTAAACAGCATCTTTCTGTGTGTGTGACATGCTGAAAGCAAGCGCCAGCTGAAACTGGCCCCGTGATGGACAACACATGCCATGCGCGCAACAGGGGGAAAGAAGTAGGTTAAACCCACCAGGGAGTGTGCATTGGTGTAAGCTTACAGCCAGCTGTGAGCACAAGGCACCAACAGAAGTGTTGTACAGTCCAGGAGGAAGTAAGTATCCACTGTCACAGGAGATGAGTCGCAGGGTCACACCGCACATTCACCCAACGTCAAACGTCATGAACATCTGAAGTCAGAATCTTCAATGTCCTGTCCTCATCCAACGACTTGGTCACTTGGTCTCCTATTGGAAAGAAGAACTAGACATCTCTGCTGTTGTAGTTCTGGTGCTGGTGAAGCCATTGTGTCCCCTGTTTCCCCCTCGTCATTGTTGTCACCTGTGAAAAGTGGCTTCCTGCTCCTCTGCTGCAGTTTTCGCTATTCCTTCTCTGGTGTTTAGCTTTCTCGTAACCCTGGATGTTGCTTTGCGATGAAATCCGTGGGGTGACTGTATACTAGGTGGCTTGCTGAACAGTGCCAAAGGCAGAAAACTACGACACTCATTTTATCATTATGAGCGTTTTTGGATGTCTCGTGGTACCAAAAGTGCATCTCAGAAGATGGCAACTCTATGGCAGAGATTTCTAGTTGCTGTTTTGAATGCATCTGCTTCAGGCTTATTGTTCGTGGAGAGCTTTCCGACTGGGAATGGTTTGGCTGATTACTGTTCCAGCTTTCAATGTGATATAAATTCCAATTAACCCCTATTTTTGGTAGCTTTCATTTGAGCCATATGTCCAGAGCTCTTTGTGGTAGGCCTGTTAAAGTGCGTGAATAGTAAATAAGAAAAAATGAATGAAATGAAGAAAAAGATAACGAGAAGCTAAAAAAAATCCTAACCATCCTGACACTTTATGCCAGAGATCTCCTATACGTTTGACTGATTTTTTTTTACGTATGACATGTGTCTCAAGCTTTCGGATTTCCAGACGACACTCGGCCTTTTGAAATCATATGTATCTTATGGTTAACTCGTGTACTTACTATATGTAATCACTGTGCTTCTGCTGCCCTTACGTGATTATGCTTTTCTGCCAACACAATTGTTTGTAGTAAATTTCGTTGGCATTTCTGTGGAAGCTCAAGAGGTAGTGAAATGAAATTTGGCTGGATGACAGATATTGAAGTCCTATCCACCCATTCTCTTTATGAAATTGCTGAAAATGAAGATCAAAGATCAAAGTTGGTCACAACATTAGATTTAAAAAAGAATAAGAAACAGCTTAGCATCCACCTTACATAGTTGAAACGTAAGATAGTGTCGATTCATTCATAGACTTTGGTTCCCTTGGGAAATTCAAAGTCATAGTTTAAAGTTTTAAAATTGAAAACACAGCAAAATACAAAAAAAAAATGTGCACACATGACAAGCCTCTTATCTTGCATCCAATGGTTATCAACGATTATTTTGCAAAAAAGCTGTTATCGGATCAAAATGCAATATCATATGTCATAGGTCAAGGTCAGAGCATGGCAGGATAACAGTGTAGATGCATGGTATCTAATCTTCATCAAGTTCACTAACTCTATAAAGTAAAAAAAAAAAAAAATTCTGCTAAAACATGAACACTTTTGAAGTCAAGGCAAAGGTAAAAGGTAACGATGGCTACAAGTTTAGTTCATAATATTGTACATTACGTAGATGTTTCGGTTTGTAGTGCCCTTTGCCCCCTGTACTAAATTAACTCAGTGGTGGGCGTGGTTAGATGTTATATGTATATTAAACTACCATTGCCGTTATCGTTTTAACTCTGATACAGGCTTTTTGGCTTACAGGCCAGCCATCAGTACTCTTTGACCAGTGCTCATTTCTAGATCTGAAACATACATTAAAACGAAGGAAACAAAAATGCGTCGACAGTTGTCATAATACACATGGTCGTTGAAAGAATTCGTAGCTGCTGGCATCATCCTAAATCTCATCAAAGTGTTCCTTATCCTCCCGTTTTAGACTGACTTAATGTCAGATTGAAGGACTGTATTAGCAAGTCCTTGACACAAGAATAACATTTGTTTACACTTGTCTCGCGCGTGGAGCATACAGACTGCAATGAAGTGAACTTATATCAAAAGATTAAAAACTCAAGAAGTATACCAAACAAACAAGTCAAAGAGTAAAAAAGATTTAAATGCACTCCTTTCTTATTTGTTAATCGCGATGAATCGAACTGATTCTTCGACTTTCAATTACAAATATTATTACTAAAAATAACAACACAATGTTTTCTTGTAGATGCGGATCGTTTTCAGTATTTTCTGTCCTTCTGTTTCCCCACTGTTTCCTGTATTTTCATAATTCCTTTTTTTTTTATCTTTTTGTTGTATCAATCTTCTATCATTTTCCGACACCTTAACAATTACTATGACACAAGATGAATTTCAAATTGCTATGTGCATCATATGTTGATGTTCTCTATACTAAACAACGTCATTTTGTTTCAAAACGGGTGGCATCATATGCTGATGTTCTCTATACTAAACAACGTCATTTTGTTTCAAAACGGAGTGACTGAGGGTGAAAAATGAAGCAAAATTTAAAAAGAGAAGGGGGAATGGGTTAGTTACCGCCAAGGACACAGACAGAGTACAGGACTAGACACAATGCATTTCGACCTCTTGGGCCTTCTTCAGGTGAAAACAAATAACATTTAGGACAGTAAAGACGAGAAACCATTTATCTTCTCATGTTCGCCTCATGTTTTTAAAATGGCCACCAGACGGAAACGAGCCCACCTAGGAGGGGATCATGGGAGAGAAAATAGTGAGGGGGAAGGGGGTGTGAAAACATTGGGATTTGTAGCTTGTTTTGTAGAATAGTACTATGATGTATTAGTGACGGTAGTGATTATGGTGAATTGATAATAGTGCTTAGTGGGGCAAAAAAAAAACAAAAAAAAACCCCTCTATATGTTATAGTGATAATACTAGTATAATAAGAATTATAATAGCAAGTCAGTCAATAAATAAATAACAACTTTAATGGGTGGTGATGGCGATGATAGCAGCTGTGTGTGGGTAGTTGTATGTGGGGGTGTGGGTAATGCTAATAAAATCAGATGTAGGGGGTGGGGAATAAAATCAATCAATCAATAAATTAATTAGAAAAAACAAGAAG
This sequence comes from Conus betulinus, assembly GCA_016801955.1. Lineage (NCBI taxonomy): Eukaryota > Metazoa > Mollusca > Gastropoda > Neogastropoda > Conidae > Conus > Conus betulinus. Next base: position 608,248 of record JADBJO010000034.1, on the reverse strand, counting down.
AAGAAGAAATAAGATAATAATAATAATGATAATAATAATAATGTATGGGTTTTATATGGCGCAATTCTTGGGGTCAACTCATTGCGCTCAACACACACTCAAACACTCGCACTGATGACATGTGTTCATGCACGCACACACTCACTCACACACACACACACACACACACACACACACACACACACACACACACACACACACACACACACACACACCGACACAGGCGCGCACTTATCAAGTTCATCGGCTCAAGCGTAAACAATACAGTTTTGCATGCAGTACATAAAAAATCAGATCAGAATAATAGACGCAGCATTTAGATATTATGGTTGAAGAAGGCTTTCCTAAAGAAGTATGTTTTTAACTCTGACTTGAATTTAGATAATGTGGGCAGGTTACGTAAGCTATCAGGAAGAGAATTCCAAAGAGTGGGCGCACTAAAGCTAAATGCTCTCTCACCGACTGTCTTTAACGTGCGCCTAGGAATTTTCAGAAGTTTTTGAGAAGATGAGCGAAGAGACCGAGAAGTTTGCTAGGTGGACAGAGAAGCAGAAAGATACTGTGGGAGTGTCCCATCAAAGTAACGATAGGCAAAAACTGCGATTTTGAACTGCCATCGATATTTGATGGGAAGCCAATGAAGTTCACGCAACAAAGGTGTAATATGCTCATTTTTACGATTTTTGAGAACAAGCCGAGCTGCACTGTTTTGCACGCTTTGTAATCGTGCAAGCTGTTCTGAAGGAAGTCCTGCTAACACAGAGTTACAGTAGTCTAATCGGGACATTACCATGGCGGTGATGAGTCTGATTGTTGCCTGTGTGGGAGAGGTAAGACCGGATAGAAGCAATACGTCGCTATTCCAGGAAGCATGCACGACAAACGTTAGATATTTGGTTCTGCATAGAGAGCGTTTGATCAATGCTGAAAGATGAAATCCTGATCCTGAGATCAGACACATATTATAAATTTATGAGGATGATTTAAAAAAAAATATCCCCCCCCCCCCCCACACACACACACATTTACACACATATACAAACGCACGCACACACACACACACACACACACACACACACACACACACACACACACACACACAGAGCTTTTCATTCATCAAATTACTATCTGTGATAGGTCTGTCGAGTTATGAATCATTCTAGTGCGTAATTTGCTTTATATTACGTCATATTGAAATCTTTACGTCTCTTACCTCACTACCTTACCTGCTGGCACTCGTGGAGGAAGTTATTTGCTGATGAAGGCAAATAAAGCCGAAAATTTCAACTATAACCTCAACAGCTTGTTCTTGTGCTTTTTTTGTTTGGAAGCACACTATCTCCCTACCTTTCTATCTATCTGTCTCTCTACCTATCTAACTATATATCTATCTATCTGTCTGTCAAATGATCTATCTATCTGTCTGTCAAATGATCTATCTATCTCGCAAGTACATGTCTGCTTTATTTTAAAGTACACAATACTATCATGTTCACCTTTAGGGGAAAAAACACAAGGCACTGGTTTCAAAACAAATTCGTTTGTATTGCTGCCACATACACTACAAAAATGAATATTGTCGTATCATGTTGCCCAGAATAATGCATGCTTGTGTGCATTTCAAAAAATGATTGGATTCAGATATTAAACAGAAAGGGAAAACAGACATTTAGAGAATTTTGCGTTTGAAAGTCAGATGACCTCAACTATTACATATTATGCCCATGTTATATGCTATTGCTGCGTTCCATGTAACAGGAACTGCAAAATCAGTGCTAGTGCGCAGGCAATAGCCCCTTACTCAATGAAATCCTTGCACATAACAGGTGAGACGAATATTTTTCCAGCAAAACCAAAGATCTTGCAACAGTCTTTTATATCATCATTACATTGTTTGTGTTGTTATGTATATTTTGCCTTGTTTTATGTAACTCTGCAGTATTTGAGTTGTTCTTTTTCACAATTACCAACGGTTATGAGTATAACAATGTTAACGATGTTACACACAAGCCAGCTACGATCATCTTGATTGTAACTGAAATGACTACAACACACAGACAGCAGTTACAACTGTTTTGAGGGACGGACAGTGAACAGGGACACAGCGTTGATCATGACGCACAAGTTCAAGGAAACTAAGGAGATGAAAGCGCAGTACTTACAGAAACGCAGCACAGATGCGCTGGATAGCAGGGTCTGTAACCCAGGCGGCTGTCGACTCTCCTCTGGCAATTCCAAGCTATGGGTATGCAGGAATATCCGTAAGAGCTGTCACACGCCTGAGCAAAAGAACGACAGGTCTGTTTGTAGCGTCTTTGTTGCTCTCTCTCTCTCTCTCTCTCTCTCTCTCTCTCTCTCTCTCTCTCTCTCTCTCTCTCTGTCCGCCAGTCTATCTATTTGTCTGTCTGTTTGTCAGTAGTATTGACTACTGTCTACTCTCCCCGTGCAACTCCCAGACTTGGGTATGAAGATATACCCGTAAGAGCTACCGCATTTCTGAGCAAAGAGCGACAAACCTGTTTTTCGCGTGTTTGTTGCTTGATATCAAATCGAAAACCCTCTCTCTCTCTCTCTCTCTCTCTCTCTCTCTCTCTCTCTCTCTCTGTGTATGTGTACCCTGTCTACCTATTATCTAAGTGTCTGTATGTCTTTCTTCTGTCTGCCCCCCCCCCCCCCTCTCTCTCTCTCTCTCTCTCTGTCTGTCTGTCTGTATGTGTGCCCGTCTGACTAAGTCTCTCTCTCTCTCTCTCTCTCTCTCTCTCTCTCTCTCTCTCTCTCTCTCTCTCTCTCTCTCTCTCTTGTAAGAAAGGAAATGTGAATACGCCTGATAACTACCATGGTGTGGCATTAACTAGTATTGTTAGTAAGTATACATGCTTGTTGTGAACAAAAGACTCGATAAATGGCCAGAAAAGGAAGAAAAATTGAAGCAGAGCAAGCATGTTTTTATGGCTGGCTTAAGTACAACTGACCAGTGCAATAGTGCACAAATATTTGCTTAAGAATACTAAATTGTATGTTGCCTTGTTGATTTTAGGAAAGCCTTAGATTCTGTGAATAGAAACGCACTACTGTCATGAGTCATGAGGAAAACTAGTGTGAATGGGAAATTGTACTGTGCTCTTAGAGGTGTTTTGGACTCTGTATGGCCTGTATGGAAAATAGATACCGTTATTCAAATTAAGGTGCATGATCTAGAAGTGTGAAACAAGGTTGCCTGTTGAGCCCCTCACTTTTCTCGTTTATTGTTAATGCTATGGACTTGTCAAGAAGAGGTAAGCATGGTATTCAGCTTATTCCAGTTGCAATAGAAATACTTTATTACTCTTTGCTGATGATGCTATTCTATTGTCTGACTCGGTCATTTGCCTTCAGAAACAATTCAATAGCGCCTGACAGTCAATCTTGAAAAAAAAAAAAACATTGTGGTATTGAGGGCATTCATCTGCCCGAGAAAGATCGTTTTATGGAAATGAAGTTAAAAGAACAAATTCATATAAAATATATTTTCATCAAAATTAAGATTCACTACTGAACTAGCCGCCGTGGCGAAGTGGTTAACGTCGCGGACTCCCGTTTGGGAGGTCGTGGGTTTGAATCCCATCAGAGTCACGTGGGTTTTTTCTGCCCCGACCGGCTCCTACCCAGAGTTGAGTTTGCTGCGGTCTCAGTTGGGAAGACTGGGACCACACAGTCGAGTTTCATCCACTTAATGGATGTGTTTCTGAGAGGTTTGCTCAAATTTCCCGACAAACACTGCATGTGCCTGTATCTCTCCGGCCTGGTTGACGCTGGGATATATTATGAAAGGAAGCGTAGAGTACAGCCCTGTCATGTAGTCTCAGACCGAAATGGAAATCCGCAGCATCATCTTAATCATCCTCATCCTCATTGATCAGCACAAAAAAAGTCTCAAATTCTGCGGCCCTTCATGCCCTGCTCCCATGGTGACCTCAGTTTTGATGTCCTCTCCACGTCTGTGGCCTTGGTTTGGTTCCGTCGAGGTCACTGGTATCGGAGAGTCCATGGGGGCTGTCGTTGGACGGATGTGGTGGCGCCCTCCGGAGGGAGAGCTCACTCACGCCGGTTCCGCGACAAAGCAATTATTGTCGTCAGTAGGGGTCTTAGTAGGCGGAGTCCTGCGTATGTTAGATCAGAACAGGCGCCACTGAACACCGCTGAAGTGACTCGGCAGCAGTGCAGTGTCTCTCCTCCGGTGGGTTACCTCTTGACGACTTAACATTGACCGCTCCCTGTGGATTGCCAGTGCCGGGGTTGCGGCAGGCCCGACCGGGCTGTGGCTGTGGACGGGGGTGTCGGGATGAGCGGAGTGGGTGAACTACCTATGAAGTTGCGCAGAGGATGGGACAGAAAAAAAAAAAAAAAAAAAAAAAAAAAAAAAAAAAAAAGAATACTACTGCTTTGTCTGAGGCTTGCAGGAAAAGAAAAAGGACGGGAAGGCATTGAGACTATAAAGTCATTAAGAAGGTTAAACACAGCAGATGTACAGTTATTTCTGAAACTATTTGATACACACAGATTGAACTAATTCTCACTTTCGCAGCAGCCGAAGTTTAGGGTTTTGAGAAAGATAGTGATCTTATAGAAACTGTCCATACATTTGGCTTGAAAAGATTTCTGAACGTGGAGTTAACGCGTGGCAGCCGACCAGCGCGGACGCAACATTAACAGTTCATCGCTCCGATGTGCATGTGAAACTCGCCGTGCTGTCTATGGTGGGCTCTGTCCCAAGCGCAGTGAAAATGAGACTTTCAAAATAAAAAGGGGGAAAACAAAAGAAAAACAAGATGCAAAGCGTATAAACGTACTCCCAGTATATCCTGAATACGCGTGATATATTCCATAAAGAGTAAAAACCCATCTTGGGCTGGTGTAACCGTTAGAAATGGCTATTCTGGTAAACGTCGGCCATCATCTGTGGCCTATAATGAACATACTTACAAATTTTCAGAAAGATCGGCCAAGAACTTTCTCAGATTTTCCATCAAGAAGAGAACCATTATAGGCCGGTAGTAACGGCTATAACGGTAAAGTTAAACATCGGGCATCTTCTGTGACCCATAATAAACATACCTACAAAATTTCAGAAAGACCGGCCACTTACTTTCTGAGATATTCCATAAAAACAAAAACCGTTGTGATCGTTATAGCCCTCAGTAACGGCCATAGCGGTAAATTAAACGTCGGGCATGATTCATGACCCATAATGTACGTACCTACACATTTTCAGAAAGATCGGCCAAGTACATTCTGAGACATTCCATATAAAAGAAAAAACTATTATGGGCCGTTACAGCCGCCAGTAACGGCTTCAACGGTAAACTAAAACGTCGGGCCTCACCCGTCGCCCATAATGGACAAACCTACAAATTTTCAGAAAGTTCGGCCAAGTACTTTCTGAGATATTTGATAAAGAAGAAAAACAATTTTGAGCCGATATAGCCGTTAGTAACAGCTATAACGGTAAACTAAAACATCAGGCATCATCCGTAAGCCATAGTGAACATACCTGCTAATTTTCACAAAGATCGGCCAAGAATTTTCTGAGAATTTGCATAAGAAGAAAAAAACCGTTACAGGCCGTTACAGCCGTTAGTAACGGCTATAACGTTAAACTAAAACATCGGGCATCATCCGTGACCCTTATGAACATACCTGCTAATTTTCACAAAGATCGGCCAAGTACTTTCCGAAATATTCCATGAAGAAAAAAAAAAACCGTTACAGGCCGTTACAGCCGTTAGTAACGACTACAACGGGGTAAACTAAAACATCGGGCATCATCCGTGACCCATAATGAACATACCTGCTAATTTTCACAAAGATCGGCCAAGTACTTTCTGAGATATTCCATAAAGAAGAAAAAACCGTTACATGCCGTTACAGCCGTTAGTAACGGCTACAACGGTAATTAAAACATCGGGCATTATTTGTGACCCATAATGAAGATACCTGCTGATTTTCAGAAAGATCGGCCTAGTACTTTATGAAATATTCGATAAAGAAAAAAAACCGTTACAGGCCGTTAGTAAAGGCTTTAACGGGGCAAACTAAATATCAGGCCTCATCCGTGACCCATAATGAACATACCTGCTAATTTTCACAAAGATCGGCTAGTATTTTCTGAGATATGCCATAAAGAAGGAAGACCGTTACAGGCCGTTACAGCCGTTAGTAACGGCTCTAACGGTAAACTAAAACATCGCTGATTATTCGTGACCCATAGTGAACATACCTACAAATTTTCAGAAAGATCGGCCACGTACTTTATGAGATATTCCATAAGAAGAAAAACCGTTACAGGCCATTACAGCCGTAAGTAACGGCTATAACGGGGTAAATTAAAACATCGATCATCATCCGTGACCATTAATGAACAAACATACAAATTTACAGAAAGATTGGCCGAGTACTTTCTGAGATATTCGATAAAGAAGAAAACCCGTTACAGGCCGTTACAGCCGTTAGTAACGGCTATAACGGGGTAAACTAAAACATCGGGCATCATTCGTGACCCATAATGAACATACCTACAAATTTTCAGAAAGATCGGCCAAGTACTTTCTGAGATATTCCATACAGAAGAAAAACCGTTACATGCCGTTACAGCCGTTAGTAACGGCTATAACGAGGTAAACTAAAACATCGGGCATGATCCGTGACCCATAATGAACGTACCTGCTCATTTTTACAAAGATCGGCCAAGTACTTTCCGAGATATTCCATAAAGAAGAAAAAAAACTGTTACATGCCGTTACAGCCGTTAGTAACGGCCAGAGCGGTAAACTAAAACATTGGGCATCATCCGTGGCCCATACTGAACATACCTACAAATGTTCAGAAAGTTCGGCCCAGTAGTTTTGTCTGTAGCAAGTGGAACACATTTTGACCATGGACACACAGACAGACACACACACAGACAGACACACTGTTCTATAAGAACTGGGAGTACAAAACAAGAAGGTTAATCACCATGCAGTGAAGTGTGTGTTTATTTGCTTTTCTTTTCTCAACCAAAGATACTGATGAATTGTTTCGTGTGGGAGCCTTCATTTGCTTGAACACTTGAATCTGTTCAAAGTGAGTTGAGTGCATTAGTTTGAGTTTGTTTTGATTTCGTTTCGTCCCTCCCGAGAAGCGTTTGACAAACTTTTAAGGTCTCTGACTTGTTTCTTTTCTTTAAGTTGGTTTTGAAATATGAGTTCAAGAATTTCGAATTATTTTTCATCAAAAGGGAATACGAAACGCAGACAGTCGTCTAACTCTTCTGAGTGTAGTAGCCCCACAGAAACGGAAGAGTTCAAGGAAGATAGATCAGTGCGAGAGAGCGAAAGAAACGGAAACGTAACAGTGTGGAAAATACAGAGGAAGCGAGTATGAAAGACATTGAGGAAATAAATGGTGCTTTGGCGAGCATTAACGAGAAACTTGCTTTTGTGAGCACTAAAAACGATATCCAGACACTGAGAGATGAAATGGCCAGAATGTCGGAGGGATTGAATCGCCTGATATATTAGAAAGTGGTGTATTCGACGAGCAGTAAGACAAAAATAGGCCGTGTGGGGAGGTGAGGCAGCTGAAACAGAACAGTCCAATCCGTTCTGAGTTGGAGGGGTTCAAAAAAGAAAGCTTGAACCTCAAGATTTCCCATAATGACCGTGAGCAGCACGGCCATCTCTGGAATGTGCGAGTACACGGGGTGAAGGAGGTGGGGGGCGGTCGGCAGAGGAGACGGTGACAGACTGCATTTCCAAACGTGTGGAAATCTTCACGAAGAGGGTGGGTGTGGCAGTTCGTGCTGAAGACATTGAGGTCTCACACCGTTCTGGCAGACCGGGCAGTGGCTGGTGGGGCAGAAGCGGCAGCAAGACCACGACCGATCTTCCTGTGGTTTTATTCCAGCCAAAAAACAAAAACAAAAAAAAAAAGTGATGTGCTTAGAAACCGCCGAAATCTGAAAAATTGAGGAACCTCCGTCAGTGAGGACTTGACGATTCCCAGCCTCAGACTGTTGAAGGAAGCAACTGATCATTCTGCCACAATGTCAGTGTGGTTGTCAAACGGTAAGATCATCGCAAAACTTAGAAACTGAAAAACTTTGCGCGTGAACATCGGAAGAGATTTGAACTCTCAATTACAGAGTGAAATGGCTTAATCTCTACCGACTTTCTGATAGTGTATTAAATCATGTTTAGCACCCATGTGTATGTGGGCTGTTGCTCTATGCACATGTGTATATGTATGTGTATGTATGTATATTCATGCGTATGCACTCATGCATATGTGTATGTACATGTATATGCGTGTATATGTATGTGTGTGTATATATCATGTATCATGTATGTATCATGTGTGCGTGTTTAAGCATATGTATGTTTATGCGTTTATGTATGTATATGCGTGTTTTGTTTTATATTTATGTATGACTTATCTTTTCGCTAAGGTTTTGTTTTAGTGTAAAAGAGAAAGAAAAGAAAGGGAAAAAAGGTTCAGGAGCGGGGGGGGGGGGGGGGGGGGGGGGGGGGGGGGGGGGGGGGGGGGGGGGGGTGGAGAAAAAAATGTGGCGAGATTGAATTTCAGGGTCAGCTTCTTTGCCCCCGTCTCATTTCCAGAAATGTATGACTGATGTAATTTTTTTCCTCTTCTTTTTCCCTTGGGAACCCTGGAATGTGTGTGTGTGTGTTGTGTGTGTGTGTGTGTGTGTGTGTGTGTGTGTAATGTTTCTGTCATGCTTCACATCAAAATGATTGCAAATATACATTTCTTACTTTGTTTATATGTAGGAGTTTGCTTGTACTCTCATGTGCAATGCTGAAATAGGCTGTTGAAGGTGATTATTATCTTTTTTCTGTTGTTAATGACATTTTTCTGTATCTGATAACTCGCTCCTTCTGACGATGTTGGCTATGTACTATTACTTTCCACATGAAATCACTATGGCATTTGTATATTGTGTGTGTGTGTGTGTGTGTGTGTGTGTGTGTGTGTGTGTGTGTGTGTGTGTGTGTGTGTGTGTTGTCAGTTTATTAGTCTGTAACATTCCGTTTCCATTTGGCAGAGGATTGTTACTTTTTGGTGATGTGTCTCTTTTAGTGTTGTTATCTACTGGTTTATTTGATTTCCTTGGCTCAATCGACTTTTTTTTCAATATTTTCACATCCACAAAGTTTCTTGTGACCAAAGGTTATGTGTCCCCCCCCCCCCCCACACACACACACACACCTCCTTCCCTTCCCACTGAGATTTTAATGCATGTGCACACATTCGCCTAGTATTGTACAGCGGACAACATACATGTAAAGTGGTCTACACCCCTTTTTGAATATTACGTTTTTGCCAATAAGCAAGTTTATTCCCCAGACGTTAGATTAGCTCTTTCATCGCCTCCCCCCCCCCCCCCCCCCCCCCCCCCCCCCCCCCCCCCCCCCCCCCCCCCCCCCCCCCCCCCCCCCCCCCTATGTACAGGTATTGATGTGTTCATGGTGTTATAAATCCAAAGTCGCTAACAGAGGTTAGGTCAGCTCATTTGGCTGGCATGTCTGATAATATATTTGTTATTTACCATGCATAACACAGGCACATATGTTGATGTGTTCATGGTTTATGAAAACTAAAGTTCTTTGCAATGACTCTCTCTCTCTCTCTCTCTCTCTCTCTCTCTCTCTCTCTCTCTTATGCACTTTATTAAGTTAACTTAGACTTTGATGCTCCCGCGTCTTGCGACGCATGAGGCAGTCAAGGGACATGACCCAGCCAGTGGAGGCGCCGTCTGCAGACGATGGTTGACACGGGGAGCTGTTTTGGACCTCTCCCTGACGTTTTCATTTGGTATAAAGTCTGACCATTTGATGTCTAAGATCTTACGTAGGCACTTAGTATCAAAAGCGTCGAGTTTTTCTTTCCTGTGTGGTCATCAGTTGCCAGTTTCACAGCCATATAACAGCGTTAAAATCACACTGAAGTTATGATAAAATGTCAGTTTTGATTCCAAGGGGGATTTCTTGCTGTTCCATAATTTGTTCAGCTGATTGAATGCTGATGTTGTTTTCCCAATACGACACTTCAGTCCATGGTCGAGGTCATTGGCGTTGTTGATAGAGCTGCCAAGGTATGTGAAGTTTTCTACTACTTCCACTTGTTTTTGGTCGATGAGAACGTCTGTTGGCCCTTGGTGTTTACTAGTAAGCATATTTTTCTTTTTAGTCTTTTTGGCAGTGATAATGAGGCCATCGTTGTTTGCAAACTTGCTGATATTGTCTACAAGCACCTGCAGTTGAGTTATTATGCTGGATGGCTGAAATCGTTTGACGGATAAAATCCTGCACTAATGGTATTCACTGTTCCTGGAGATGGATGTTGGAACAGACTGCAATCGAATTGTTTTGATTCTTGCTTCTTTTGCATTGTTCTTTGTCATTCATTGTTTGCTCTTTCTTTCCTTTTTAATATCTCATAGACTTTAATATCCAGTTTGTATGATGCATACCTGTATGAAAACGTCAAATCTTTTACGTTTGAATTGTTCATTCTTATTTACATATTCGTAAAAAAAAAATGATGGTTGACACAAACCTGAATTTACAAACCATCAAGAAAAGCATGGATAGTTCAATATCAGTCATTTCCATGAACTGTCAGGGCCTAAACAATAGACAAAGAGAAGAGATATCGTTCATTATCTTAAAAAAAAAGCATTGCATATGCTTTCTGCAAGATACGCATTTTGAAAAAAGAATGCAGCAAAATATTCTTTCCGATGGGGGGGTACCAGGTATGGCTTTCTGGCCATGCTTCCAATTCAAGAGGTGTAGCAATGCTTTTTAATAACATTTTTTTAGTTTAATTTAAAAATGAATTTCTAAAGGGAGCGGTGGAAACAGTCTTATGGTAGTGGTCGAAATTAAACAGAAATATTTCCTACTTGTGAACGTTACTGACCTCAACAGTTAAAGAATTCGGTGTTGATAATGTAATAATAGGCGAGGATTTTAACTTGGTACTTGATCCAGCGAGAGACTACTATATTTATAAGAGGCAAACAACCCCAAAGCTAAAGAAATGGTTGACAAGATTATAAATGATATAGGCTTAAATGACATTTGGAGAGATTAAACCCAGATTGTCTTAGGTATACATGGCGAAGAAGAAACCCATTTCAGCAAGCTAGACCCGATTTTTTTTCCTTATTTCAGATCAGATTGTTTCTTTTGTAGAAGACGCAGAAATTGAGGCTTAGAATTTAGTGAAAAGTCTGATCGGAATACTTTTGGAACTTTTACTCTTCACTATTAAAAAGATTAAACTTTTGTAAATGAAGTTAATGAAGAAATAAAAAAAAAAAGAAGAATGTGCAGCAAGTCCATATGCAAGGGAAGCAATCGATAATGCCCCATTACCCGACTTGCATCTCTCAATTCCCGATGATATTTTCCTAGACTTTTTGTTAACGAAGATTAGGTCAAGAACTAAATCCTATGCCACCATGAAAAAGGACAAAAGGAATGAAGAAGAATTTAAATTACAACAAGAAATATAATAGATGGACGGCAAGGAACCGAAAGCGAGGAAGCAGTGAAAGTAATAGATTCCAAGAAAGAGCAGTTTAAAGTCAGACGAGAGAGAAAAGAATAGAGGGAAGGCTCTCGTACGGTCACGAGCCAGATGGATAGCAGAAGGAGAAAAAGTTACCAACTACTTTTGCAATCTGGAAAAGCGACATTATGTAAGTAAAATCATTGCTAAGCTAACCGTCAAATATGGTAACACTCTGAATGATGAAGTAGACATTTCGAACGAAGTTGAGTGTTTCTATGAAAACATATTAAAAAAAAAAAAAAAAAGAAGTGTTGATGACTGTACAATTAATGATCTTGCAAAGAATGTTCCACATTTAGAAATGGGGGAGGCAAAGAATTCAGAAGGAGAGATTACTCTGGAAGAAGCAAAGTTAGTTTTAAAAAAAAAAGATGAAAAACAGTAACAGTTTAGGAACAGATGGCTTCACAGCGGAATTTTTAAAGGGGGTTTTGGAGCAGGATTGGTATATTTGTTGTTAGGGTACTGAACGCAGGATTTAAAAAAGGAGAGCTCTCGTGTGTCCAAAGACAAGGAGTCATAATTTGTATTCCTAAGGTGATAAACCACGAACTTTTATAAAGAACTGGAGGCCAATCTCACTATGACATGTTATATATAGACTGGCTCATCTTGCATAGCAATTCGTTTTGAAAACCGTTCTTCTGAAGCTCACCAGTGAGGATCAAGCTCACTTTATTCAAAACCGATATATTGGTGACAATTTAAGGCCCATTTACGACACCATAGCATACTCAGACCAACACAGTTTACCTGCACTTTTTCTGAATATAGACTTCAATAAAGCATTTTACTGTTAGCTAGGACTTCATGTTTAAAGTATTAGAAGCATTTGGTTTTCAATCAGGAATTTCTAAATGGGTGGAATCGTTTTATTCAAATATTAAATCATGTGTTCTTGCTAATGGTCAAGTCTCTCAATGGTCTGACGTGGGGCGAGGTTGAAGACAGGGTGACCCACTGTCACCATAACTATTTATCTTATGTGTAGAAACTCTGGCAATCATGGTAAGCGAAAATGAGAACATACAAGGAATTATTTAAATAATGTTGAGCACAAGCTTGCTCAGTATGCAGATAATACAGAATTTCTCTAAGCAGGTGATGAAAATCATCTGAAACTTGCATATATACACTAGACACATTTAGTTCTAAATCATGCTTGAGAATGAACTGAGAAAAAACTAGCGCAATTTGGTTGGGTAGTCATAAAAATTCCCCGGTTCGTCACATAGACCACTTGGGAATTTTATGGAATCCACCAAAGTTAAAAATTTAGGTGTTTGGTTTAATGATGATGTACAAGACTCCGAACATATTAACTATTCAGAGAAATCAGCAGATGTCATTTTTTTTTAAACATTTGAACTAAAAGACAGATTACACCTTTGGGAAAGGGTGGCGGTTCTGAAATCCTTAATTTTATTTAAAAAAAAAAACTCTCTGTGGTTTATTCTACCCAACCAACCAAATAGTTTCTGTCAGACTCTGCAATGCCATTGTTACAATTTTGTAACAAGAAAAAAAGAGATAAAATTAACAGAAAAAAACGGCACATAAAAGTGTAATAAACGGCGAAATCGGATTACCAGAACTAAAAACCTTTGTTACTTCATTACAATTGACATGGCTACGGAAATTTCGGACGACAAAACACAAATGAAAGAAATCGCGACATCCAATTTTCCAATTTTAAATGTTCTTGAAAAATATGGACCTGAAGTCGTCACTGCCTTTGCAAAATCAAAAGTATTCTGGACAAAAGTGTTTGATGCATACAAAGATTTTTTTTCTATAAAGTTAGTCGTAAAAACTCAAGTGAACTACTTGCAGATCCGGTGTTTTGTAATTGTAAAATGCAGATAGACAAGAAACATATTGTTCGTAAAACGTGGATTATAAAGGAATACACAATATTGCAGATTTTCTGCTTCAAAATGAAACGTTTATTCCATATGAAGATTTCAATCAGAAATATAATGTTCACATTGATTTTATTACTTTTTTCTAGGTGTAAGAAAGCAATAACGGAATATATAGGCCTGCGAAATACTAAAAGAGCATTTCATAACAATAAAATGTATGGAAATATCTATTTGTTTTTTTAAAATCAACATCTGCATTAAAAGGGTCAAAATTGTATTATGATACACTAATTGATGATAACACACGGCCAAAATGCTGCGAAAGATGGGACCAAAATTGAATGTTGAAAATGACTAGGATACATGCTTTTTATATCTTCACAAGATATCTGATATAAAAATGAAGTGGTTTCAGCTTAGAATAGTACACAGGTGTCTAGGGGTAAATGTCATTCTTAAAAACAGTGAATTATGTAGTTTTTGTCACGCTGCAAAGGATATTATAACTCATATGTTCTGGCACTGTGGTGTTGTTAAAGATTTTTGAATTTTCATGAATGCAATGAATGAAAAATATCACAATGTGTCAGATTTAGAAATTACAGAACCATTGACTATACTTGTTCTGATAAAGATGTAAGCATTGATCATATCTTTTATTTCATTTGATATCTGCTAAAGAATTCGTGTACCACTGTAAGTCAAATGGAAATATGCCTACTGTACAAGCCTTTGTCAATAAGTTAAAATACAGATACAATATTGAAGAGTACATAGCGCGCAAAAATATGGTACATAATGATTTTGTTCCAAGTGGACTCCTTATAAAGCTTTTTTTTAGTTGATTTAAGCAAAAAAAAAAAAACTGAAGTCAAATGTATTTGATAAAAGTATTTTTTTAAGTCGCTGGCTTACATGTGGACAGTGTGTTTTCAGGCCCAAAGTAGACATCTACAAGCCATTATTTATGTGCATAAGTGTGCGAATGAGGAAGGTGAAGGGGAAATTAGAGGTGGAGAGGCGTGGGGGAGGGGCGAAGGAGGGAGAAAGCCCCTCGGAACGAGTTGTTGGTGTGGGGTGGCGGGAGTGAGAAAGAAGGGGTGATGTGAGCGATTGATTTTACTGAGATATGTTCAAACATGCCCCTTTTGTCTAGGGTTTAACTGCTGAATGGACAATAAAAATTTGTCATTGTTATTCTCTTAGTCCCTCCCCCCCCCCCCCCTCCCCCTTTCTTTTCTCTCTCTCTCTCTCTCTCTCTCTCTTTTTAAATGTATGTAATTATGAAATGTTCTGATATAAGCTAAAAGCATTTCAAATGTATGGGGCACAGGCTGCCATTCGGACACACAGAAAATTACATAAACGTGTTAAGAGACAGGAAAATCCCAGCAATAAGCAAATGTTAGCTGTTTGAATATTGCAATTATTTTCCGTTCGCATTGAATTGCCTGAGCTTATTCACAGTGTTTATGTGGAGATTGTTGGTTTATTTCAATATGAGGGGATTATTTCTAGTCACAAATAGACTCTTCATGTCACTGTAAGGCACAGGCGTGAGAGAGCTATTATTACAAGCATCGACACAACAGCTTGGATTAGTACATACATCTTGAGGATAAAAGTGCTTGAAATTTGAGGATGTTAAGATAAAGCCTTACCTCGTAGCAGCAAGCCTTGTCGTAGGGGCATGTCTCATGATAGACAGCATGGCCGTATTCACAGCCTCTGGACTTGTAGCGACAGACGTAATTCTTGCCTCGCCGAGAAAACATGTCTCCGGTTTGTAGGTAGTCTTCGTCGTAGTGGTTGTTGTCATAGCGCCGGTAGTAGTGGGGGGTTGTAGTTCCGGTGGTGGTGCCAGAAGTAGTGGTAGACTGAGTGGGCGTACTAATGGAGGTTTCCGTGGTAGTGACAGTGGTGGGAGTTTCAGTTTCCGTGGTGGTGACAGTGGTGGAAGTTTCAGGTTCAGTGGTACTGACAGTGGTGGGAGTTTCAGGTTCAGTGGTAGTGACAGTGGTGGGAGTTTCAGGTTCAGTGGTAGTGACAGTGGTGGGGGTTTCAGTTTCAGTGGTAGTGACAGTGGTGGGAGTTTCAGGTTCAGTGGTAGTGACAGTGGTGGGAGTTTCAGGTTCACTAGTAGTGACAGTGGTGGGGGTTTCAGGTTCAGTGGTAGTGACAGTGGTAGGAGTTTCAGTTTCAGTCGTAGTGACAGTGGTAGAAAATTCAGTTTCAATGGTAGTGACAGTGGTAGAAGTTTCAGGTTCAGTGGTAGTGACAGTGGTGGACGTTTCAGGTTCAGTGGTAGTGACAGTGGTGGGAGTTTCAGTTTCAGTGGTAGTGACAGTGGTAGAAATTTCAGGTTCAGTGGTAGTGACAGTGGTAGAAGTTTCAGGTTCGGAAGTAGTGACTGTGGTGGAAGTTTCAGGCTCAGTTGTAGTGGCTGTGGTAGAAGTTTCAGGTTCAGTGGTAGTGACAGTGGTAGAAGTTTCTGGTTCAGTAATAGTGACAGTGGTAGAAGTTTCAGGTTCAGTGGTATTGACTGTGATGGGAGTTTCGGGTTCAGTGGTAGTGAGAGTTGTAGAAGTTTCAGTTTCAGTGGTAGTGACAGTGGAGGATGTTATAGTTTCCGTGGTAGTGACAGTGGTGGAAGTTTCAGATTCAGTGGTAGTGACTGTGGTGGGAGTTTCAGGTTCAGTGGTAGTGGCTGAGAGGTAGAAGTTGCAGGTTCAGTGGTAGTGACAGTGGTAGAAGTTTCAGATTCAGTGGTAGTGACAGTGGTAGAAGTTTCAGGTTCGGTGGTAGCGACAGTGGTGGAAGTTTCAGGTTCAGTAGTAGTGAAATTGGTAGAAGTTTGAGGTTCAGTAGTAGTGACAGTGGTAGACGTTTCAGGTTCAGTAGTAGTGACAGTGGTAGAAGTCTCAGCTTCAGTGGTAGTGACAGGGGTAGAAGTTTCAGGTTCAGTGGTGCTGGCTGTGGTAGAAGTTTCAGGTTCAGTAGTAGTGACAGTGGTAGAAGTTTCAGGTTCAGTGGTAGTGACAATGGTAGAAGTCTCAGCTTCTACAGTGGTAGTGACAGTGGTGGAAGTTACAGATTCAGTGTAGTGGCTGTGGAAGAAGTTTGAGGTTCGGTGGTGACGTGACAGTGGTAGACGTTTCAGGTTCAGTGGTAGTGACAGTTGTAAAAGTTTCAGCTTCAGTGGTAGTGACAGTGGTAGAAGTTTGAGGTTCAGTGGTAATGACAGTGGTAGAAGTTTCAGGTTCAGTGGTAGTGACAGTGGTGGAACTTACAGGTTCAGTAGTTGTGGCTGTGGAAGACGTTTGAGGTTCAGTGGTAGTGACAGTGGTAGAAGTTTCAGGTTCAGTGGAAGTTACAGTGGTAGAAGTTTCAGTTTTCGTGGTAGTGACAGTGGTTGAAGTATCAGACTCAGAGGTAGTGACTGTGGTGGGCGTTTCCGGTTCAGTGGTAGTGACAGTGGTGCGACTTTTTCGGGTCAGTGGTAGTAACAGTTGTAGACGTTTCAGGTTCAGTGGTAGCGACAGTGGTGGAAGTTTCAGGTTCATTAGTGGTGACAGTGGTAGAAGTCTCAGCTTCAGTGGTAGTGACAGTGGTAGAAGCCTCAGCTTCAGTGGTAGTGACAGTGGTAGAAGTCTCAGCTTCAGTGGTAGTGACAGTGGTAGACGTTTCAGGTTCAGTAGTAGTAGTGACAGTGGTAGAAGTCTCAGCTTCAGTGGTAGTGACAGTGGTAGAAGTTTCAGGTTCAGTGGTGCTGGCTGTGGTAGAAGTTTTCAGGTTCAGTAGTAGTGACAGTGGTAGAAGTTTCAGGTTCAGTGGTAGTGACAATGGTAGAAGTCTCAGCTTCAGTGGTAGTGACAGTGGTGGAAGTTTCAGGTTCAGTGGTGGTGGCGTGGTAGAAGTTTGAGGTTCAGTGATAGTGACAGTGGTAGAAGTTTCAGTTTCAGTGGTAGTGACAGTGGTGGAAGTTTCAGATTCAGTGGTAGTGACTGTGTGGTGGGAGTTTCAGGTTCAGTGGTAGAGGCTGAGGTAGAAGTTGCAGGTTCAGTTGTAGTGACAGTGGTAGAAGTTTCAGCTTCAGTGGTAGTGACAGTGGTAGAAATTTCAGGTTCGGTGGTAGCGACAGTGGTGGAAGTTTCAGGTTCAGAAGTAGTGACAGTGGTAGAAGTTTCAGGTTCAGAAGTAGTGACAGTGGTAGAAGTTTCAGGTTCAGTAGTAGTGACAGTGGTAGAAGTTTCATCTACAATGGTAGTGACAGTGGTGGAAGTTACAGATTCAGTGGTAGTGGCTGTGGAAGAAGTTTGAGGTTCGGTGGTCGTGACAGTGGTAGAAGTTTCAGGTTCAGTGGTAGTGACAGTGGTAGTAGAGTTTCAGCTTCAGTGGTAGTGACAGTGGCAGAAGTTTGAGGTTCAGTGGTAGTGACAGTGTGGTAGAAGTTTGAGGTTCAGTGGCAGTGACAGTGGTAGAAATTTCAGGTTCAGTGGTAGTGACAGTGGTGGAACTTACAGGTTCAGTGGTAGTGACAGTGGTGGAAGTTTCAGTTTCAGTGGTAGTGACAGTGGTGGACGTTTCAGGTTCAGTGGTAGTTACGTGGTAGAAGTTTGAGGTTCAGTGGTAGTGACAGTGGTAGAAGTTTCAGGTTCAGTAGTAGTGACAGTGGTAGAAGTGGGTTCAGAAGTTGGTGAGGTTCAGTGGTGGGGATGTGAGTGGCAGTGGTGGGGAATGAAGTGGTGGTGGGTGGGGGATGTAGTGGCAGTGGTGGTGACAGTGTGGTGAAGTGGCAGTGGTGGGGGATGTAGTGGCAGTGGTGGGGGATGTAGTGGCAGTGGTGGGGATGTAGTGGCAGTGGTGGGTGACAGTGGTGGGGGATGTAGTGACAGTGGTGGGGGTGTAGTGGCAGTGGGGGGATGTAGTGGCTGTGGTGGGGGATGTAGTGGCAGTGGTGGGGACAGTGGTGGGGGATGTAGTGGCAGTGGTGGTGACAGTGGTGGGGGATGTAGTGGCAGTGGTGGGGGATGTAGTGGCAGTGGTGGTGACAGTGGTGGGGGATGTAGTGGCAGTGGTGGGGGATGTAGTGGTGGCAGTGGTGGGGGATGTGGGCTGTGGTGGGGGATGTAGTGGCAGTGGTGGTGACAGTGGTGGGGGATGTAGTGGCAGTGGTGGGGGATGTAGTGGCAGTGGTGGTGACAGTGGTGGGGGATGTAGTGGCAGTGGTGGGGGATGTAGTGGCTGGTGGGGGATGTAGTGGCAGTGGTGGTGACAGTGGTGGGGGATGTAGTGGCAGTGGTGGGGGGATGTAGTGGCAGTGGTGGTGACAGTGGTGGGGGATGTAGTGGCAGTGGTGGGGGATGTAGTGGCTGTGGTGGGGGATGTAGTGGCAGTGGTGGTGACAGTGGTGGGGGATGTAGTGGCAGTGGTGTGGGGGATGTAGTGGCAGTGGTGGTGACAGTGGTGGGGGATGTAGTGGCAGTGGTGGGGGATGTAGTGGCTGTGGTGGGGGATGTAGTGGCAGTGGTGGTGACAGTGGTGGGGGATGTAGTGGCAGTGGTGGTGACAGTGGTGGGGGATGTAGTGGCAGTGGTGGGGAATGAAGTGACAGTGGTTGGGAATGTAGTGGCAGTGGTGGGGGATGTAGTGGCAGTGGTGGGGGATGTAGTGGCAGTGTGGTGGGGAATGAAGTGGCAGTGGTGGGGGATGTAGTGGCAGTGGTGGGGAATGAAGTGGCAGTGGTGGGGGATGTAGTGGCAGTGGTGGGGGTTGTCGTGACAGTGGTGGGGGATGCAGTGGCAGTGGTGACAGTGGTGAAGGGTGTAGAGGTGGATATAGTGGTAGTGATGGATGTAGAGGTGGTGGTGTCCACAATGGAGCAGCACTTATAGTAATAGGGACAGGCGTTACCGTTGTCAGGGCAGCCGTCCCCTTTGTCAACACATTCTTCCTTGTGGTGTACGTTGCATAAAGCTGTAACAGCAACGTTTCACCAAACTGTCATGAAGTAACATCAGCGTTATGTTTTTTCAAAATGATAACGATGATGATGATGATGATGATCACGATGATGATAATGATACATTTTGTATTATCTCATGTCACATTGGGGGGGGGGGGGGGGGGGGGGGGGGGGGGGGGGGGGACAACATTCAGGCGTGCACTACAGGGCCGAGGTGCAGCTACCAGTCCAGTCCCAAGACTTCTTTGTGTCACCCCTGGATAGTTCTTCCACTGTACCATGTGCAGTGGTCTTGGACACTAATATTAAAAAGAATCATCCACTTAATGGATGCGTTTTCTGAGAGTGTTGCTCAAATTTCCGACCAACACTGCAGGTGCCTGTATCTCTCGGGCCTGGTTGACGCCGGGATATATTATGAAAGGAAGCGTAGAGTACAGCCCTGTCATGTAGTCTCAGACCGAAATGGAAATCCGTTGCATCATCTTAATCATCTTCATTCTCATCGATCAGCATTAAAAAAAAAAAAAAAAAAAAAAAGAAAGAAAAAAGAAAGAAAGTCTCAGGTTCTGTGGCCCTTCATGCCCTGCTGTCATGGTGACCTCAATTTCGATGTCCTCTCCACGTCTGTGGCCTTGGTTTGGTTCCCGTCGGGGTTACCGGTATCGGCGAGTCCATGGGGGCTGTCGTTGGACGGACGTGGTGGAAAAAATTCTCATGTAGCCTGCATTCTTTCCCTGCATTTTTTTTTTTTTTTTTTTTTTGCTGTCCCAACCTCTGCGCCACCTCCGAGGCAGTGCACCCACGCCGCTCATTCCGACACCCCGTCCACAGCCACAGCCCGGCTGATACCGCCGCAGCCCCGGCACCGGCAATCCACAGGGAGCAGTCAATGTCAAGTCGTCAAGAGGCAACCCACCGGAGGAGACACTGCACTGCTGCCGAGTCACTTCGGTGGTGTTCAGTGGTGCCTGTTCATACATACGTAGGACACCACATACTGACGACAATAATTGCTTAGTCGCGGAACCGGCGTGAGTGAGCTCTCCCTCCGGAGGGTGCCACCACGTTCGTCCAACGACAGCCCCATGTACTCGCCGATACCGGTGACCCCGACGGAACCAAACCAAGACCACAGACGTGGAGAGAGGACATCGAAATTGATGTCACAATGAGAGCAGAGCATGAAGGGCCACAGAATTTGAGACTTTTTTTTAATGCTGATCGATGAGAATGAGGATGATTAAAATGATGCGACGGATTTCCATTTCGGTCTGAGACTACATGACAGGGCTGTACTCTACGCTTCCTTCATAATATATCCCGGCGTCAACCAGACCTGAGAGATACAGGCACCTGCAGTGTTGGTCAGGAAATTTTGAGCAAGACTCTCAGAAACGCATCCATTAAGTGAATGAAACACGACTGTGTGGTCCCAGTCTTCCCAACTGAGTCCGCAGCAAACTCAACTCTGGGTAGGAGCCGTCAGGGCAGAAAAACCCACATGACTCTGATGGGATTTCAACCCACGACCTCCAAGCCGGGAGTCCGCGCGACGCTAACTACTTCGCCACGGCGGCTGGTCAAAAGGATAATTTTGTTTTCATCATCCTCGTAACACAGCAGTCCACATGATTACACAAAGGCACCCAAGTACATGTACGTGCAGCAGTTCTGTCACATTTCTCGTTTGATTCTCTCGATAGGTCTCTGCACGTGCATCTACGTTACTGACTTCTATACTTCTCAGCAGAACCCAGGATGGGTTGCCAATATCCATAGCGCAAATCTTCTTCTGTTTTGCTGGATTTCCTTTCGAATTTCATTTCTTGAAAACTTTCAATTTGTCGTTTTAGCGACAGGCCTTTGCGACGTGCACACGCCATGATGAAATGGCCCGATAAATCAAAGCCTAACGCCCTCCTTCCCTTTCACACCACCCTCCCCTCTACCATCTCTTCTCCGTCTACAATTCTTGAATGCACACATACGAACGCACATGCATAATACACACACGAACATGCGAATACGCCCACATACAAAGCCAAACGCACATACACACATATATGTACATATACATATGCAGATACGTACGTATGCTCACACAAGCCCACAATTCTCACACACACACACACACACACACACACACACACACACACACACACACACACACACACACACACGCACACACACACACACAAAGCATACTCACCCGTGCGTGCGCGGGCACACACACACACACACACACACACGCGCGCGCGCGCGCGCGCGCACACACACACACACACACAAGCATACTCACCCGTGCGTGCGCGGGCACACACACACACACACACACACACACACACATACACTCATATGCATACACGCACACCATGCACACACACACACACACACACACACACACACACACACACGCGCGCGCGCGCGCGCGCGCGCGCGCGCGCGCGCGCGCGCGGACCCACGCCCACACACACCCATATACACACATGTGTACACTCACTACACACACATACAATGATAATAGTGCCACAACCAATGTTACGTAGGTGGTACTCAAGGTTGGGCTAACGCGTAGGTCAGACATCTGCAAAGTCGTAGCCACAAGACCCTAATCCATCTATCAATCAGCTTCAAATCATGCGCAGTGTGTGTCTCAAAACTTAGCGAATATGGTGCAGCGTATATGGACTAGTCCACACGCCTTGACGCCTCCTTGATGAAACTGAAACTGAAACTGCTGAATTTGACCCAGTGTAAGTGAACTGCCCTGATTCGGCAGTCACAGGCGCACACTATACAGAACATTAGATTACGATCTTATTGTTTAGGAATTACAGAGGTGAGGTTTACCATACAATAAACGAACAGTTAGAATACTAATTACTTTTGATCTACCTATGTGAAACTGTGTAAGAAAACGAAAACAAGCTAACGGATATGCAGCCAATCAAACACATGTGTAAACGTGTGATTTCTGTTTAGAGCAACGCAAAAAAGCTGTGCATTTCATGTGCTATCCAGACACTCCTCCATATCCATAGAATAGCCTAGCCAGCCACCATATGAGGCAATATGTATCGCAACGAACAAACCAACCATTTCTGAGAAATGGCTCCCTAACACAAAAGAAACCACTTCACTATATCCGGATTAAACTCTTCACGGGGCCGAACACATGAATCGCTATAGGTGGCGACTTCGTTACAATCGGCGGTATCGCCCGCTGGGGACGGTAAAACCAATTCGTTATAAGCGGCGTTTCGTTACATCCGACTTCGTTACATCCGACGTATTTTTAGTCATGTAAAGAAGGATTTTTCCGGAACCAACCTTTCTGCTTCGTTATATCCGGCATTCGTTATATCCGATTTCATTAGAGAAGGCTTCGACTGTGTCTGTATGTAGAAAGCAATGGATATCTACAAACTGTTTTCTCTTTTATATTTTATTGTCAATCCCGACCATCGTTAACCTCAAGACAATCGAAATTGAAAGATTAAATACTGCAGCAGTGACTACGATAGCTTTTATTTTTTTTTTATTATTTTTTTTTATAAATATGGTCCCGAAAAGCTGTTTTGGAATCTCTACTGGAAGCCGACAGTTAGTTTCTCTGGCACTATGGCAGTGGGTTTCCTCAAAGGATATGTTCACACACAGCGTTTAAGGTCACTTCTACTTCCAGCTGGCTATTGACTACCTTAACAGCGACTAAGACAAAAAAGAAAATCATATGGAACAAAGCGTTACAGACGAGTAGTTTCAGGAATACCTTTTGAAGGTTAAACTCTAAGTAAATGAGCGAGATTTTTTTTTCTTTTATCCTCGAGAAGTCGTTTCAAAACGCAACATCAGGAAGCTGTTAATTATCCAGGTATTAAGTGAAATTTTGAAAAAGAGAACATTTTCATGAGTTTTTTTTTTTTTTTTTTTTTTTTTTTTAAGAACATATCTACTGGAAACCGTCATTTACTCAACCTAGCAGTAGTCGAGAAACAGGGGGAAAAACTACGCTCTGAACAAACCGTTTCGCATAAAACATCTACTGAATCCCTTAACTATCATGGCTGAAACTGGTAAAAAAAAAAAAAAAAAAAAAAAAAAAAAAAAAGCAAGCAACATGCAAACATGCTTCAGATGGACTGTTTGGGAACATATCTCCTGAAAGAAGTTGTTAACTATCCTAACAGAAACGGACACAAGACTTTTTTTGGCCGAGAAGAAAATCCTCAAAACAAGCTATTTCAGATTGATCTACTGATGGTCGTCAGGAAAATGAAAGGAAATGCTCTGCATAGGACGTTGGAGATCATATCTACCGAAGGTTTATCATTGAAGTATTATAGCTGTGATTAAGCCTGGAAAATGAAATGGTACACAAAAGACATTTCAGACTATATCTACGGAAGGTCGCCATTTAACTATCACATCTGTGATTAAGACAGGAAAACGAAAAGAAATAGTACATAAAAGATGTTTCAGACTGTATGTTCTAAAGGCGTCATTTAACTGCCATGCTGTAATTAAGACTGGAAAATGAAAAGAAATGATATACAAAAGATGTTTCAGTTACATGCACTGGGGCTTGTCAGTTACCTATTATAGTAGTAACCAAGACAGTGAAATTAGAGGAAATGCTTCACAGAAGGCTTTGTAGACTACATCACTGAAGTTTGTCAGTAAACTGAGTGACTGAGACAGATATAAAAGCTTTGGAGAAGCAATTTCAGAATGTCTGTGCTGAAAGGCAGCAACGAACCTGCCCTAGCAGTCACTTGCTCCCATCTTCTCTCCATGTGTTACCATGAAACAAACGCTACTTTGCACTCTGTTATGTTTCTTTGTTTTCTGGCTCGCTAACCAACTGATGAATCCATTCAAACATGCCTTACATTTGCAACTGTATCGCTCCAGCCTTTTCTTCACAGGTCTGCAGAAGTAGAACTGCTGGCCACCGGCACAGCTTCTGAAGTAGTAGTTGGTCAACCTTTTGCACCTGGAGGTCCGCCGGCTGGCTGTGGTGTGGTGGTGCCACCGAGCAGGAGGACCGTAAGAAGCACTAGTGCCAGTGAAGTCTTCATAGCTCAGTCTGGGGGAACACACAGAGGCACAGATGATGGCATGAAAGAGGACTGTGCGGCGGTGTAGTCATTGACCACACACTACACGCGCTCTTTTCAAACACACATGCACGCGAGCGCCCATGCACGCACGCACGTGCACACACACACACGCATACTTGTACACACATGCACACACAAACGCGCGCGCGCGCATGCACACACACACACACACACACACACACACACACACACACACACACACACACACACACACACACACACACACACACGAACGCACGCACGCACGCACACACACACACACACACACACACACACACACACACACACACACACACACACACACACACACACACACATCTATGTACTTAACCAAAAATAAGGTTAATTCGTTTTCTAACAAATTGAAAACAATTGAACCCTCCCCACAGTTTCCAAATTTACCTCATATATAATGATTCTTTCAGTACAAAGAATATTCTCTTGGAAATTTTCCGAATATCGCATCTGGTGCAAATGACAATCTTTGTGTTACTGATATGTACATATTTCTCAACGTCATCTGCAGTGAATTTACAGACAGTGGAAGACTTTGGCATTAGCTTAAATAAAAAAAACTGTATGATTCCTCAGACATTTCCATTTACCCCAGTTTGATTTTTTCCTCAAAGAAGACTTCCTTGACCAGTGTTGAATGCTTCTTGTAAATCAAGAAATGTACAACATCAGCGTACCTTTTTCTTTCTTTCTCTTTTCCCCATTTCTTTGTTGTTGTGATTGTTAATATTATTGTTTTTGTTGTTATTGACCGTCTATTGATTTCCAAGATCTAAAATGGGCATAACACCAGCTTCTATTTCTTCTTCTTCGCTAATGCAAAACTTTCATTTCCTTGTGAGCCACATACCTGGCGATGTTATTGTCAATAACCAAGTGGTCACTTGCAGTGGTCATTATCTTTCTTATGTCGTTATGTATATCATCAATGCTGGGCCGATTCACCGCTTCGACATATTCTTGATTTTCTAGATGTGATTGTATGCGAGTGTGATGCCATAAGTATCAATTTCATTAAAGAGCAATTTCAGTTAACCATTCTTCCACACAGAGCAAAGGTTCAGCATTTGAACCATAGTCAGGTCAAGTTCATACGAGATAAAGGCATTTGCAAGGCATAAGTCAAGCTCATACGAGATAAAGGTTTTTTGCTGACTGACTGTATATCAGAACAATATTAATCCTAGTCACCAACTTTTAAATATTGAATAGATTGGAAAAGTACTGGAGAATCTATCATAGAATCAGTTACACATGCATTTGTACAAGTGGATTTACTCAAATCAACAATATCACCAATAGAACATATTTGTTCATATTACTAACAAATGAGCATCAGAAGTCTTAAATTCCAATATTGTAGCAGATTTTAAATGGTTTAAAGAACACTTATTAAAATAAGAATGTTAGCAATCTTCAAAACATAAATCAAACTTAATACAATACGTAGTGAAGAACGAGCCAAAACCAAAGAGGAAAACCAATTTTATAAGATATATTGTAGGTAACGTGTAACTAATTGTGCGATGTAACATTGTAAGCGCAAGCCTCAAATAGGATCTTTGTTTCTATCTCTCCCCCGTCCTTCCCTCTATCACAGTCACACTGTTTCACGAAACTCCTTAGCCCCCTCCCATTCCCTCTATCCCCGTCCAGCTGCCATTACCTTTCTACCCCACTCCTCTCATACCTGGTTCTTTAGTACTTTCATGCTATACCACTACACGTTTTAGAGTTTGATTCGTTACTTGTCACACACTACGGCATAAAATATTTTTCTTCTTCTGTATGTTGACCAGCCATTTCGAAAACAGGAACATGTTTGCCGACATGGATGAGCACATCTTTCAATGACTTTTTTCATTAAAAGGAAATGTAGGAGCATATTCAAAAGTTTCACTTTTTTTTACCTAAAAGAGAAAATATCTTCGTCATGAATCCCGAAAAGTTCACACACACAAAATTGAAGACCATTACTCCAAATGTGGGAACTGAACTGTCACCTTTGCACAGATGTCTGATCATGTTTATATCCAAGTTGCTGGTATATTGAACACCCGTCATTATCAAAAGACTACACAAGTTGACAAGCAAACCCCAGGCAAATTTCCAACCTTACCTTTACTTGGCGAATGCAGACTGGATACTGGGCAATAAGAAGCCGAAGTCGGAACTCATTTATATCGTATCACTTAATTAAAATCAAAGAGATGATGATAACCCGGTGTGGCGATTGCTTCAGGTAAACAAACAAAACAAAAAAAAAAAAAAAAAAAAAAAACAGCATGTCTCCTCCAGATCAGATTAACATGCCATAGGGGGCAGTATGCTTGCGTGTGGGTGGAGGAGAAAATGTGACAACAGCACAAAATGTAATAATGTTACATTTTGGAACGGAGCAAATGTGGCAATAAAAAACTTCGTTACCTTTGTTTGTGTACATGATCCACTCTGTGTGTTATCCTTTCACAATTTGCGCACGTGATGCACGCAAAAATGTTACAGTTGTTACATTTTGAGCTGCGAATACATATTGATGGGGGCATTAGGAACAGAGTAGTTTATGCTCTGTGTGTGTGTGTGTGGGGGGGGGGGGGGGGGTGCGTGCGTGTGTGTGTGTATGTGTGTGTGTATGTGTGTGTGTATGTGTGTGTATGTGTGTGTGTACGTGTGTGTGTGTGTGTGTGTGTGTGTGTGTGTGTGTGTGTGTGTGTGTGTGTGTGTGTGTGTGTGTGTGTGTGTGTCCAGTTGCTATTACCTTCCTACCCCACCCTATCCCACTCCTCTTGAACCCAGTTCTCTCTATAGCACTTTTATGTTATACCACTACCAATTATAGATTTTTATTCGTTTACTTGTCATACACTATGGCTTAAAACTATGTTCTTTCTCCTTGTATTTTGACCATCTATTTCGAAAGTAAGAACATGTTTATCAACATGGATGAACACATCTTTTCAACGACTTTGTTTTTTTCATTAAAAGGAAATATCAGAGTTTCACTTTTTTCTTAAAAGAGCAAATATCTCCGTCTTGAACCCCGAAAAGTACACACAAGAAGACCATTATGAATTGAAACTGCCACCTTTGTTCATCTCTTTGCACGCGTGCGCGCGCGCGCGTGCGTGCATGTGTGTGTGTGTGTGTGTGTATGTGTGTGTGTGTGTGTGTGTGTGTGTGTGTGTGTGTGTGTGTGTGTGTGTGTGTGTGTGTGTGTGTTTGCAGGCAATGGATCTCCCAATGGCCCGCTTTAAAATGCATTCGCCACGCAAATTCTAACAACTGTTACAGTCTGCGTGCATCAAATGTGCAAATTCTATCAAGTTATGTTTTGCGTGGATCGCCTATCCAAAGTGTACCAAAGTTGCGATTGTTACATTTTGCTCCGCGCCAAAAAACAAAAAAAAAAAAAAAAAAAAAAAAAAACAGTATTACATTTTGGACTGTATCACGCGCGTCTGACGTCCGCGAATTGCGCAAGGCAACAATCCGTGTTTATGTAGCCAAACTGTGCAAGCGTTGTGAGGCACAACTAACCCGGAAATAAAACCCAAATGAAGCCATTGATCAGGTCTCAATGGTGAGTAGGGTAAACTGAGAGTGTACTACATCCTCATCGTCATAATCATCATCATCATATCATTATCCTCCTCCTCCTCCTCCTCCTCCTCCTCCTCCTCCTCATCATCATCATCATCATCATCATCATCATCATCATCATCATCATCATCATCGTCGTCGTCGTCTTCATTGTCATTATCATCTTAATCATCAACATCATAATCATCATCATCAGAGGTAGTAGCACTAGTAGTAGTTGTACTAGTGGCAGTAATAGTAGAAGTAGGTGTTCTCTCTCTCTCTCTCTCTCTCTCTCTCTCTCTCTCTCTCTCTCTCTCTGTGTGTGTGTGTGTGTGTGTGTGTGTGTGTGTGTGTGTGTGTGTGTGTGTGTGTGTGTGTTCTCTTTTACATGTTCTCTTCTGGAATTCATAGAGCGGTTTGATTTAGCAGGATTCCTGAAAATGACTTTCGTGAACGAAATCCAAGAAGATAAACCTTGAAGTCTGTGGACGTGAGATCTCTCTCTCTCTCTCTCTCTCTCTCTCTCTCTCTCTCTCTCTCTCTCTCTCTCTCTCTCTCTCTCTCTCTCTCTCTCTCATTGGTGGAAAATATGTCTAAACCTATTTTATACAGTATCAATCACAAAAGGAACTGGGGTAAAACGTAAAAGATTTCACATCATTAACTCCGAACGACAGAACGAAAATTTGCTTTTAATGAAGTGGACATGATACTTTTAGAATCGGAATATACAATCAGAATTTTGAGAACAAAGAAAAAAAGACAACTAAGAAGAACAAGAAGAAGATAGGTTAAGATCCAAGTTAAGACGGCCGTGATGGAGAGTACGTAAGTTAACACATATCTATATCGTTGTTTGTTTTTGTTGTTGTTTTGTTTTAATTTGTTTCTTTTTTGTTTTGCTTTTGTTTTGTTTTGAGAAAAGGCATTTTATGAGAAAGCAAATGTTAAAACCAGAAACAGATAATAGCCGTGTAAAAACAGAGCTGAAATATTGCCGGAATCACACAAACACAGAAGGTGAGTTAGGGAGAGCCATCACAGTCATCTCTAGGTTTGGGCATCCGTTGATTCCACTGCACTCAACCTAATATCGAACATCAGCCAAAGCCAAAGAAGCATCGGGATCAGCATGAACTGCAGACACCAGACCTTTTTTTGTTTAAGGCCATTCTGGTCTATTATCTGCAGGCTTTCTTCCGCCATTTGCGTTAATTTTTGACTGCATCTGTTACTACTGGTATGGCTTACTTGGCTGCAGTGAACATACGCTATAGCCAGTTTTCCTTTTCACAGGAAGGCGCTTCGTCATTTCTTCAGTTGGAAACTCAATCTCGATGAAGCAGCTAGTTTGTCAACTCTTTCAGTATTTTCTGTGTTTCACCTTCCCTTATAATGACAAAGACCACAGTGTCATTCATTAATGCTTGTAGAGGAAGTATTTGATGTCCAATTCAGAGGTCTGCTGAACATGGCTTCTGTCAAGATGACCTCCGTTGCCGACACAAACAGTACTGGAGAAACACAGCCCGTTGCTATACCAACTTCCGGATTGATCCGGTCTGCCGTGTGTGTGTGTGTGTGTGTGTGTGTGTGTGTGTGTGTGTGTGTGTGTGTGTGTGTGTGTGTGTGTGTGTGTGTTGTGTGTGTGTGTGTGTGTGTGTGTGTGTGTGTGTGTGTGTGTGTGTGTGTGTGTGTGTGTGTGTGTGTGTGTGTGCGCGCGCGCGCGCGCCCGCTGTAAAAGCTCACGCAGAAGCTATGAAAGTACTTCTTCAGCATTTCTCAGGTATTGTTTGGGACATGATGCATCCTGAGGGCCAGCTGAATCGTCTTGTGCGGCACTAATCCATACGCAATCGCCAGATCGAGCCACACGAGGTTCCGATTCTCTGATTTTGGCCGGATCGCTTCCCAAATTACAGGGGCGTATTCTATACAGCTAGACACTCGTGGGATGTTCATTTTTGGAGATGTGTGTGTGTGTGTGTGTGTGTGTGTGTGTGTGTGTGTGTGTGTGTGTGTGTGTGTGTGTGTGTGTGTGTGTGTGAGCAGTTTGTTAGCCTCACTGCCTTGAGAGAGAAGAAGATGTTTCTCTTCAGTGTTGAGAAGCGATATTGGTCTGAACAGGTTAATGTTTTTCGAATTCTGCTTTTTCGGAGTGTACACTCCACCAGATATCATCCACTGGTCGCTGGTCTTCAAGTTTCTCCATGCTGACTGAATCGGTCTGCAGAGCCACTCAAGGGAATTGGAACTTATCTTATACAGCAGACAGGCTCATCCACTGGTCGCTGGTATTCAAGTTTCTCCATGCTGATCGAATCAGTTTGCGGAGCCACATATATTGTACAGCAGACAGGATATTTTATTGTCTGTGGAGCCACTCATGGATATTGGAACATATCTTATACAGGGTACTCTATTAGCTCCATACAAAGATTTGGTTCTGGCTTTCTTAACCATTTCGTTACCTCATCTGTTGTTGGTCGTTCGTCACACAGCTCTTTCTCTGGCATTACAAGCCCGGGTTTGACGTGGTGCTTCGCTCTGAAGGTGGGAATACGTTTTCCTGAGAAGCT
>JADBJO010000034.1:562500-572500 GCA_016801955.1 Conus betulinus | reverse complement strand
TTCATTCTCCCAGAACAAGACTGACGAGCTGGAAGCATGACTCCGATATCTGCGACAGTATAAAGACACATGCCTGCTGTGTTTTCTCCCAGACGTGGCTCATAGGTGTCAACCCCGACGCCGGCTCGCGTGGCTTTCGAGTCAGACAAGAAGTCGCGAAATGGGTGTCTGTATTTTTGTGCTTTTTTCTGTCCTATCGTCTGTGCCACCTCAGTGGTGTTGCACCCACACCGCTCATTCCGACCCCCTCATTTGCAGCCACAGCCCTCTCCAGCCCGCCGTGGCCCCGGACACCGGCAATCCACAGGCAGAAGTCAATGTGAAGTCGTCAATACGCAACCCACCAGAGGAAACACTGCACCGCTGCCGAGTCATTCGGTGTTCAGTGGTGCCTGCTCTGATCTAACTTACGCAGAGCGCCTCCGGAGGGTGCCGCCGAGTCCGTTCAACGACAGCCTGTATGAATTTGTCAGTACCGGTGACCCCTATGGAATCAAACCCAGGCCATAGACGTGGAGAGGATATCAAAACTGAGGTCATCATGACAGCAGGGCTTGAAAGACCACAGAATTTGAGACCTGTTTTATGCTGATCGATGAGAATAAGGATGGTGAAAATGATGCTACGTATGTTCATTCCGGTTACGAGACTGCATGACAGGGTGTACTCTACGCCCACTTCCATAATATATCCCGGCGTCAACCAGGTCACAGAGTCACAGACACCTGCAGTGTTGGTCAGGAGATTTGAACAACACTGTCAGGGACGCATCCATTTAGTGGATTAAACTCGACTGTGTGGTCCCAGTCTTCTCAACTGAACGCATAGCAAACTCAACTCTGGGTAAGAGCCGGTCAGGTCAGAAAAATTCCACATGATTCTAATGGGAATCGAACCCGCGATCTCCCAGCTGGGAATCCCGCGACGCTAACCCCTTCGCCACGTCGGCTAGTATATTTTTGTGCTTTTGCTGGTGCGCCAGTATCATTGTGCGGGAACTACCGCTGCTGCCAGAACATTGAACTGTTCTCTGATGCGCCGAGAACATTTTACCTCCAACGGAAACTCCAGCTTGTATTCGTTGCCTTGGTTTTCATCCATCCCAATGTGGACGGGAAGATTGCCTCCAATAAGATCCGTCAGATGGTTTACAGGACGAAATGAGAGTGACCGACTCTGTTTGATACTTGGTGGCTTCAACGAGTGCTGCTTTGCCAAGCTATTGCCGAGTCACAATCAGCACGTGACTTGCATGACAACTTTGGCCCCAGCAATGGCTAACAGCGTACGGGAGCATGCCCTTCCATACACCTGCTGTTAAAAAAAAAAAATCGTTGGAAGTGGAAGTGGAATCATTTGTTCTGGTAGTAATGAGTTTAGTGCTGATGCTAGGCTGGCTGGTACTGTCAGTCGTACTGGTGGCATTAGGTTCCATACTTGCTGTAGATTCGCCTGTAATGGTTCAATGCTGGTGGTAGATTTACCGGTAGCAGTGGCTGAGTCAATGTGCTGGCGGTGGATGGTTTGGCGCTTGTGGTAGATTTGCTAGTACTGGATGGCGGAAATCTACCAACAGTACTGAATCACTCATCACCAAAGTTGAACTTAGCAATACCAGTACTCATGACTCATCCTCAGCGACCACTGAATCCACCACCAGCACCGATCCGTTGCAGGTGAATCTATAGCAAGTACTGAACCAACTGCCAACGGTGGATCTACCACTAAACTGAACCATTGACTACCACTGTGTTAAGTTCTTTACGACTGAGAAGTCAGCGGGATGAGTGTAGGGGTAAGAGGAGAAAAATGCAGGTAGGATAATGACGTATCATTTTCTTCTAAAACGTCATACAATATAGATATACATTAGATATACGCGCATAGCACACACACACACACACACACACACACACACACACACACACACACACACACACACACACACACATATATATATATATATATATATATATATATATATATATATTGAATTATAAAACAAAGCTTGCTCTTATGTCTCAGATTGTAGAAATAGGGGGGTGGTAAGCCTTCATATCTGCAGTGGTAGATGATTCTGCCTAAATGACAGTATGTGCTTGAGTGGGTGAATGGGGAATAAATAAATGCTTCTCAAAATGAACCTTCAGCAAGCTTATAATCTCCAAAGGGGAGACCAGAATCATCTACCACTGCAGATATGAAGGCTTAACACCCCCCTATTTCTACAATCTGAGACATAAGAGCAAGCTTTGTTTATAATTCAATATTTCTTGCAGTCATTGCAACACCTAGCTGCTCTGTAAGTTGCTGGAACGGTGCTCGGTACTTATCCTTGGAATTTATTGTTTCATTGTAGTTTAGTCCCTTGCGGATTCATTCCAAGAACTGGCCCTCAGCTTGTGTCTTAAGAGGTTATCTTTTTATATTTTCTACTTTTCACAAGAAAATGTAGCTTGTTTTGCTCTTTCATGATTTTCTTTTGCTTCTTAGATGTCACCTTTAGTTAGTTTTTTGAAAACTCAACAAGCATACTATGGTATTGCACACCAGCCTTTTTCTGGTATAGCATTCTTCTTAAAACTGAAAAGGCAGAGGAGTCAAATTACCACTTTCCGCGGTCACTGAGGAGAAAACAATCAGGTTTCAAAATACCGGTATGACCAGGAGATATATTTTAGTGAGCTTTCTCCCATACCGGTATGACCAGGAGTTATATTTTAGTGAGCTTTCTCCCCATTGGAGATGGTCTCCCCCTTTGGAGATTATAAGCTTGCTGAAGGTTCATTTTGAGAAGCATTTACTTATTCCCCATTCACCCACTCAAGCACATACTGTCAGTTAGGCAGAATCATCTACCACTGCAGATATGAAGGCTTACCACCCCCCTATTTCTACAATCTGAGACATAAGAGCAAGCTTTGTTTATAATTCTATATTTCTTGCAGTCATTGCAACACCTAGCTGTTCTGTAAGTTGCTGGAACGGTGCTCGGTACTTATCCTTGGAATTTATTGTTTCATTACATATATATACATACAGAGAGAGAGAGAGAGATGGGTTTTTTTTGTTTTGTTTTGTTTTTGCTATCATTTGGTTTCTATGTGTGCGCGGCTATGGCGAGACTGACTAATGCCAACCGCGATGTTATTTGTCGTTAATCAAAGAAAGGTCTTGTTGCCTGGAGATCAGCGCGACTGTCATCAGTTACGAGTTGATCGATGGCCGAGGGTGACCAACGACCTGCTGAGGTGATTTTGATAGATTTAGGAGTTAATCGGGTGTTCTGTTGGCAGGAAGGCGGATCCATCAAACCAGGAGGGTCCATTGTCGTCGGTTTGTCTTTCAATTTGTTGATTTATTTCAGGTCACACAGTAAAATTGCATACTGATCCAAACAGAGGATGCGGGCCCACGTCTTGTAATTATTGAAACACACGATTCTGTTTCAGTCCTTCGAATGAGACTATAAGCCGAAGTTCCGTGTGTGAACGCACGCATAACATCTTGCGCACACGTAGAATCCGGTCACCAAATTTCGGAAGAGAAGGCCAGTTCGGCCGTTGGTATGGATGACACGTTACACATAGCATGCACCCAGCGTGAGAAATGGAAAGAATGAAGTAAGTAAGAAAACTGAGTGAACAATATTGAACATGCCTGGATGACACGGGAAACCACTGAATGAAGCGCCAGCTGGCAGCTCTTCCATCGGCACTACCCAGGTAAGCAGCCCGTTGTGTAAAGGAGTGTGATTGTAAAGCACTTAGAGCTTGGCCCTAGCCGAGGACAGGCGCTATATAAGTATTCATAATAATAATAATGATAATAATAGATTGACAGGTGGATGAATGTTAGCTACGATAGAAATAGTGCTGTGACGGACCGTATTTCCTCCGGTCCCAAATTTTGGGGACACGTTGGACCGGAACAGGTAAACCTGAAAAACCGGATGACCTGTTAACTGACAGCTACTCACCTGCGTTTTGCTTCAGTCTCTACAGAGCTACCGGCCGAGCAACTTATCCAGAACAGCCAAAGGGAGACTGAAGACAGGTCTTCGCTGGTAGTCAGCTATGTTCCAATTGTTAAATGGAAGTTAGGGTTTGTACTAATTTTTTTCCTACAGGTAGTTGGGACCTTTCCAGTTCTTAGTCAGTCAGTCAGTCCCCCTGACGCTGGGGTCGTTGGGGGGACGTGATGAGGCAGCCGCCGTTTCTCCCCAGGTTCTTCTGTTGGTGGCTGTCTTGAGGAGATCTGGCATGGTCATTTTGGTCCAGTCCTTTATATTGTCGGACCAGCTCTTTCTCTGCCGTCCTCGTCTGCGCCCTCCTTTAACGGTACCTTGAACGATGGTTTTGGAGAGGGTGTTGTGACGAATGATGTGGCCAAACCATGCCATCTTCCGTCGTTTGATGATTGCCAGAAGTGGTTCGTGGGGCCCAACAAGGTTAGTGACCAGGTTCCGCACATAATCATTGGTCTTGTCTTCTTTGTATGAGATGCGGAGTAGTTTCCTCAGGCACCTGGTCTCAAACGCCTGGATTCTTTTCTGTTTCGGCCATCAGTGTCCATGTCTCGCAACCATATAAGAGGATCGAGACCACTAGTGACTTGTAGAGCCGGAATTTTGTGTGGAATTTGATGTTGCTCTTCCACACTCTGTTCAGTCTGGCCATCGCTGCTGATGCGGAGTTGATCCTGATTCGGATTTCTCTGTGCAGGTGCCATCTTTGGACAGGGTTGCTCCCAAGTACCTGAAGCTGGTCACTTGTTCCAGGGGCTCACCATTCATGGTTATGTTGGCACTGCTGTTAGTCGTGCTATTGACCATGACCTTTGACTTCTCTGTGCTGACCTCCATGCCGTAGGCACTTGCTCTTGTGGCAAGTCTGTTTGTAAGATCCTGGAGTTCGGTGTTGCTGCCCCCCATGAAGTCGATATCGTCTGTGAAACGAAGGTTGCAGACCGGCCTGCCGCCAATGCTGATGGAGGTGTGGTGTTCCCTCGAGGGTCTCTTGCATGATTCTCTCCAGAAAAATGTTGAACAGGACTGGAGATAGTCCTGGAGGAAGAAGATGACAGCTGAGGAAAATTGGATAGAGGAGCAGTACGAAGCAATCGAGAAAGGCATGGAAGCAGGGAACAGCAAAGAAGCCTACAACACACTCAAGACCTTCAATAAGACTAACCGGACAAGATCAGCGGTCATCGAAGATAAGGATGGCAAGCTACTGACAGAGAATGAAGAAGTCCTGAAGAGGTAGACAGAATACTGTGAGGGCCTCTACAATTACCAGCTCAGCCCGGACACATCCATTTTGCTGGACAACCAACGACCCGCAGAGAATGAGAATGATCTCCAAGTACTGAAGGAGGAGGTTGAGGCCGCGATACAGAGCCTGAAGCCCGGGAAATCCCCAGGAATGGACAATGTCCAGCTGTCCCAAGAGTATCAGCCTGCGTACGCAGAAAAAAAAAAAAGAAAGAAAGAAAAAGAGAAAGTTGCCAGTCTGGAAATGTGCAGAAAGCTCGTTGATTTCTTTGCTCTTCATGCGTGGGACAGGATTTCCTTACATAGTTTAAGTGACCGCACACGGAGGTTACAGGATTTGACCCGGCGGGGGATCGTGATAGCGTGTTTGCGATTTGAGCAGGCGATCAGTAAGTCTTTTTTCACTTAATCGACACTCAACTTCTATCAGTAAGCTTGGGAGGCTATTAATTTTTCTACTTCCCACCCCCTTTCCCCCATTTTACCCCTTCCCCGTTCCTGACCGTTTGTTAGGAAGGGGGAGAGAGAGAGAGGTCCTGTTCATTCGGGTGTGTTCAGTTTGCAGCGGCCGGTTCGAACAAACTGTACGTGCCCCAACCCCAGGTATAGTTGGAAATTGTCTTTGTTCCATGGTTGAAGTAAGTCCCCTGTTAAGGCGAGAAGTTTGGGTTGTTTATTTGGAATTCTGAGGGGTGCTGTTGTTACCGTACTTTGAGTGACTGGAGTATTGTTGCTAGCGGAGCGTCCTTTTTCTTCCAATATTATGCACTTTTACACTTTTCTTCCTTCATGCTTGTTTCACATTCTTTGGAAAGGCGTTCTCTTGATGTTTTTCTGAAAATTTATATAGGGCGTGTCACATGGCGTTAGTTATTCCTGGCAGTTCTGAGATTTTCCTTTTCACCCTCATCTTCTGTGCCACTTGCGTGCTGCTCATGTCGGCTTCCCATTCCCATACACAGCCACAGCCTGGTTTCTCGCATTGCAGCCCCTGCGCCAGCGATCCATAGACAGTCCGTATCAATTCGTCCTGAGACAACTCAGCCTATCCACTGCACTGCTGCCGAGTCACTTCTGTGGTGGTAGGGGGCACGTGTTCTGATCCAGCATGCGCAGGACTCGACTTTACTGAACCTCCTGCTGACGACAACATTTGGAGCCAGCATGAGTGAATGTCTAACTCGGGAGGCACCATAACGTCCCTCCAGCTAGTCTCCAGCGATACCGATTATCGCGTCACAAACACTTCAAAGGCATAAATATGAAGAGGAAATCGAAGCTGATGTCAACACAAGAACCGGAAATGACGGGCCAGAGAATTGTAACTTTTTATGCTGATTGCTGAGGACTGGGATGATGAGGAATGATGCTGTGGAGTTTCCTCCTTGTAAGAGACTCAATGCGCACCACGGACAGAGACGCATCCATTCAGTGAAGTTCGACTTTATGGTTCAACATTCCCACTTAACCTTGAATTGCTACACATTTGTACACCATCACCAGGATGCAGTGTGGTTCATGTCTGAATGCCCATCTGTCCCACAAATGCACTGGTTCCATCCTCCTCACGGAGTTCAGTACCCCTGTCTGGATTTACTTCCATGGGAGTGAGTTTAGGCAGGTGCCATTCTTCACTCGCCACCGAGCGATGTTGAGAGGGGTGATGATTTCGAAACGTTGCACGAGTAGGCTTCCTTGTGTTGCCAGCGTTCGGTCACACAGTTTTGCTGATTTGCCGCCTTCCTCACTCGAGATCCTCGGTTGGCCACTGCTCTGGATTCCAAACGTCGGGAGAGCCGATTCCAGAAAGTCACCCTAGCTATGGAGGAGAAGTTGGATCTTAGGAGCCACCCCTGACAGTCCCCAGCGTCATCAGCACCGGCACCTGCTTTCAGATCCTGAATGAGCTACGTCTGACAGGCCGGAGCAGTTGCTGCCCCACCACGTCCTTTCCCTACTCTCTATTTCATACGC
Organism: Conus betulinus; assembly: GCA_016801955.1. Lineage (NCBI taxonomy): Eukaryota > Metazoa > Mollusca > Gastropoda > Neogastropoda > Conidae > Conus > Conus betulinus. The sequence continues at coordinate 565,251 of JADBJO010000034.1, read as the reverse complement.
TTTGGAGGAGATGGTCTTCAGTGCTGACATTGCGGTAGGGAACTCCTCTCTGGAGGTTACAGCCACAATCAACAAGGCTCCCTGATCCAGGGAGCACACTCTGACCAGCGTGGGGATGTACCGTTGTGGTGTGCGTGAGGGATGTTCGTGTTGGCTTAAAGCGGTAGGGTGCGATGAAGGTAGGTGGGGTCATTATGTATACGCCTTGATTATTGTACAATTTGAGATTCGTATTAGCTTTGAATAGTTGGCTAACGTTCAAAATGAATTACTCTCTCTCTCTCTGTCTCGCTGTCTGTCTGTCTGTCTTCTCTCTCTCTGTCTCTCTCTCTCTCTCTCTCTCTCTCTCTCTCTCTCTCTCTCTCTCTCTCTCTCTCTCTCTCACACACACACACACACACACACACACACACACACACACACACACACACACACACACACACACACACACACACACACACACACACACACACACACACACACACACACACACACGACGGTGTGTGTGTGTGTGTGTGTGTGTGTGTGTGTGTGTGTGTGTGTGTGTGTGTTTACAGAAAGGAAAGTAAATAATGTTCAGTAGCTATCTGAGCCGTTAATGTTGTTGAAAATCAATTAAAACTGACGAATAAAATGTGAATATTAAAGCAAATTTGAGAGTGTTATAAATACTGAATTCATGGGCCTGTACCTTGCAAAACTTTATCAGAATCATGATCCACTAATGGCAGGATTCGTTTCAATTGACGTCCATCACTGCAGATTGTAATTGTCAAATTGTCAAAATTTTCAACTGCGTATGCACATTGTGAATTAATGATCATTGACCTCAAAGACGGTGTATGTTGGCTCTTTGTGCAACGGTCAAAATCTCTCCCCACGTTGCCTGTAAACAATTTGGACTTGTATTTCCGAAATAAGTCAAACATACATAACTTGAGCTTCTATTTTTTTCACTTTAATTTGTGTACACTAAACGACTTGAATGGCATTTTTTCTTCGTCACCAAGGTGTGACCGATTTGTAATGCGGTATTTCAACGCGTGAGCTGCGCGCCTGTTTCTACATGAGATCCATACATGCTAATGCATGAAGTGATCTGAACTGGGAGATTGTCAGCCATGGAGAAAGAAAATCCCATGGCTGTAGGCAAGTCAGATGTTTGGCGGCAACATGCACAAACTGCTATGGGGCAGTTGTTATCGCCATGACCAGCGCATGACAGGTTACAGATTCGAATCCCATTGGGGGCTGGAATAGCTGAGTGATAGAGCGCCGGACTCGTATAATCTTAGCGATCCTGGGGTTGCGGGTTGGAATCTCTGCCGGGCCGTTTCGGTGCAGGGGGATTTTTCTCTCGGAGTTAACATTGGTTATGACTCCATTCCCCACAAAGTCCTTCGAATGAGACTATAAACCGATGTTCCGTGTGTGAACGCACGCATAACATCTTGCACACACTTAAAATCCAATCACCAACTTTCGGAAGAGAAGGCCAGTTTGGCCGTTGGTTTGGATGACATGTTACACAAAGCATGCACTTTCCCCGAAGCTGGAGTATGGCTGCCTTAATGGCGGGATAAAAAAAACGGTCATACACACAATACTCCATTCCGTTAGTTGGGTAAATGGGATTAATCCTTGCCTGTCTATACAGAACGTGTCCGCAGGAGTATCAGCCTGCATATGCAAAAGAAGAATCCCCAATGATGACTTGTTTTTGCCCAGACGCAGAAAATGAGACAATAGCGTTGCTGGCCTGGTGGCCTTTTTTTTTTTTTTGTCCAATTGGTCCCTGACTGCAGTTTATAAGCTGTACAGTAGTCTCCAGCTTAAAACTAAAACGTGCCGTGACTCTTAGGGAAGACGGACTGATGTCGATTATCACGCCTCATGCAGGCAACTTGGAGAGTACTACTCCACAAAAAAAATTAAACCAAAACAGTAGGTATCTTAAGACATGTCCCTGGCTGGTCTCACAATATAGTACAATCTTAATGATATGTGGCGCTGTAGCTCTATCATTCGGCTTCAGACCCCCTGTTATGCAGCATCAAGCCCTAAACTCATCTCACTCAGTTCCTGCCTCAAGCCTATGTACCCTTCTGGTCTTGCTGTCACGATGAACTCAGCCATGAATGCGCCCTGGCCGAGCTACCGTAGCACTGAAAGATGAGTTCTCTACTAGTTTCATGACTAGGGTAAGTTCGTTCCGTTCCTTGATGCTGCAAATTCATGGACACCGACACTGAGCGTTGTGCTGATTTTCATCCCCGGAGTGGACGATGGATCATCCTGGCTACGCATGGTTGACTAGATGCGTTGAGCTGTATACATCGCTTCCCCTTTCCTCGCTCTTAACGCTCTTGTCACACAAAAAACTATTTCAACAGATTTTCTTTTATGTCATGGGCAGAGAGGGAGGTGCAAAGAACAATACATCTGATCAAGCATATCAAGCCAGAATGATTAGTGTCCCTGCCAAACTTCAAGACTGGAGGTACAAAGAGCAATACATGTAATCAAGCATGTCAAGCCAGAATGATTAGTGTCCCTGCCAAACTTCAAGACTGGAGGTACAAAGAGCAATACATGTAATCAAGCATGTCAAGCCAGAATGATTAGTGTCCCTGCCAAACTTCAAGACTGGAGGTACAAAGAACAATACATGAGGTCAAGCATGACCAGCCAGAATGATTAGTGTCCCTGCCAAACTTCAAGACTGGAGGTACAGAGAACAATACATGTGAT
>JADBJO010000034.1:537500-557500 GCA_016801955.1 Conus betulinus | reverse complement strand
CTGTTTATAAGTTGGAAATGCTGTTAAAAAGTGCATTTCTGTTTCATCTACCAGACAAAAGGGGCAAGTTGCAATCACCAAACTATCAGTGTATTTCCTATTGATGTGTAATTCATTTATTCCAAGTCTCATTTTTGTTAATGCTTTCCTAAATTTAGTAATAGTAAATTGATGCAGATATTCTTCTATTTGATGCAAGGTTTTGAATGTATAGTATGTTGTGAATCTCTCGCTGTTTGTTATTTTCTCATGCCAGGTTTGTTTATAACAATCTGTAATTCTTTGTTTTAACTCCTTTATAAAACCATGTTCATTACTTACCCCTTCATTTATCCATACCTCTGAGAAACCATACCTATCCAGACATCCTTTATTCCTAAAGCCCAGTTTTGTGTTTTGGTTACTTCTATTTTTTCCCTTTCATATGCTTCTTTTGGAATCCTATCAGGTGGCATATTTACTAAACGGAGCCAATATCTTATTGCTTTTATTGTACTATTTATATATAATGGGTATCTACCTAACTCTCCATACACTAGATTATTTGGTGTTTTCTTTCCTACCCCTAAATGTTTTTTTTACATGCAAGTAGATGTACATTTTCTACTGCTGAATACATAGTTAAGCCCCATACCTCAGCTGCATATAGTAATAGTGGTTTGATTTGGGTATCAAATAATTTGAAATAGATATTCATGTCTATATGTCCTAAATTGTACATGGTTTTCATTATTTTAATCACCTTACCTTTAGCTCTACCTGCATATTCTGAGAGGGAGAGATATCTGCCGAGAGTTTGGTTGTCAATGTATAACCCAAATATTTATAACTATTTTACAACTTCAATTTCTTCACCTTAATAATACCATTTCTCTGCTCTTCCTAAGTAACCTCCTTTCCTGAATACCATGACTTTTGTTTTTTGTAGATTCACTGTTAGGCCTATTTGATCAGAGGTCTCTTGGAGATTTTTAAGTTGATTTTGTAATCCTGATGGGGTTGTCGATGTTAGTGCTATATCATCAGCAAAGAGTAATAGGATTAGTTCCTCAGTTCCCGGTAGAAATTGGTAGCCATGTCTTCCTCTCAATGTTACCTTTTCTGCCACTTCTGTTATCAAAAGGGAAAAAATTAAAGGAGATAGTAAGCACCCCTTTTTCACTCCTTGAGGACAATCGAAGAATTCTGTCAGTTCATTCCCATGTCTCACACATGCCTGAACTGTTTTGTACATTCCTTTTAACACATGTTAACATTTTAGTAGATATCTTATGTTTCTTTAGGATTTCCCATAGCTTATCCCTGTTGACTGTATTGAACGCTTTTTGATAGTCAATAAAATGCTACATATAGTTTGCTTCTTCTTCTGCCATACAAGCAATCACTTATCATTGATACCAAAGTATAAATATGGTCTATGGTAGAGAAGTTTTTTCTAAATCCTGCTTGCTCTTTGCTTATTTTGTTCTCTTCCTCTGCCGAGTTGTATAATCTTCTATTTATTATAGCTGGAGAGAGAGAGAGAGAGAGAGAGGCGGGGGGGGGGGGACGAGAGAGAGAAAGAACGAGAGAGAGAAAGTGAAAGAAAGAGAAAGTGAAGTAAAGAGAGAGAGGGAGAGAGAAGGAAAGAGAGAGAGAGAGAGAGAAAGAGAGAGAAGAAAAGAAAGAAAGAGAGTGAAAGAAAGAAAGGAGAGAGAGAGAGAGAGAGATTAGAAGAGGAAACTTTGCCGTGGAGTATCTTCTAGTAGAGGAACAGTTAATTATATACTAGAATAGTTAATCATATTCTAGAGGAATAGTTAATTATATACTAGAGGAATATGCCTTTCATGCCTTGGACACGAGTGGAATGGGACCTGTCTTTTTTTTAAATCCCAAAATGTAGAGGCACAGTGAATATTTTGTTGAGCAAAGGCATAAACAAGCAAATTTCACACGTAATGATATAAAGCATTCCTTATCTTACATAGCTGATATGGTTGTATTGTAAGATTTCTGTTTAGATTACTGTAGATTACAGTTGACCGTATACCTGTCACTGTGTGCTTAGAAACTCCTTTGTTTATTACATTATCCATATACGTATCTACAAATCATGATCAGGGTTTTTGTATGTTTTAATCATCATGAGTTTTGTATCTTTTGTGTTCGGACAAAGAGCTCCATTACTGAATTGTGTCCATGTAACAAAAAGTTTTTTTATTTGTTGATATATTTGCACTGTAAGACAAAACTTTTTAACGTCGGAATTACTCCTATCAAGAATAGGTCATCAGCAAACATTTACACAGTGTGTAGATGGATCTTTGATGTAAAACTGAGAACAGAGGACATAGCCGACACTTTGGGGAACAACAAATATGTTGGCAAAAAAACACCAAAAAAACTAACTAACAAAACAGATAGGCATGCGTTTAACGATATTAATGGTTGCATACTGGAAAGAAAGAATGAAATCAATTTTGGAAGGTCAGGAGACAGGGTATAGATAGTACTTTCCTGAGCAGAAGATTATGATTGATCACCCCGTCGGTTTTGCAAAATCCACACCGCAAACCCTCGTGATACTGTTTCTTGTTTGCGTTTGAAAGCCATTAGCACTAACTTAGTGACTTGTTAAGAGAATAACGCTTCTCTCCACTTCCAGATTTATTTGGATGTATTATGTCCCTTGCTCCCCCTTTTCTAATAAAAAAAATTTAATGGCATAAATAAAGAAAAAAGAAATTCAAGGATTTAACATTAACAATGTACACAAATATTGGACAAGGTTAACAGGTACATACCTTCTCATCTCAAGTCAATGAAATCACGACAATCAGTGAAAGTAAATTATACAGACAGGTTTCAGTATTACGTTGTTCTGATAAGGCTCCAAGGTCGAGGACAATACGCAGACAGAAAGGAAAGAAAATATGTAGTACATGGAGTAATCACAAACCCCCAATCAATGTAATGTATGGGGACCATTTTGTTTGGTAAGTTTCGTATTTCATTTCCATCAAAGACAAATATTTCTCCATTTTATATCTTTAGCCCAGCTCATTCAAAAAACACGTTCAGGTTAGGTTTTGTTTTGTTAATTTTGTATTTATCAATGAAATATTATCCCATTAGAATGATCAAATCCAACTTATCAACAGTTTTGGTTTTCTTACCTGCGCCAAATAATATAATCTCCCAGCAAGGGAAGTCTTTCACAGTGTGAACACTTAACTTTCAGAAATCGGTCAAGCTCTTCCCAGAAAGTACGTGTAAAGTCACATTCCCACAGATAGTGATTGTTTGAAGGTTTCTCTTTGTGCATTAAATTATAATTGTTTAGGGTGGAAAAAAGACACTTACTTGTTCTAATCATTTTCAAAACAGAGAGAGAGACAGAGACAGAGAGAGAGAGAATCAAAGCAAATCTTTAAATGAATGGATAAGCAGTGTTTGCTGAATAGTACCAGGATGTGATTTTTGCTTATTTCAGACCGTTCTGAAAGCTGTGTTTAAAGGAACTTAAGTGAGTTTATACAAACGGCATTTGAATGACTTGGCAAAAAAAAAAAATCCCCAAGTATTCCATCATTTCCATAGGGTTTTTTTTTTTTGTTAATTATATAAAAGCAGCGAAACCAGGTAAACATTTCTCCACTTTTTCTATATTGAAGGTCAGATGGAATCTATTTCCTAAATTTTCAAGATGAATACTTTTATATGATTATTTATCTTACATCATTTTCGACAGTGTAAACTAATAGTGCGGTAATTAAGGATTTTTTTTTTCATTTACTTTACGCGGGGCTATTTTTTTTATATCATCTAAAGAAAATGTGCGTATTGATTTCAGTATAATATTGTTTGGCCCCATTTTAATCAATCAGATCTGATTTTTTTTTTTTTTTTTTTTTTTTGCAAGACAGGTAAATCTATTTCAAAGATTTTTGTATACTACCCTTCACGTGAGGCATTTTACACGAATGATCCCCTTGACAGAGTGTGTCCCAGTGTGTTTTGAACGTCTGTTGTTAACAAAAGACGTCTATCCGCTGCTCCCATCTCTTGGTTAAGAGAGAGGAGGGGGGGGGGGGGGGGGGAGGAGGGGGCATGTTTATTGCATTCAAAGAAATGTTTTGAACCATACTTCATCTATTTCATCTTTCATCAAATAGAATTTCTCCACACACAAAACTGTCTTTGTATGGATGCATACAACCATTTTGACTTTTTTTTTTGTTACGTAATGGAAATACAATGATTACTACAGCCATAGAGAGGAGGAACTAATTCTGAAATAGTTCCTAGCTTGGTGACGACTAAATGATCAGTGTCTTATATAACTCAGCGATTGTTAATATTCGCCTCTGTGTGTGTGTGTGTGTGTGTGTGTGTGTGTGTGTGTGTGTGTGTGTGTGTGTGTGTGCGTGCGTGCGCGCGTGTGTGTGTGTGTGTGTGGGGGAGAGGGGGCGCGTGCGTGTGTGTGCGAGAGAGAGACAGAGAGAGGGGGTGGGTGGGAGGGGGAGACGGCAGGGGAGGATGATGGGGCGGGGAGGGGGGGGGGGGGGGTGGAGGAGAATTTTTTTCACGCATATCAGTTGGGTTGTGAACAAAATCAGACGAAGACTGATGAACTGATTTTCATAAAATAAGGTGAAAAGATCAAATGCGGCCAAAGGTGAAGCTCATTAAAGTTTGGTGAAGATCTGCAATTTGAATCCAGATCAAACGGTGGTTATAAGATCCTTACGGAGCATGCATGCTGTAAAGTTACAATTTACTTTTTTTTTTTTTGATAAATAAAAAAAGGTAAAAAAAAAAAATCAAACAATTTTTTTTAATTTCAGAAAAGAAGAAAGAGAGAGAGAGAAAAAAAAAAAGAAAAAAGAGGGACTTATGCAGTGCATGGTTAAAAGTAATGTATGTTTATGGAATAGTAAATCTTCCCAGTGATGCGTTCGTTTATCATTTCGCATTTTCCATATCCTGTTGAAAATAAGTGCATGTCAGTCCATGTTTACAGTTACTTTCTGTGGCTTAAAGAAAAACGAGTTTTGTGCTCACTCATGAACGGCCTTGCTCATGGGCTACAAAGTGAGCTAACTACAGGCGGGAAGTGAAACAACATTAGAAGAAAAATGGCTGCGCCGCCGAACAGAGAAAAACAAACAAATCACAAAACATTGTAATGTGTTTCTTATTTCGTCTGGCACTACAGTCATTTTTTCCCCCAATTTTGCTGACGGACGTTAAAAAGATCAATAGATCGTAGCAAACCCACCAACTTTTTTTCTTCCACGTTAGAGAGAGAGAGAGAGAGAGAGAGAGAGAGAGAGAGAGAGAGAGAGAGAGAGAGTTTATAAGAACATCAGAGGGATGGAGGGAGGAGCTGAGTGATATAGTATCGGACTTACCTGTTATGGATCAAGTACTTGAAAAAACTCCGCTTCTTCTCGGCTCCTAGGGTATTTGATGAAGCAGCAGTCAGCTCTCGACCTAGGATTGGGAAACCTGGACAAGCCCTGTGAACCAAACAAGCGGCAGCGTCCATGTGGTGGCTGCTATCGTAGTAACAACGCTATGAACATTAACAAGAAGAGCAGCAGCAAAGGTAACACCAGAAAACAACACTGGCAATAGCAGATCTATGAGAAGGATGAAGTGCAGGGGAGTAACAGCAACAGCACCACCACCAGCAGTAGCAGCAGCAGCAACAGCAGCAGCGGTAGAGCTAACAATGGACGAAATTGTTAAAGGTGTTGTTCCTTTTGTTTGATAATCAGCCATAGTACGTATTTACTTTTGTCTGCCTGTTGTTGATTGTTCTCATTAAAAAAGCAGTGTGGTAAGAGAGCAGCAGGCTGATATGTCAACAAAAGCAGCAGCTGCAGCTATAGCTCTAGCAGTGATGTTTGCACCACCAATAGTTACTGCAGCTGCAGCAGCAAGAACAGTCGTAGCAGAATCAGTCGTGGAGGTACTGGCTGCAACAAAGTAGGATGACAAGGAGTATGACGAGCAAGAGGCGGAGGTCCAGTCGTCATCAGCGCCAACCTGATTACGACTAAAAATCCGCAAAGGACTGTGAGTACAAAATAGCAAATGGGTATCCTTGTGTTTTGGTAAAGGGAAATTCTCCAGTGAGCGTGCCTTGAAGATTCGCCAAACAAAAAAGGCAGTGTGATAACCTCAATAGATGATAGCAGGGGATTGTGTCAGCAGACAAGACGTCAGAAGAAAAACAAAACAAGACCAACATTTAAACCACAGTGCCAAGGACATCTTTGATGTTGATTCAGAAAAGGAATCTGTCCAGACTCGTAATGCCTAACGCTAGAAACAGCTAGCCCCCCGTAAGTGTAAGAGAGGACTATGAGGTATCATAATAGTCCACAAAATCAATGCATGGATAGGAAAGAAACACACGGGAATCAGACACTAGTCACATTCGGAGACGATGCAACCCATAGGGAGTAAAACGACCGAAGTTGAGGATGCTTCTTAAAAAATGTAGACCTCAACAAGATATGTATAACAACTGAGAAGAATATTTGAAGGAACGGGTGAATGCTGCTGATAGGATTTCGAGGAAGGTCATGAAAAGTTTTGGAAGGACCCGAAAACCAAAGTGTCCTCAGCAAAGCAGAATCAGCAAATAGAAGACTGCTTCTTTACAAACCTCTCCCAGGAAAATGATCGAGCAGCCAAATCTGGGACAAATAGAACAAGAAAACCTCTTAACAGCCTATGAATCAGGAGTCAGCTTTGGACACCTTGTAAATTGCCTCTGTCAAGTGTGAAGGCAAAGTTTTTTACATATAAATAATGTATTGTTATACATGATCAAAGATAAAAAAAAAAAAGAAAATTCAAATTTTGTATTGAAAATTGTAGATGTCACAAACGTAAATTTTGTTAATGTTTGTCATAGGCTGAACAACCCTTAGCGTTTAAATAACTTAAATAAGAAGAGTTTGAAGTTTTTGTTAGATAGCTGACAGTCACGGAATGCATGTGTTTACATAAGTGTGTGAATGATTATGAACTCTGTAAAGAGACAGATGCTGAAAACTGACAGTATGCGTGACGCTGCTCAAATGTGCAGCTGTTGCATGCTGACGACGATTACAGCTGCAGGTGCTGTATTTGCATTATGTAGTTTTGTGTTCAGCAAACCTATACTAGCATCTTTTTTGGTCCGTAATCTGTCGTTCATTCTGTTCCAGATATTTGTTTCAGGAGACAGAAGCCCTCAGGTAAATGACGTATTTTACTTTTTGTGTAGTAGTATCTGGATAACCTTCTTTGCTTCGGTTGTTCCCTGAGTGAACCCCTCGTATGACATGAGTCCGTGACGGTGATGAACCCTAGTCTTCATGCGTGAGACGGGGTCAGAACACGCACCCATTTCATTACCTGAAACGAAGTTAAATGTAGTTACTCCACTCCATCACACCTTTTCCTTCCATTTATTTGAACGTTTCGTGATCGGTTTGTCTCTGACGTTTAAAACTAAGATATGATCACTGTGTGATGCGGATGTAAGGCGACAGAAGAGGCTAACGATCCTCACACCTTGCTGTCACTACTGCTCCATGCTCAACGTGGAGAAAATCGCAAAGGACAGGATCATGTTGCAGGTGAACACATCACAGCATTTGCCTTTTGCTACGCACTGGAAACCCGAAGATCTATTCCGACACTGTCATTCTATCCCGTCACTTCAGGCGATTGATTCCACGGATCTGGCATAACTTCCTCCAGAAATTTACGTCAATCAGTTTGGTGAACCGTTGTAAAGTGAACAATTCAGTTCAGCATTACAAAACCAGTTTGTAAGTTCATGAATCAGCTGGACCTACACATCGTTCGTTCTGAAGAGCGAATGTTCATCCCCATCATCTGGGTTCTTTGACGTAACATACATAAACTCAATGTTTTATTTCCAGTAAATCGACCATACGAAAATTGGGAATTTCCCAAAATTAATGCCATCTTCCTTTTATTTTGCCACCAGCGGTAGTACATTCCGATAAGAATGTGTAAAAATCTGTTTTCGTGTGGTTTCTCTAGTTTGATTCTTCATAAATGATAAAGTCTCACTATATGTGGTGAGACGCATTTGATATACTGTTGTAAATATTGTTGTTAATTGCATTTGCAATGCTGATTCAAACTGTATTCAATGATCTTGTCTTTGTACGATCAAGTTAGAAATTTTGTTTTAGTATTTCCATAAAATATGATTTACACTACTTTAGACGATTTTTAAGAATAATAGTGTCAGAGCAGTTTTCAGTTTTTGTAACAATGAAAATACTGCTGAAAAAAGGCTTCTATACGATTTGCACACTTTTCTGTTTGGAAACATCTTCGTTGAAGGATTGGCTGGAAATCAATCAATATGGGCTGTCTTGTCAAGTTCGTTGCACTAGGTAGTTTTCATAAACGTTAACCACATTGCAATGTTATGTTTTCGTTCTAACACACATACATACATACAGGCATGCGCGTACGCGCGCCCGCACACACACACACACACACACACACACACACACACACACTCTCTCTCTCTCTCTCTCTCTCTCTTCTCTCTCTCTCTCTCTCTCTCTCTCTCTCTCTCTCTCTCTCTCTCTCTCTCTCTCTCTCTCTCTCTCTCTCTCACACACACATACACACACACATTGTCTCTGTATCTCTCTCTCTCTCTCTCTCTCTCTCTCTCTCTCTCTCTCTCTCTCTCTCACTCTCTCTCTCTCTCTCTTCTCTCATGCACACAAGCACACACGCACGCACGCACGCACACACACACACACACACACACACACACACACACACACACACACACACACACACACACACACACACACTCGCGCGCACACACACGCACACACACACATACACACACACACACACACACACACACACACACACACACACACACACACACACACACACACACACAAAGTACAGAGAGAGAGAGAGAGAGAAACTTGACAGGGTTGAAGACAACACCAAACAATTTATGGAATCATATGGATCAACGACACAATTCACAGGTAAAAATCAAGCACAGTTATGCAGATAATGTGGGAACAAAGAAATATACATTACTAATTACACCACCAGAACCAGGAATAACAATATAGATGATTACAGGACGAGGCAGCGCAGTTTCGTGCATGCTTTATGTCTGTTGACTTCTGAAGAAGATATGTTTGCCGAAAATTCACATGTTTTCTTTTACTACTGGTAGCCAAACAAGCGTTGCCTTGCGCTCTGTTTTGTGTGTTAAGGTGCATTTTGGTATCTTTGAGGTAACACTGCAGTCTGTTTAAGTTGTCTGTTTCTCATCATCAAGCAAGGGTAATGAATCTAACGAGACTGACGATGTTACACACAAGCCTGCCACGATTATGTGGATGTTGGTGGGACTGGCCAGAACAAACGGACACTGTTACATCTCTGTTGTGGGTGGACAGTGAGCCGGGACACGGCGTTGACAATGACATAACCGAGCAGAGAAAGCAGAAAAATGAAGGCGCGGTACTCACAGGTACGCAGCACAGATGGTTACCGTAGCAGGGTCTGTAGCCTTGGTAGGGGTATACTCTTCTCTCACAATTTCCAGGTATGGGTATGCAGACGTATCCGTAAGAGCTGACGCATTTCTGTGCAAAAAAAAACAAACGCAGCTCTGAGTTACCAATAATCAGTGTCTTCGTTTTGCTTATCATCAAAACTCTCTCTCTCTCTCTCTCCTCTCTCTCTCTCTCTCTCTCTCTCTCTCTCTCTCTCTCTCTCTCTCTCTCTATCTATCTATCTATCTATCTATCTACTTGCTAGTCTGTCTGTATGTATGTTTCTCTCTCTGTCTCGCTTTCTGTCTGCCTGTCTGCCCCCCCCCCCCCCCCCCCCTCTCTCTCTCTCTCTCTCTCTCTCTCTCTCTCTCTCTCTCTCTCTCTCTCTCTCTGCAATTGATTTGAATTAATACGTTTATGACTTTCTTTTGAGAATAATGATGGATTTTTTTATGTATATACGGACAAACTCCCGACTCACGCAGACTTAACGTTACATAAACATGAGTCAAGAGATAGGAAAATATCGGCAACTAACGAATGAGTGTTTGTGTGTTGCGAATTGTGTGTGTGTGTGTGTGTGTGTGTGTGTGTGTGTGTGTGTGTGTGTGTGTGCGGCGGAACAGCCATGTACACGCTCGCATGTTTTGGGTTTTTATTTGTTTTTTTTTTTTGTTTTTTGTTTTGTTTTTTTTTTACTATTTGAAAGCACCGGCTTCGTTTCTAATCACAAAACAAGTGCTGTGAAAGTTGGTGCAGGCTTCAGAACTCTCATTACAAAACGAAAACAACATTGTGGGCTGGTGCATGTATCGTGATGATAAAGCTACTCGGAACTCATGACTATTAATTAAACGTCCAGCCTTACCTCGTAACAGCAAACCTCGTCGAAGGGGCATGTCTCGCCTTCAACAACGTGGCCGAATGCGCAGCCCTCTGGACTTGGGACGGCAGACGAACTTCCGACCTCGCCGTGAGCATGTTTCTGGCTTATAGGTAGTTGTCAGGGACGGGGTGTTTGCCATGGTTTCAGTGCCAGTGGTTGGCATGGGTTCAGTGGAAGAGGTTGTCATAGATTCAGTGGTAGTGGTTGTCACGGATACAGTGCTGGTGGTAGGAATATCGGAAGTGGTTGTCATGGTTTCAGTGGCTGTCATGGGTTCAAAGGCAAGGGTAGGAATATTGGAAGTGGTTGTCCTGGGTTGAGTGGTTGTCATGGGTTCAGTGGTTGTCATGGGTTCAGTGGCTGTCATGGGTTCATTGGCTGTCATGGGTTCAAAGGAGGTGGTAGGAATGTCGGCAGTGGTTGTCATATGTTCAGTTGTAGTGATTGTCATGGGTTCAGTTGTAGTGGTTGTCATGGATTCAGTGGTTGTCATGGGTTTAGTGGTAGTGGTTGTCACGGGTTCAGTGGTTGTCATGGGTTCATTGGCTGTCATGGGTTCAAAGGCGGTGGTCGGAATATCAATAGTGATTGTCATGGGTTCAGTGGTTGTCATGGGTTCAGTGGTAGTGGTTGTCATGGATTCAGTGGTTGACATGGGTTCAGTGGTGGTGGTTGTCATGGATTCAGTTGTTGTCATGGATTCAGTTGTTGTCATGGGTTCAGTGGTAGTGGTTGTCATGGATTCAGTGGTTGACATGGGTTCAGTGGTAGTGGTTGTCATGGGTTCAGTGGTAGTCATGGGTTCACTGGTAGTGGTTGTCATGGATTCAGTTGTTGTCATGGATTCAGTGGTTGTGTCACGGGTTCAGTGGTTGTCAGGGGTTCATTGGCTGTCATGGGTTCAAAGGCGGTGTTAGAAATATTGGCAGTGGTTGGGTTGTCATGGGTTCAGTGGTAGTGGTTGTCATGGATTCAGTGGCAGTGGTTGTCATGGATTCAGTGGCAGTGGTTGTCATGGGTTCAGTAGTAGTGGATGTCATGGGTTCAGTGGTAGTGGTTGTCATGGGTTCAGTGGTTGTCATGGGTTCATTGCCTGTCATGGGTTCAAAGGCAATGGTAGGAATATCGGCAATGGTTATCATGGGTTCAGTGGTTGTCATGGGTTCATTGGCTGTCATGGGTTCAAAGGTGGTGGTAGGAATGTCGGCAGTGGTTGTCATATGCTCAGCAGTAGTGATTGTCATGGGTTCAGTTGTAGTGGTTGTCATGGATTCAGTGGTTGTCATGGGTTCAGTGGTAGTGGTTGTCATGGGTTCAGTGGTTGTCATGGGTTCATTGGCTGTCATGGGTTCAAAGGCGGTGGTCAGAATATCGGTAGTGATTGTCATGGGTTCAGTGGTTGTCATGGGTTCAGTGGTAGTGGTTGTCATGGATTCAGTTGTTGTCATAGGTTCAGTGGTTGTCATGGGTACAGTGCTAGTGGTTGTCATGGGTTCAGTGGTTGTCATGGGTTCAGTGGTAGTGGTTGTCATGGATTCAGTTGTCATGGATTCAATGGTTGTCACGGGTTCAGTGGTTGTCATGGGTTCATTGGCTGTCATGGGTTCAAAGGCGATGTTAGGAATATTGGCAGTGGTTGTCATGGGTTCAGTGGTAGTGGTTGTCATGGATTCAGTGACAGTGGTTGTCATGGATTCAGTGGCAGTGGTTGTTATGGGTTCAGTAGTAGTGGATGTCATGGGTTCAGTGGTAGTGGTTGTCATGGGTTCAGTAGTAGTGAATGTCATGGGTTCAGTGGTAGTGGTTGTCATGGGTTCAGTGGTTGTCATGGGTTTATTGCCTGTCATGGGTTCAAAGCAGTGGTAGGAATATCGGTAATGGTTATCATGGGTTCAGTGGTTGTCATGGGTTCATTGGCTGTCGTGGGTTCAAAGGCGGTGGTAGGAATGTCGGCAGTGGTTGTCATATGCTCAGTTGTAGTGATTGTCATGGTTCAGTGGTAGTGGATGTCATGGATTCAGTAGTTGTCATGGGTTCAGTGGTAGTGGTTGTCATGAGTTCAGTGGTTGTTATGAGTTCATTGGCTGTCATGGGTTCAAAGGCGGTGGTCAGAATATCGGTAGTGATTGTCATGGGTTCAGTGGTTATGGGTTCAGTGGTAGTAGTGGTTGTCATGGATTCAGTTGTTGTCATAGGTTCAGTGGTTGTCATGGGTTCAGTGGTAGTAGTTGTCATGGATTCAGTGGTTGGCATGGGTTCAGTGGTAGTGGTTGTCATGGATTCAGTTGCTGTCATGGGTTCAGTGGTAGTGGTTGTCATGGGTTCAGTGGTTGTCATGGGTTCAGTGGTAGTGGTTGTCATGGGTTCAAAGGCGGTGTTAGGAATATTGGCAAAGGCAATGGTAGGAATATCGGCAATGGTTATCATGGGTTCAGTGGTTGTCATGGGTTCATTGGCTGTCATTGGTTCAAAGGCGTGGTAGGAATGTCGGCAGTGGTTGTCATATGCTCAGTTGTAGTGATTGTCATGGGTTCAGTTGTAGTGGTTGTCATGGATTCAGTGGTTGTCATGGGTTCAGTGGTAGTGGTTGTCATGGGTTCAGTGGTTGTCATGGGTTCATTGGCTGTCATGGGTTCAAAGGCGGTGGTCAGAATATCAGTAGTGATTGTCATGGGTTCAGTGGTTGTCATGGGTTCAGTGGTTGTCATGGGTTCAGTGGTAGTGGTTGTCATGGATTCAGTTGTTGTCATAGGTTCAGTGGTTGTCATGGGTTCAGTGCTAGTGGTTGTCATGGGTTCAGTGGTAGTCATGGGTTCAGTGGTAGTGGTGTCATGGATTCAGTTGTCATGGATTCAATGGTTGTCACGGGTTCAGTGGTTTTCATGGGTTCATTGGCTGTCATGGGTTCAAATGCGATGTTAGGAATATTGGCAGTGGTTGTCATGGGTTCAGTGGTAGTGGTTGTCATGGACTCAGTGGCAGTGGTTGTCATGGATTCAGTGGCAGTGGTTGTTATGGGTTCAGTAGTAGTGGATGTCATGGGTTCAGTGGTAGTGGTCGTCATGGGTTCAGTAGTAGTGGATGTCATGGGTTCAGTGGTAGTAGTTGTCATGGGTTCAGTGGTTGTCATGGGTTCAAAGGCAGTGGTAGGAATATTGGCAATGGTTATCATGGGTTCAGTGGTTGTCATGGGTTCATTGGCTGTCATGGGTTCAAAGGAGGTAGTAGGAATGTCGGCAGTGGTTGTCATATGCTCAGTTGTAGTGATTGTCATGGGTTCAGTTGTAGTGGTTGTCATGGATTCAGTGGTTGTCATGGGTTCAGTGGTAGTGGTTGTCATGGGTTCAGTGGTTGTCATGGGTTCATTGGCTGTCATGGGTTCAAAGGCGGTGGTCAGAATATCGGTAGTGATTGTCATGGGTTCAGTGGTTATGGGTTCAGTGGTAGTGGTTGTCATGGATTCAGTTGTTGTCATAGGTTCAGTGGTTGTCATGGGTTCAGTGGTAGTAGTTGTCATGGATTCAGTGGTTGGCATGGGTTCAGTGGTAGTGGTTGTCATGGATTCAGTTGCTGTCATGGGTTCAGTGGTAGTGGTTGTCATGGGTTCAGTGGTTGTCATGGGTTCAGTGGTAGTGGTTGTCATGGGTTCAAAGGCGGTGTTAGGAATATTGGCAAAGGCAATGGTAGGAATATCGGCAATGGTTATCATGGGTTCAGTGGTTGTCATGGGTTCATTGGCTGTCATGGGTTCAAAGGCGGTGGTAGGAATGTCGGCAGTGGTTGTCATATGCTCAGCAGTAGTGATTGTCATGGGTTCAGTTGTAGTGGTTGTCATGGATTCAGTAGTTGTCATGGGTTCAGTGGTAGTGGTTGTCATGGGTTCAGTGGTTGTCATGGGTTCATTGGCTGTCATGGGTTCAAAGGCGGTGGTCAGAATATCGGTAGTGATTGTCATGGGTTCAGTGGTTGTCATGGGTTCAGTGGTAGTGGTTGTCATGATTCAGTTGTTGTCATAGGTTCAGTGGTTGTCATGGGTTCAGTGCTAGTGGTTGTCATGGGTTCAGTGGTAGTCATGGGTTCAGTGGTAGTGGTTGTCATGGATTCAGTTGTCATGGATTCAATGGTTGTCACGGGTTCAGTGGTTGTCATGGGTTCATTGGCTGTCATGGGTTCAAATGCGATGTTAGAAATATTGGCAGTGGTTGTCATGGGTTCAGTGGTAGTGGTTGTCGTGGGTTCAGTGGTAGTGGTTGTCATGGGTTCAGTAGTAGTGGATGTCATGGGTTCAGTGGTAGTGGTTGTCATGGGTTCAGCAGTAGTGTGGTTGTCATGGGTTCAGTGGTAGTGGTTGTCATGGGTTCAGTGGTTGTCATGGGTTCATTGCCTGTCATGGGTTCAAAGGCAGTGGTAGGAATATCGGCAATGGTTATCATGGGTTCAGTGGTAGTGGTTGTCATGGGTTCAGTGGGTGTCATGGGTTCAGTGGTAGTGGTTGTCATGGATTCAGTTGTCATGGATTCAGTGGTTGTCACGGGTTCGGTGGTTGTCATGGGTTCATTGGCTGTCATGGTTTCAAAGGCGATGTTAGGAATATTGGCAGTGGTTGTCATGGGTCAGTGGAAGTGGTTGTCATGGATTCAGTGGCAGTGGTTGTCATGGATTCAGTGGCAGTGGTTGTCATGGGTTCAGTAGTAGTGGATGTCATGGGTTCAGTGGTAGTGGTTGTCATGGGTTCAGTGGTTGTCATGGGTTCATTGGCTGTCATGGGTTCAAAGGCGGTGGTAGGAATATCGCCAATACTTGTCTTGGGTTCTGTGGTTGTCATGGGTTCATTGGTAGTGGTTGTCATGGGTTTAGTGGTAGTGGTTGTCATGGGTTCAGTGGTTGTAATGGGTTCATTGGCTGTCATGGGTTCAAAGGCGAGGGTAGGAATATTGGCAATGGTTGTCATGGGTTCAGTGGGAGCGGTTGTCATGGATTCAGTGGCTGTCATGGGTTCAGTGGCAGTGGTTGTCATGGATTCAGTGGTTGTCACGGATTCAGTGGTTGACATGGGTTCAGTAGTTGTCATGGATTCAGTGGCTGTCACAGGTTCAGTGGTTGTCATGGGTTCATTGGCTGTCATGGGTTCAGTGGTAGTAGTTGTCATGGGTTCAGTGGTTGTCATGGGTTCTGTGGTTGTCATGGGTTCAGTGGTTGTCATGGGTTTAGAGGGTTGTCATGGGTTCAGTGGTTGTCATGGGTTCAGTGACTGTCATGGGTTCAGTGGTAGTGGTTGTCGTGGGTTCAGTGGTAGTGGTAGTGGTTGTCATGGGTTCAATGGTAGTGGTTGTCATGGGTTCAGTGGTTGTCATGGGTTCAGTGGTAGTGGTTGTCATGGGTTCAGTGGTTGTCATGGGTTCAGTGGTAGTGGTTGTCATGGGCTCAGTGGCAGTGGTTGCCATGGGTTCAGTGGTAGTGGTTGTCATGGGTTCAGTGGTAGTGGTTGTCATGGGTTCAGTGGTAGTGGTTGTCATGGGTTTAGTGGTAGTGGTTGCCATGGATTCAGTGCCAGTGGTTGCCATGGATTCAGTGCCAGTGGGTGCCATGGATTCATTACCAGTGGTTACCATGGATTCTGTGATAGTTGTTGCCATGGATTCAGTGCCAATGGGTGCCATGGATTCAGTGTTAGTGGGGGCCATGGATTCAATGATAGTGGTTTCCATGGATTCAGTGCCAGCGGGTGCTATGGATTCAGTGGTAGTGGTTGCCATGGATTCAGTGCCAGCGGGTGCCATGAATTCAGTGGTAGTGGTTGCCATGGATTCAGTGCGAGTGGCTGCCCTGGGCTCAGTAGTAGTGGTTGTCACGATGGAACAACACTTCTTGTGAGCGGGACAGGCGTTACCGTTGTCAGGGCAGCTGTCTGTTTTGGAAACACATTCTTCCTGACCGCTTGTGTCGCATGGACCTGGAACAGCAATGATCGTCCAGTTTGAAATGAACTGATAACAGTTTTGTTAATCTTGATGATAATGGTGACCATGACGACGATGGTGATGATGATGATGATGATGACGATAACGATGACGATGATGATGATGATGATGATGATGATGTTGATGACGATGACGATGATCATGATCATGATCATGATCATGATGATGACGACGACGATGATGATGTTGATGTTGATGATGATGATGCTGTTGCTGATGGTGATGATGATGGTGTTTTGTATTTTCTCAGGACACAAAATGTGAAGGGAGCGATGCGACGGGCGTTCAGGCTGCTGGTAAAATCCACAAGCCTTCTTAGTCCCTGGGCCAAGGAGGTCTAAACTGCCTAGTTTTCTAAAGTGTAGCAAATTCGTTGAGATAAGAAAACAATTGTTCTGTGTAGGATTTTTGGTGTATATCAATAAATCAGTGTGTTACATTGTGAATATGGGTGGAGTAATTAGGCATTTTCACTCGAAGTTAATTAACAAAAAAATGAAAATGCCCTTGATGTAGTGGAAAGAAAATTTTTTGCAGCGTCTCTCTGTTGGCATAGATACTTTATCCACTCTCGCACAAACGAACATGATTTTTCAAAAAGTAATAACTGTGAATGACTTTACCGTTTGATCCTTGTTGTTGGAATTATGCAGACAACATCTCAATTTTTGCTATCATTACCGCTGACTGCGCACGCCGCCATCTTTGTTGTTGTCAAGTGTCGAGCGATGCGCGTTGTTCTGATTGGCTAACACCATTCGACACACTTCGTCAGCGAGTTTGAGTGGGGCGCACAGGTAAGACAGGTTTCGGTAATTTTATGACTTTTCAAACTCATTTTATGCACTAATCCACCCATAACGGCAATGTAACAACCTTGATTTAATAATGATATGGATTGACGAACGTGTTTCGTTTGATTTTGTTTGCCTCCAGCATGTGCCACAGAGTGAAAGATAATCGAGGTCGTCCGACCAACTATCTGTCCTGTCGTGCACTACTGGCAGATACCTGCCACCAGTCAACTCCCAAGACTTCTCCGTTTGCCCCTGGAATGTCCGTCTTCCAACTGACCTGTGGAGTAGTCTTGGACATGTCAAGATAAGATACTTGTCCATGGCAGACAAAGGCGACAAAAACAATAGTAATTAAGATACAGGCTGCACGAGAATTTTAAGCTAACAGTAAATTTGTCATCATGAAAGAAGTAAAGATACACAAGGTAATGGAGAATGGAACCCAAAGCAGTGTTATTGAAAACGAGTCTAAATACATATTGCACTATAAGGTGCAATTAACGTTCGTTTAATACACAACATGATACAGACAAGTGTGTCTTTTAACAAACATGTCTTCTGTGGACATTACAAAAAAAGACATCAAAGATGCATGTAACAATGTTCTTGTGGTCTCTGTCAGCATGAGAATGGCATTGTGTGAAAAAGGAGTGGGGAAATAAGGCGACTTCACACACACACACACACACACACACGCGCGCGCGCGCGCGCGCGCGCGCGCGCGCGCGTGCACACTCACTCACACTCACTCACACACACACACACACACACACAGACACACACATGCGCGCGCGCGAGCGCACACGCACTCACACACACACACACACACACACACATACACACACACACACACACACACACACACACACACACACACACACAAATAAATGACACACACACAGTGAGAGATGTGAGTAAGGTGGGGTGGGGGTGGATGATATGAATGTCGGAAATGACCTAGATCTCATAAACCGAAAAAGGGTTATGCAAACTTTCTCTCTCTCTCTCTCTCTCTCTCTCTCTCTCTCTCTCTCTCTCTCTCTCTCTCTCTCTCTCTCTCTTCTATACCTCTGCAAAGAAATACTTAATTAGTACACAAGCAAGACAGCCACGTGAATTTTTTCACAAGTCTTAATTCACAAATAACATAGAAATGATCACACACATACACACACACACGCGCGCGCGTGCGCACGCACGCACGCACGAACGCATGCACACACACACACATACACACACTATCTGAGAAAACAGACAAATAAACAAAAGCTCCTCCGAGATCTTTTCCAAAAATACTTTCCACCTACTGGAACCTTTCAGTTGCGTTGGCAACAAACACAAGAGTGGTATTTCTTCTGGAAAAGAACTTTCAAAAGATTGTTTACAGTACATATTTACTGGAAACCGTTTATTACTTAACTTTGTAGGGGCGGAGAGGAACACAGAAAAAAAGTAACACTTCAGACAAATTGTTTCAGAATATAGCAATGGAATGCAGCCAGCGAACTATGCTAGCTGTCATTCAGACAGGAAACTATTGAGAAGAAGCAGAAGAGGAGAGGAGGAAGAGGAGGAGGAGAAGGATAGGAAGAAAAAATGCTCCAAATAAACCGTTTTGGAATATATCCTCTGGAAGCCATGACTTGACTTGAATGTTAAAGGTAAAAATTCCATAGCCTATTGTCCAGGGATAGTAAACTCCACACGGCATGACAGAAAGAAGGTGTGGTGCCCTCAGTCACCTTCAACCGCATTATAAACCTTCTCTGACCTGAATCATGTACCCATTCACTTGCTGGTGAACAGAGAGGGTTTTCAAGCAATGAAAATACGACCCCACAATGGTTCATGCTTTCGGCCCGCCAGCTCTGCAGGCAAATGCTCTTTTCATGCAACTGTAGCTCCTTTACCTCTTACCCAGCAGTAACCGAATCAAGATGTTTTGTGTTAAAGATTATGTCAACTGAAGGTCCCAATTAGCTATCCTAGCAGCAATTGAGACCGGAAAATGAAAAGAAATACTCCTCAAAAGACGTTTCAGACCACATCTACTGAAGTTCATCAGTTAACTGCCATAGCAGTAACGGGGCAGTCAGGGAGGAGGACCAGAGTAGGCACTAGACGCAGTAAGGCCCTCATGGCTCAGCCAAAGGAACAGACAGAAATGGAGGAATTGCATGAAAGGGGATCACACGACCGTTTGGCATACACTACACAGGCAAAAGACTTTCAGGCTACATCTGAAGTCAATCAGTTCACTACACACAGCATTAACCAAGACAAAAGGATGAAAAAAAAAAGAGAAAGAAATGCACGACTGAAGACGTTTCAGATTTCACCCAGTTAAGGCCATCAGTTAACTATCATAAACAGTAACTTGGAAAGGGAAATGACAAGAAATGCTCCACAAGTCGTTTCAGACTACTGAAAGTCGTCAGTGACCTATCATAGAAGCAACTGGGGCAGCGGGAAAAGGAGCCCCAGAGAAGCAGAAGTGCGGCAAGACATCACCCTAGTCACCAACTCGTTTGCTTTGTGTTGTGTGTGAAGCCAGCGACACTTTGCCTTTCTATTTTGTGTTTCTCTGTATCTGGGCTCGCTCTCGTACTGATGAATGTATTCAAACACGACTCACTGCGGCACCTGTATTGCGAGAGCCTGTTGGTCACTGCCAGGCAGTAGTAATACGGTTTGTCAGCATCGGTGCACACTTTGAAGTGGACATTGGTCAGGGCACGGCATATGTTGATGTGGATGCTCACGGCAGTGTGCT
>JADBJO010000034.1:522500-532500 GCA_016801955.1 Conus betulinus | reverse complement strand
GATCTGTCAGAGGCTGTAGGTAGGATCTGTCAGAGGCTGTAGGTAGGATCTGTTGGATGCTGTATGTAGGATCTGTCAGAGGCTGTAGGTAGGATCTGTTGGATGCTGTATGTAGGATCTGTCAGAGGCTGTAGGTAGGATCTGTTGGATGCTGTATGTAGGATCTGTCAGAAGCTGCACGAAGGATCTTTCAAAGGCTCAGTCCTCATCAAACCAAATTTCCTACCCGGTCCAGTTCTTCAGGCGTGTTTTGCCTGACTCTGAGACATATCCAGTGTTTTTCTGTTTTTTACTGCAATCACAACTGACATCCCACCCCCTCCCCTTTTTTTCTTCTTCTTCAGTCGTTTCCTATGCTTTTCACTCCTGAATCCACGTGCCCTAAGACTAGCATAGGCGCACACAAAGCAGTCTACAAGTCATTCTCATTTCCAACATTCCTGTTGGCATGTAGGTCTGAACCGATCTATCAACTCCAAACCTAAAGACACAATCTTTTTTACACTCTAAAGAAAATCTTTTCACGGATTCAGGGCATGCATTTCTATCCATTCCGTTATTAATCGACTATTACTACTATCGACTATTCTTGTGACTCCAAACATCTGAACTGTATACCAACCAAAAGCATACGGCTTTTATCCAATACGCTCAAGATTATTTCTTTTCATACCCTTATTGTAGGGGTAAAATTCTGTAAGGCTCTAGTACCAGTAGTTTGAGAGACACAGCTCTCTGAAAAGCAGTACTGTTCGCCGTCTCTCTCCATCCCCTTTCTTAGGATGTCAAGAAAGCTGAAATCTAGCAGAGAAACAAACAGAGTTAAGGTTAAAGAAGCACGTTAAATTAAACAGGCAGAGATGTTGTTTTCTACACGTTCTAGCACGTTGTAATAAATCAAGCCGTATCAAAAGCACTAGGAATTTAAACAAGGAAATTGAAAACCCCTGCCCCTTGTCGCGGTAGATTAGTAACTGTATCCCACACAGCACAGACATAGCTCAAAGTGTTCTTGAAAGTGAAATAACGAATAGAAAATGGACGGCAAGCGTCCTTTTTTTTTTTTTTTTTTTTTTTTTTTTTTTTGTTATTTTACTTGTTCTTCCATCAGAACGCGCTCCTTCTGCAGTTATTGATTTAACACACTTTGGACCACATTTGCATTCAGGGCGAACAACAACGCACCTTATTGGCGCCGTGCAGTCTGAGTTCAGTATGCAGTTTGGGGGTAGGGAGAAGTACATCTGTATTCATGGTGAGCTTGCCTGAGCTTGCCTTCGTGTCTCTCTCTCTCTCTCTCTCTCTCTCTCTCTCTCTCTCTCTCTCTCTCTCTTTTTTTTTTCGCTGTCCCATCTCCTGTGTCACCTGAGCGGTAGTGCACTCACACCGCTCATTCCAACACCTCGTCCACAACTGCAGTCCGTCCCGGCCTGCCGCAGCCCCGTCACCGGGAATCCACAAGGAGCAGTCAGTGTCAAGTCATCAAGAGGTAACCCACCGGAGGAGCCACTGCACTTCTGCCGACTCACTTCGATGGTGTTCACGGCGCCTGTTCTGATCCAATATACGCGGGACACCACCTACTACTTATTCCTTTTCAGTGGCAGGCAATGGTGTGAACTGGTTCATCAAACCTCAAAATTGTTTTTGAAATTAGATGGGTGTGTCATGATCTATGTACAGAAGAAAATGCTGGGGTGAACAATTTCATATTTCAAGCTGTCCTTCTTTCTCTTCCCGTTATACCCACCCACCAACCCACCACTTACCCCTCTCCCAGCTGCCACCACCTTCCCAGCTGCTTTCCTCTGTACTGTTATCATTTCCCTGTCTGCCTTGACTCACAGCTTTATGTAAATTAATCACAGAATGTTATTTTTTCCCTGTCTGCCTTGACTCACAGCTTTATGTAAATTAATCACAGAATCAGGATCTAAATTCGCCCCATTCTTCATAACAACTGTCTTCATCTCTTAGACAAAAAAGCTTTCTAATATTACGCACATCTTCCCCTGATTCAGGCAAAATGAGCAATTAAGGAAACTGACTTGCCAAGTATTAACCAAAAAGCTTAGAGAACAACCAAACGCAGACTATAATATCAGGCAAAACAAAACAAAATAAAATGCTTCTTCATTTTACACAGTATGAACAAGAACCACAGCGCAGACACACCAAGAATAAAGACTGAAATGTTCCTGGTAATGCAACAATATTTCAATATCTAACACTGCTTGCGAAGTGGAGGTATGCTGGGGTTGGAGTTTGATCTTACATCCACAAAATACACAAATGAAATAATGTCTCCGTCGTTTTTGACCTGACATATTGGAACAAGTCCCGAGTGCTGATAATCATTAATCTTCACTTTGAAACTGCATTCCCCATCCTACCTCATTTGCCCCTTCATCAAGTGTGTGTTGATGATGTGGATGGTTGCTGCGTCATTTTGGGCACAAGGCCAAAGTCACTCTGCCGTGTGTGAAGGCAAAGGTTTTTTATGTAAAAAGCGTATTGTTATAGATGATCAGACAGAGAAAAAGGAACAATTCTAATTTTGTGTTCAAAATTGTAAATGTCACAAACGTAAATTTCGTGAATGTTGTCAATGCAGGCTGAACAACCCTTAACGTCTTGGTAACTTGAACAAGCAGAAGTGTCTGAAGTTGACTTTGTTAGAAATTGTGTGAGTAATTGCGAACTCGACCGTAACAAGACAGACGATAAAAACTGACAGTATGCGTGAAGCTGCCCAAATGTACAGTTGTTGAATGCTGACGATGATTACAACTACAGGTAGCGTTTGCTATGCTGCATTTGTATTATTTAGTTTAGGGCCTCTTTTGGCTTATATCTGTTTTTTTCGTTCTTTTCCCAGACATTTGTTTGAGGGAACAGAAGCCCTCAGGCTAATTACGTATCTTTCCCTTCATGTAGTATCTGGATAACATTATTTACTTCAGTTGTTCTCTCAATCCCTTGGGCTGCATGAGTCCATGACAGTGGTGACCCCTAATTTTTACGTGTGAGAGTGGGTCAGAACAAGCGGCCAAATTCTTACCTGAAAATAAATCAAATTTAGTTAAGTCACTCCATGACACACTGTCCTAGACCCATGTCCTAGATACCCTTGATGCAGGTTGTGTGTGTGTGTGGGGGGGGGGGGGGGGGGGGGGGAGTGACGCATTCAATATGTCTAAAATCACACACCCTCCATGTGCTGAATACGTCCATTGAAAGAGAATAGGGTTAGTTCAGGATTAAGGCAAAAATTATTTCCGACTTCTTCCTGGCAGGTGTATGTTATTTTAGGTATTGGGGAGAGAAGGATGGGGTTTTCGGTTTTAAGGCTAGAATTACACACATATCCTGTTTAAAGTTAGTGCTGCTGAAGGTAAGGTGGGGGGGGGGGGGGGGGGGGGTCTGGAAATAACGCTGGATTAGTTTCAAATCTAAACACAGAAACAAATTTGCAGGGAGAAAAAAAAAAAAACAATTCAAAGAAAGTCTTTTTTAAACCTGTGACTTATCTATATTTATTCTTTTCAATTCAATTATTGTCCTCTTATAAAAGGAAAATGTTCTTGCAACGATCATAAAACATTCAACAATATTAAAATGCATTAATATGAGAAATATAAGATGTTGATAATGTCAGTACATACACTCACACCCATAGTCACACCACCCAAACACACCACACGCACGCGCGCGCGCGCGCACACACACACACACACACACACACACACACACACACACACACACTAAAGAACCACACACAAACGCACACACGCACGCACACACACGCACGCACACACACACACACACACACACACACACACACACACACACACACACACACACACACACACACACATGAGCGGGTGCGCTTGCCAAACACGGTACTGTCTGCTAAAATAATGTTATCAGGCCTTCATGTAGCCACCACAGTGCCTGTCTAAAAGCACCGCACAGTGTCTAATATTAACTTGGCGACCGAAACACCGACATTGATAACAATGCAAAGGAATAAGACATGCTGTGGCCGTGGTAGCTGTATTGTCTTAAGGTAAGGATCCAAGAGAAATTAAAGCCAGCCCATAAAAAGCTATAGATCCGTGCTAAAAACGCTGTCTACTAACTCGGGAGAAACGAATGACCACAACATCATTTGGAAAGCTCAAGTGCATGATCGCCAACTCAAAGAGAGGTGACATCAGCAACCAACTGGAGCTCAGCCGAAAAGCATGGCCAGGAAATGCCAACAGAAAACGGAGCGAAGTCCATGGTGAAGAGCTACAGGTGTCTGTTACTACGCCAGGTGTCTATCACTACGCCAGAAAAAGCGAGAGGGAGTCAGAGGGCGTCCCTCACGACCCAGGTAGGTGAGAGTAGTAGACAAGTCAAGTCAAGTCAAGTAAACTTTATTATCTCAATTTGAGAAATAATTTGTGATCGCACACATTCACAGCAAATAAACAATAATTTTGTCACATTACCCATTTTCTCACATATGACATACATATTTGGATTTCAATTAAACATCTCCTCGGTTCATAAAATCAATCGACAGGGAATAAAACTTTGTTTAAATCTGACACTTCTGCATTTAACCGATCGATATCTTCGTCCTGACTGAAGAGGGTCATACTGATTTGCAAAAACGTGGGTCTGGTCACACGCAATCTTCTTCGCTTTACGGCATCTGTACAGCAGCTCACTCAGACGTTTTTGTCTCTCACCAACGATTTTTTTTCTCCCACGTTCACCACTTTCTCAAGCACATTTCTACTCTTCACAGTCAACCCACCATACCAACACATAAATGAGAAAAGTTAAAAACAGATTCCAAGAAGCATGAATAAAATGTCCGAAGAATGTCAGTATTCACATGAAATGATCGCAGCTTGCGAAGAAGACATATAATCTGGTTTGACATTTTTTGTGACATACTCAACATGGGATTTAAAATTCAGCTTATTATCTGTAAAAGTTCCTAAATATTTGTATGATTCAACACCTTCTACTTCAGCACCTTTGATAAAAAGCGGTGGTACAGCTTTTGGATTCTTTCTAAAATCAATCAACATTTCTTTCGTTTTTGTTACATTCAGATCAAGATAGTTATGATCGCACCAGTCAACAAATCTTTGAACCTCCTTGAAGTAAACAGAATCAGAGTTGGAAAGATCCACAAGTGCTGAGTCATCTGAATATTTAATGTACAAAGTTGAATCACTTCCGGAACAATCATTTGTGTACAGAGTAAAAAGCACTGGTGATAAAACAGTACCCTGGGGCGCGCCAGTTGAAATGACTCTGGAAGACGAAACAACACTTTGATATCGAACAGACTGTGTCCTCGGTGTTAGAAAACCAATTATCCAAAGAATGAGCTTGTTACACACATTTATGTTAATGAGTTTCTTTGCCATCAGATGTGGTTGTATGGTGTTGAATGCTGATGAGAAATCAATAAAGAGAATGTGTACAAAGGAGGTAGGTTTTTCGAGGTGTGAAAACGCATGATGGAGAAGTGTGAGTGTGGCATCATCTGTTGATCTGTTCTGTTGGTATGCGAACTGAAACGGGTCTTGGTACTGTAGTATCTTTTAAAACAGAACTGAGGACAATTCTTGCGAGACATTTCATTGCAACAGATGTGAGGGCAACTGGTTGGTAATCATTTAAACAGCTTGGGTTGCCTT
This sequence comes from Conus betulinus, assembly GCA_016801955.1. Taxonomy (NCBI): domain Eukaryota; kingdom Metazoa; phylum Mollusca; class Gastropoda; order Neogastropoda; family Conidae; genus Conus; species Conus betulinus. The sequence goes on along the minus strand of JADBJO010000034.1, from coordinate 526,792 downwards.
TTTTGGGAACAGGACATACAGTGGCATTTTTCCATAGAACAGTAATTATACATTCTCTAAGTGACCAGGTAAACAAACGACTGTAAACATAGGAGAGCTGAGAAGCACACACCTTCAACAATTTTCCACAGATATTATCAAGGCCCATTGCCTTTCTCACATTTAAACGTTTTGAAAAAAAGACTGAACATCATTTTCCTCAATCACAACAGAATCACTTCCATCAACATCGTTTTTTTTTTAACATTGCTTTGGAGTTCTTCCTTCACTTCCTTTAATTCTTTACTAAAATCTTTATCATCAAATCTACAGTAAAAATCGTTCAGCTTTTCTGCAAATTGCTTCTGTTCTTTTGCTGTTTTTTTTTTTACTAATATTTTGGTTTGAACATTTTCCTGAACCTGATAAAACCTTTATTCCTTTCCATGCATCTCGCATATTTCCATTCTGGAACATGTTTTCGACTTTTTCTCTTGTAAGCTCTCTTTGATTCTTCAATCTCTGTTTGCAGTTTCTTTTGTACAACTTACGATTGCTTTTATTGCCTGATTGAAAAGCTTTTTTTTTTTCTCATTTAGAGTTACTTTCAGAGATTTTGTAACCCAAGGTTGTTGTTGGGAATATATTTTGATAGTTTTAGTAGGTACAATCATGTGTTCACAGAAAGAAATGTAGCTGGAAATAACATCAGTGGCTTCGTTAATGTCAAAACTAGAATTCAAAAACAAATTCCAATCTGTACATTCAAAACAAGCCTGCAATTCATCAACACTTTCTTGTGTCCAACACTGCACTTGCTTTTTAGTGATAGGTGTGTTTTCACTTTTGGTCTGTAAGCTGGCAAGAGATGAATGGCATTGTGATCAGACTGACCAACAGGGGGGAGCTGAACACACTTGTATGCAGATGGTATATACAGTAACATAAATCAAGTATTTTATCCTTTCATGTAAAACATGACACATACTGTTTAAAAGAAGGCAGGTGTGAATTGAGGTCACAGTCATTAAAATCTTCGAGAATAAAGCACGGTGCGTCGGGTGACATGGCCTGCAGAGCGTGAACAGAGTCCGTGATTTCTGCGGCTGCACGTGCAGTATTTGCGGATGGTGGCACGTAAACAACAGTCATGAAGAGCTGTCCAAACTCGCGTGGCAGGCAGGTATTTCGGTCGCAGTGACACTGCTGAAAGTTCAACGTCACGCATACACACTTGACGCACTTTAACGTTCTCACTGTTACACCACTTCTCGCTCACGTACATACACACCCCCCCCCCCCCCCCCCCCCCCCCCCCCCCCCCCCCCCCCTTGATTTCTCTGTCACGCACTTGTCTCTGTCCATTCTCAGTGGCACACCAAATCCGTCAAAAGTTAAAATGTCATCTGTTATTTCTTCGCTCAGCCAGGTTTCAGAAAAACACAGCACATTCGCATTTCTAAATTCGTTTAAATGACGTACGCTTGCTTGCAGTTCATCAAAATTATTGTGACTCTCGGCACAACAAGGACTACTGGGTGAAGCTGCAGGCGAAACTGAGGACATGACAGGCCCCACCACACATCTTGGCCAACACTGATCTTTTGAGAAGTTGGCCAGCAAGCCAGCTTGCAACTTTTCCCAAACCACCACACAGGCACACGTTCAACATGAATTATCCACATGCAAGTGACTCGGTTGGAAAAGCCAATTGATGGGGCGAAAAGTCATGATGATTGAACTGTTTATCTGCTGACTACATAAATTTAGGAAACCCGGCTAAGATACGAATCAATGGTGAAAACCAGCCAATGCTAAGAAGATCCATTTGATTCTGTCACATAACATGTAGGGTATCCATCCAGGTTGCTCACAACAAACTGAGCAATCCCACAGATCCATCCTCAAAAGACATGGCAGCAATATGTGCCTATTTATCCTGAGGCCAGAAGGAAAGATGACGTGGTGTGTCTCATCTCTATCGTCGTCATCGTCATCAGCGTGTCTTTTGTGTCCGAATATGTCACAAGCGACGTCATGATTTGTAATGCAGTAAGAAATGACAGGCATTGCACTGTGATTATGATTACTGATTTCATTCTTTCCCTTAAATTCTCAGTCAATCTGGCTGGTGTTCATGATTATTATCATTCTGATACACTCACCTCCCTACGTGCCCTAATAACCTTTTGGCTTCTTATGCTGAAGAATTGAGCACAGCAGACAACTCTTAACTGTCAATTTAAATGGTTAAATTGCTCATCTAGAACACATGCCTCTCGTCTATGAGATTCTGCGATAGGATTTGGTTGTAGACCTACTTCTTTGTGTCTTTGTGCGTGTCTACTCGAGTCTTTTTTTTTTTTTTAAATCTTACTTAGTTATGTATTTCTCAGTCGGTATATGCAGCAAAACTGAAACCAGATAATGCACGTTAAAGACTAAGGAGATGGTAAACAAACAAGAAGAAATATTTACGTTTAAACAGAAATGGATCATATAACAATATATCATTTTGGAATTTGCAAGTGTCTCGGGTGACCGCGCCCCCCCCCCCCCCCCCCCCCCCCCCCCCCCCCCCCCCCCACCCCCAAAAAAAAAGTATTCCAATTTTCAAGACGAAAATAAAACCGCACTTTTAATTTCCTTCAAGACACTCATTTTACACAGAAATGTTAACGTCAAATAAGAAGTGCATGGGGTTTCCAGTCATAGTAATGTTCAACAGTCATAGCTTTGAATTTAAAATAAAGAACACCATTACTGATATCTAAGGTGGTTGTATAACACTACTCATATATATATATATATATATATATATATATATATATATATGTGTATGTGTGTGTGTGTGTGTGTGTGTGTGTGTGTGTGTGTGTGTGTGTGTGTGTGTGTGTGTAACTGGATAATATTTAATATCATGCCGCTATCCATGAATCAAATGAGGATTAACCTTTCGTCGTAGAAAACAGGAAAAAACATCCCTGACCAGAAGGGAACTGCCATTTGGTCTTTAATCCTAACATTGGCTATCAGAACTGTAAGCATATCAATAATGCCAGCACGCAGGAAGAAGTGACTGAAATGGTGTCAGGACTACAGCAAATTAGTACGTGCAGAGAGTTGAACCAAGATAGGAGACGCCACTCTTGAAGAAACCCGTTTTTTTAAAAAAAAAAGCAGGCCGAAATTCTTTTTGTGTCTCTACGTTAGTTTCTGAAATAGAAGACGCTGACATTCTTTTCGGATATAGAACAGATCTCTATTCGGTACATACAGATGCTGTTTTAGAAATAGAAAGGCATAAAGGTCTTTGGAAAATTAACTGTTTCCCTTTCAGAGATATGAGATATGTGAAACTTGTTAATGAAATGATTGAAAGAATCAAGAGGTAGTATGCGTTGCTCTGTTGATAAATCCCGAATGCTCAAATTCAGTTCTCAACTTCTGATGAGTTACTCCTAAATTCCATGAATATGGAAATGAGCGCAGACACAATAATATTCAGCATTCGCAAAAACTGAAACAGATAGAACAGAGAAAGTTTTTGGAAAAGGAAATGCAAAGTTTGAGGAGCAAAAAATCCATGATTGAAGCGGACTGAGAAAATATCATCAAGTTTGTCTGTTGGACGAGGCTGCCGACGAGGGAATCTTATATACCCCTACCTATGTTTTCTGTATGCTGAAGTACCAGAGATCAAAATGCGATAAGATTCAGATGGTCAAGGTACATAAATACAAACTATAGAATTTAAGATGAATCCGTTGGTAGACAATACTACCTTTACATTAGAGTGAATTAATTACTACTTTTACATCAGAGTGAATTAATTAGTCATAAGAACAGTTGTTTGCAAACGTTTTTGAATGTGAACAAATATCCGGACTTACACCATGAAAAGAAGATAAATGTTCAGTTAGGTATGAAGAAACATTTCACAAAAATGTTTGCCCTTGTATAAAGTGGAATGGGAAAGAAATAAAAATTCAAAATCCCATAGCTGCGGTTATAGTCTGGCAAATATGACAGATAAATTCTCAGAAAATGAAAGACCAACAGTTCAGTAGCGCTACGTCCCAGAGGTTTTTCGACTCTGTTTTGTTTCGTGTCAATGCCACTATTCAAAAACAAACACAAAAAACAAACAAACACAAAAAACAGTCTCCCAGACACTTATCTAAACGTTTCATTGCTGTAACGGAAGCGTATTAATCCTCCCCCCCCCCCCCCCTCTCCCCCCACCCCCCTTCGCTGTATACTTCCCACTGTTCTATACTCCTCTTATTCGATATTTCCCATGCTTGACACTA
>JADBJO010000034.1:502500-517500 GCA_016801955.1 Conus betulinus | reverse complement strand
TAACACCTCCTTCATAAAACTACTTAAACTGAAACTGAAATTTGTGTCTGATGGACAATAACAGATACGACCGAAGTAACTCGGCAGCTGTACTTTTTGGGGAGTTATCCCGGTGTTGATCTGAATACAGAATAAACCTGGGTGTATCTGCCTTTACAGAATAAGCCAGGGTGTAGCTGTCTGTGCAGAATGATCCTCACTGTAACTGCATTACAGAACGAGCCAGAGTGTAGCAGCAGCCTTTACATAATAATCCAGGATGAAGCCACCTTTACACTGGGTGTAGCTGCCTTTCTGTAATAAGCCTGCGTGTAGATGCCTTTACGGAATATCCCTGGCTGTTGCTGACTTTACAGAATCAGACTGGGTGTAGCTGTTTTACACAATAAAACCTGGGTGTGGCTGCCCTTACGGAATAAGCCCGGGCGTAGCTGTCTGTGCAGAATGATCCTGGCTGTAGCTGCCTTTACAGACTAATCCTGGCTGTAGCTGCCTTTACAGAATCATCCTGGGTGCAGCTGTTCACACAATAAGCCTGGGTGTAGCTGCCTTTAAACAATAAGCCAAGATGTAGCTGCCTTTACACAATAAACCAAGGTGTAGTTGTCTTTACACAATACGCCAGGATGTAGGTGCCTTTACAGAATAATCCAGTGTGTAGCTGCTTTTACAGAATAAGCCAGAGTGTAGCTATTTACACAATAAGCCTGGGTGTAGCTGCCTTTGCACAATAAGCCATGGTGTAGCTGTCTTTACAGAATAAGCAGAATGTAGCCGCCTTTACAGATTAAGCCTGGGTGTAGCTGCCTTTACAGAATAAGCCAGAATGTAGCTGTCTTTACAGAATAAGCCTGGGTGTAGCTGTCTTTACAGAATAAGCCTTGGGTGTAACTGCCTTTACAGAATAAGTCTTGGGTGTAGCTGTCTTTACATAATGAGCCTTGTTGTAGCTGCCTTTACAAAATAAGCCTAGGTGTAGCTGCCCTTACAAAATAAGCCCGGGTGTAGCTGCCTTTACAGAATAAGCCAGGTGTAGCTGTTTTTGCGAATAACCCCGGATATAGCTGTCTTTACAGAATAAGCCATGGTGTAGCTGCTTTACAGAATAAACCTGGGTGTAATGTCTTTACAGAATAAACCTGGGTGTAGCGTCTTTACAGAATAAGCCTTTGGGTGTAGCTGCCTTTACACAATAAAGCCCGGGTGTGCTGTTTTTTTTGCCGAATAAGTCCGGGTGTGGCTGTCTTTACAGAATAAGCCAGGATGTAGCTTCCTTTACAGAATAAGCCAGGGTGTAGCTGCCTTTACATAATAAGCCAGATTGTAGCTGTCTGTACAGAATAACCCCCCGGGTATAGCTGTCTTTACAGAATGAAGCTGGATGTAGCTGTCTTTACAAAATAAAGCTGGGTGTAGCTGCCTTTATAGAATAAACCTGGAGGTAGCTGTCTTTACTGAATAAACTTGGGTGAAGCTGCCTTTATAGAGTAAGCCTTTGGTGTAGTTGTCTTTACAGAATAAGCCTTGGGTGTAGCTGTCTTTACAGAATAAACCTTGGGTGTCGCTGTCTTTACAGAAAAAGCCCTGGGTGTAGCTGTTTTTACAGAATAAGCCTTGGGTGTAGCTGTCTTTACAGAATAAGCCTTTTGTAGCTGTCTTTACAGAATATACCTTGGGAGTCGCTGTCTTTACAGAATAAAGCTGGATGTAGCTGTTTTTACAGAATAAAGCTGGATGTAGCTGTCTTTACAGAATAAAGCTGGGTGTAGCTGTCTTTACAGAATAAACCTGGATGTAGCTGTCTTTACAGAATAAAGCTGGGTGTAGCTGCCTTTACAGAATAAGCCTTGGGTGTTGATGTCTTTACAGAATAAACTTGGGTGTAGCTGTCTTTACAGAATAAAGCTGGATGTAGCTGTCTTTACAGAATAAAGCTGGGTGTAGCTGTCTTTACAGAATAAAGCTGGGTATAGCTGCCTTTACAGAATAAGCCTTGGGTGTTGATGTCTTTACAGAATAAAACTGGGTGTAGCTGTCTTTACAGAATAAAGCTGGATGTAGCTGTCTTTACAGAATAAACCTGGGTGTAGCTGTCTTTACAGAATAAAGCTGGGTATAGCTGTCTTTACAGAATAAAGCTGGATGTAGCTGTCTTTACAGAATAAAGCTGGGTGTAGCTGTCTTTACAGAATAAAGCTGGGTGTAGCTGTCTTTACAGAATAAAGGCGGATGTAGCTGTCTTTATAGAATAAGCCTTGGGTGTCGCTGTCTTTACAGAATAAGCCTTGGGCGTCGCTGTCTTTATAGAATAAGCCTTGGGTGTTGCTGTCTTTACGAAATAAGCCTTGGGTGTGGCTGTCTTTATAGAATAAGCCTTGGGTGTAGCTGTCTTACAGAATAAGCCTTGGGTGTCGCTGTCTTTACAGAATAAGCCTTAGGTGTCGCTGTCTTTATAGAATAAGCCTTGGGTGTCGCTGTCTTTACAGAATAAGCCTTGGGTGTGGCTGTCTTTACAGAATAAGCCTCGGGTGTGGCTGTCTTTACATCTTTACAGAATAAGCCTGGGTGTGGCTGCCCATGAGGAAAAGCAAGAATAAGTAAAGTTGGAGAACAAAGGAAACGATCCAACAAAAAAAATGTATATGTACACTAATGCCAACATTGCCTCAACTGAGGAAGCCTCTTGTTTCATTCTATTCAGGATCTGAGACCACTCCCCCCCCCCCCCCCCCCCCCCCCTCTCTCTCTCTCTCTCTCTCTCTCTCTCTCTCTCTCTCTCTCTCTCTCTCTCTCTCTCTCTCTCTCTCTCTCTGGATATATCATTCTTTCGGGATAAAACCCCAGTTTCTGAGGAAATCAAGTTTTCAATGCTATTAGTCAGTAAGTTCGCACCTACTTTGGCCTCTGACGTGTGCTAAAAGAGATCATTTGTGATTACTTCCCCTGGTATTTAAGATGGCCACCGCATGCTCTTTCTAGACTTCATTCTATGCCAGAGAGCACAGCCGGATTTGTCCTCACCGAGAAAGCCACTTGGAAGTGCAAGACTTTCTGGGTGTGGTAGGTTTTCTTATTCTTAGAGTTGTTTCTGTACTACACGCGTGCCCCAGCCGTTCGTGGAATGTCAGACAAGATTAGACTGCACAAATGATCTCACAGATGTGTTAGAAATGAAGGCGACCGTATTTTTTACTTGTTATTTCTTGTTATTACACATTTCTTGCTTTCTCTGATCAGTCTTTACGTAATTTCCTGCTTACAAGACATTCTGTTCTGTTTGTTCTTTGGTTTGTTTTCTATTACTGATAATTATCAGCTGATTGTGATATGTTTGTAGATTTGTTTTACGCTTGAAGTGTGTTTCAGTTTCCTCGGCATCTTAACCATACTGATCAATGCATATCTCGCTGTACATTCATTAGCAGCCACCTCACCCTACTACCTAAATCACACACACACACACACACACACACACACACACACACACACACACACACACACACACACCACAGAGAGAGAGAGAGAGAGAGAGAGAGAGAGAGAGAGAGAGAGAGAGAGAGAGAGAGAGAGAGAGAGAGAGAGAGAGACGTACATACAATAAAAAAAAAATAAATAAAAAAAACAGACCCATCAAATATTCAGAATATTTCGGTCCTCTTTGGGGCTTCTCCTCCGGAACCATCATTGACAGGGATGGATCCAATTATCTAAGTCATCGATTCGTGAAAACAAGTCATAAATATTCTCCCTCACCCACCCTCAGCCCCCACCTCACACACTGTCTTCCCCCAACCTCCACATGCCATGTCACATCCCCCAAGCCACGTCCCTTCTATCCCACTACCCTCATCCCCACCCGCCCCCTCTGACACCCGTTACCACACTCCTACCCTTCAATCCCCCCCCCCCCCCCCTCACTCTCCCCCTCCTCCAAACGTCTTTGTCCTCTCTCAATTTTCTTCCATACTCGTAATTTGATATCCCGTGATTTAGCATTAACCCATTCTTTCCCTCTACGTAATTACAACTCCCAGGAACAAGTTTACTCAGCAGCAAAAAAATAAAAACTCAGCGATATATGTCCATTCGAAAATCAAACAACTGTGAAACTGGAGAAGACATGAACAACACGTGTCCGTACAGTATGCTGGAGGTAGTGATCTAGAAACAATTTTTTTAAGTTTTCTAAACGCTTTCCTGATTAAGGTTGTGTGTCTCTCCAAAGACATGCACAAAACATATTTCATAATACATATACATACGTATAAATTTACATGGTGGTGTGCTTCCTTCTCCTTCCTAACCCCCTTCACACACACACACACACACACACACACACACACACACACACACACACACACACACACACACACACACACACACACACACACACACACACACACGCGCGCGCGCGCGCGCGCGCACGCACGCATGCACACACACACACACACACTGATATCATCACAAGCATACATTAACATGTATGTGAGCGCGCGAGCGCGCACACGCACACACACACACACACACACACACACACACACACACACACACACACACACACACACACACACAGACGCGACGCATGCACACGCTCATACCCACACGCATCCGTATACAAACAGACGCCCACTCGCACGCGCGCACGAATGCAGCGCGCACACGCCCTCGCTCACGCGGACACACTTATGCAAACACACCTGCATAGATGTACACACACACACACACACACACACACACACACACACACACACACACACACACACACACACACACACACACTCAGAGAGAGAGAGAGAGAGGGGGGGGGGGTATGCAAACCAACAAAAGTAGCAAACAGTATGTACATTCATTTCTGTTGACAATTACCATTTATGCAAGTGTCTGCAATAATGTACGCATACGAACATTCGTGCACAGCCTACATATATACCTTTGTGTTCTGGTATAAATTACCACCTATAAAGTATGTGTGATATCACTTTCTTCTATTTCAAAGAATTCCTTTTTTGAAATTCAAACAGTGAATGTATTACTTCACATTAATATCAATATTTTTTTAATGAACAAAATATTTAATCCCAGTAAAAAATAAAAAAATAAAAAAATAAAAAAAAAGAAAGAATGCGGGGGGCAAGAGATTAATTGCATCAATTAACGAATGCATTAAAGTTGCATTCAAAGCAACAATGAACCAGTTATAACATCTTAAACGGCGATAACGTTATACTTATGACAGCTGGAATAAAATGAAGAACAAGATATGAAACAAATCCATACAGAGTAGAACAGTAACAAGAACGTAAAATCATCCCTCACAGATTAAAAACTGATAGGAAATCAAACTAATCCATAAGCGAAATTGGAAATGAAATGAGGCAGGGAACAGTAAACAATACACAGTAAACAAGTGGGGTAGTCTTTGCTCCCACAAGGAAACCTAACACAGAGTAGCTTTTATTCAAGACTGGCACAGCCTTTTAAACTTGAATAAAGTCAGACAAATACAAAGACGAACAATCTAATAGTGGGGGAAAAACAAGCGCAGGCCAACAACTAAATTGTCTTCATAGTAATGACTTGTAAGAACTTCGAACTTAAGGGGGGGGGGGGGGGGGGGGGGGGGGGGCAGGAGGTTGAAGATGTAAAAACTGGGAGCATGAAATTAAGAAAATATGAAAACTTCACTGGCTGCATAAGGGAACCATCGCAATCCCTCTTAAAGGCAGATATATTTGTATTGCCTGCTCCGAGGCCTTTCGTCCACTGGGTCGGAAACTCATCAGGGAGACACGGCTGGTTATATCTGCGCTCCCGGCATCAAATAGAGACACACACCAGTCCATAATACCGTGGTGTTCTCACCAGGCCAGTGGTGTGTCTCTATTTGATGCCGGGAGCGCAGATATAGCCAGCCGTGTCTCCCTGATGAGTTTCCGACCCAGCGGACGAAAGGCCTCGGAGCAGGCAATACAAATATATCTGCCTTTAAGAGGGATTGCGATGGTTCCCTTATGCAGCCAGTGAAGAGTTTTCATATTTTCTTAATTTCATGTTCCCAGTTTTTACATCTTCAACCTCCCCCCCCCCCCCCCCCCCCCCCCCCCCCCCCTTAAGTTCGAAGTTCTTACAAGTCATTACTATGAAGACAATTTAGTTGTTGGCCTGCGCTTTTTTTTCCCCCACTATTAGATTGTTCGTCTTTGTATTTGTCTGACTTTATTCAAGTTTAAAAGGCTGTGCCAGTCTTCTATAAAAGTTACTCCATGTTAGGTTCCTTGTGGGAGCAAAGACTACCCCACTTGTTTACTGTTTATTGTTTACTGTTCCCTGCGTCATTTCATTTCCAATTCCGTTTTGATTAAATCGAGGTTACTTGTATTTGTTTCTGTCTGTCTTTGTGTTTGTCTTTTGATCTCCCTTGCATCCTTGGGTGGATCCTCAGGCGTAGGCTCAAAGATTGCCCCCTACATTTTATACTATTTGCATAATATCTGTAGTTTTTCAGCATCTTTTTTCCTCCCACACACTTTCGTTTGGTTTCCTTTACTACTCTTCGCTGGCTGCTTCGGGGGTGCTATTGGATTCTTTTTTGCACCCTTGGTGGTGAGAACACCACGGTATTATGGACTGTGGTGTGTCTCTATTTGATGCCGGGAGCGCAGATATAACCAGCCGTGTTTCCCTGATGAGTTTCCGACCCAGCGGACGAAAGGCCTCGGAGCAGGCAATACAAATATATATATCTGCCTTTAAGAGGGATTGCGATGGTTCCCTTACGCAGCCAGTGAAGAGTTTTCATATTTTCTTAATTTCATGTTCCCAGTTTTTACATCTTCAACCTCCTGCCACCCCCCCCCCCCCCCCCCCCCCCCCCCCCCCCCCCCCCCCCCACCCCTTAAGTTCGAAGTTTCTTACAAGTCATTACTATGAAGACAATTTAGTTGTTGGCCTGCGCTTGTTTTTCCCCCACTATTAGATTGTTCGTCTTTGTATTTGTCTGACTTTATTCAAGTTTAAAAGGCTGTGCCAGTCTGAATAAAAGTTACTCTGTGTTAGGTTTCCTTGTGGGACCAAAGACTACCCCACTTGTTTACTGTTTAATCCATAAGCAGTAAACCAGTGCAAGAAGACAAAACCAAACCGCAGACCCTAGAAACAAAAAGAAAAGAAACGACAAGATAAATAAAAACCAACTCAAACAGAGTAAAATAGAAACAGACATGAAAACAAACCCGTGCACAGATTGGGAGAGGGGAGGGGGAGTGGAGGGGAGAATAGCAATTGGGGAAGACCTAAAAACCAACCCAGTACGAGTTGCCTGACTGTTCAAACCCAGTGGAGAAAGCGTCTTAGATTTTGTAATCCGAAAGTTTTCACTTTTCAGTCTAGAGTCATTGTGCATTCTCATTGACTATAAAAATCGGCAAGAGAATGGTCAGGAGAGTTAAAAAAAAAATTGCCTTAAACTTTACTTTTTTCACCTTACATTGGACCTGTGAAGGTAAACTCTGGTGTTCAAGTCAGTTATGGGTTAAGCCAACACACTGTATGAGTGCCAACGTTTGTTACAAAAAAAACTTTGAAAACTTTTTTGCTTTCGCAATCAGATCTTACTTTGATAGTAAAAGTCTCGTTAGTTGTTGTACTGGCGAAGTGCTTGAGTTTTTAACAGATGATCCGATAAAACAAAACATTTCACAGAGAGCAGCTGGAACAGCCTGTAGTTTTGATAAACAGTGACAAGAGGACAGGAGACAGGCGCAGGCACTGAGGTAACCTCAGAGGACTGGCAGTTTCGTTTGCCAACTATAGGCTCATTGGGAACCGGTTCCCGCACAGTTTTGCTGTTGTGTAGTACGAGAAGCTGTTCCTTACGCCATGTCCTGTGAGGAGGGTTGGGTGGATTATGAGTAGTTATCACAGGCACCCTGCTTACACTCTTTTGGGGTTTACAGTTGAAAGTAAAAAGACGTCTTGGAGTCTTTTTAGCGTTAGATTTAGCAGAAGAGGAAGTAGATAACTTCGGCTTAGGAAATATTGTATTGTTTCACTTGTAGAACAAAGTCTAAATTATCATAAAAGCTGCTGACTAAAGGGTACATGTTTTACATAGTGATGGAGGTGGCATGAGCAAAATTTATAGAGATACACACATAAAAGTTTTCTAACCATTATTGAAGACATCCAAACTCGAAATTTCTCCCAAAATTAACTTGACATAGGCGGTTTATTCGAGCTGCAAAGAATGTTCTCTCAACTTGACATTTTCCTCCATAAAATCTTAAAACTCAGTCTCACACAGTTTTGACTTCCTGAGGAAGAGTGAGGGGATTTAGAATCATGCTAATATTTCCCTAACATATCAAGGAAAGAAAGTGAATTGATAAAGCATGAACAATCACTCAGCGCATCAGACATTGTAGTTTAGTTATCACATTACAATAGCGATCCTCTTTTATCACGCCTGCATATTCTGGCAGATAAGTTAATGGCACACGGATTAATTTTTCAAGTTTAATGAATTTGAACTGTAGCTGGTCGTTCGTTAAAGACTTAAATGTAAAAGCCTTTAGATGGTATCATAAATATTTTATCAATGACAGTGTCTTGCCATCTTTAATGATTAGGGACATGCAGGACAAGACCACTCGCCTGGAGACCACATCAGCCGGGACAGGGCTCAAGATCAACAGGAAGAAGACCGAGCTGATGAAAATCAACACCACACACCAGTCACAGTCGGTGGAGAGCCCATCAGGGAGGTGGAATCTTTCGTCTACCTGGGAAACGTGGTTGACCAACAGGGAAGCACGCACCGAGACATCACAGCCAGAATCGGCAAGGCAAGAGCAGCTTTCGTCATGCTCAAGAACAACATCTGGGCATCTGGAGGAATCAGCATAAGAACCAAACTCCGCATCTTCAACTCAAATGTGAAGTCAGTTCTGCTCTATGGATGCGAACATGGCGGACAACACAGACGATGCAACAAAAGATTCAGACATTCTTCAACACCTGTTTGAGGCGCATCTACAAAATCTGATGGCTAGAGAAGACCCGAAACGAAGATCTGTGGGAGCGTGCGGGACAGGAACCAGTGGCCAAGCAGATACTGCAAAGGAAGTGGGGCTGGATCGGACACACTCTCAGGAAGCCAGCGTCCAGCACCACACGCCAAGCCCTGACCTGGAACCCGCAGGGAAAGAGGAAGAGAGGCCGGCCTCGCAACAGCTGGAGGCGAGACACGAGGCAGAGCTGAAACAACAAGGGACCAGCTGGACTGGAATGACCAGAACAGCCCAGAACTGAGTGCGATGGCGAAGGGTCGTCGATGGCCTATGCTCCCACCGGGAGCGATGGGCAAGAATGAATGATGCGTGGTGATTCTACGGAGCATTGCTAATCTCAAAGTCATAAATATTCAAGGATGATAATTTTGGTCCCCACTACTACCACACACACTATACACCTGCTCGTGACCTCTTTACATTAAATGTAAATGATTTTTTTTTCCATACTCTGAGTTCCTAAAATACACATAAAGAATCTGAAGACCATTACTCCACATATGTTGACTGAAATTGCCACCTGCAGATGTCGAAGAGTATTTTTTTTCCAAATCCCTCTAAAGGACACATAAAGAATTCAAAGACTATTACTCCACATTTGTTCATTGAAATTGCCTCATGCAGATGTCCAATGGATGTCATTAAAAAAAAACAACACACATAAAGAATTTGAAGACCGTATTCCACATGTAGTTTAAAAAGAATTTCTAATGAATCCGCCAACACAACAGTTACAAAAAAAAAAAATTACAAGACAATTGTCTTGTAAGTTGTGTGTCCCTGCTGTTTAGCGGATTTACTAGAAATTCTTCTCAAAATTTGTTGCAAATTCTGCCTGCAGCAGGCTCACTTTGAAACTGTCCACATGCGTTGACGTTCATTGCAGATGGCCAATGGTATCATTTCCTAGTTTAATTCCGAGCAAAAAAACAAAAAAAAACAACAACAACAACAAAAAAAAAAACAGTTTCTTTGATTCAAAGGCTGAATATCATGATCAGCAAACCTCCTCAGGCAGTCAGGCAATTTCCAAAGCTGTCTTGCTTACCTGTGCGTCTTGAGAGATTGCCGAGCAATAAGAAGCTGAAGTCAAATCCCATTTATATCAGAAGGTTTGAGCACAGACGAACAGATAATTACATGCAAAAAATGAAAGAGACATAAAAGCATGTGGTAAAGCCTTAGGTAAGAAACGGCTTCCCTTCCTATTTTACAATAGGTGCCCTGAGCAGTACGCCTGTGCGTCCGCCGACAGCTGCACACAGGCTACACTCTGCAATTAGGGTCGTGCATTCAAATACTACAAGTTCCGTGTAAGCGTTTTTTGAGGCATAGGCTAGTCTTAAAATAAAATGAAAATCCCTCCCCTCTCCTCTGTCCCGTCCCCCACCCTCTTCCATTTGGGTACTTATGTATACAAATGCTGTTTGGTGTATAAGCATGCCTGTATACACATATATGTATCAACCCCCTTATATCTTTTTGTGTTCTCTACTTTATTTATTCATTCGTTTGGAGTTGTGGACGTGTATTTGTTTCATCACGGGAAATCTTACAGGAGGCAAGGAACAGTAAACAGTGTATAATGAACAAGAAGAGCATGGGAGCACGATTTACCCTACTTGTTTGTTATTTATTTATAGACGTTATTCCTGTTCATTCTCTGCCTCTGTGAAACATTGCTTGTTCCTCACGTTGCTTGTCTGCATGGACTCTGATACATGATTCTATTATATCTTTCACCCATTTCTCCACCTTCCGTAGGCCCTTCCCCCACCCCCGTCGCACCCCCTCACCACTTATCCCTCGTGTTCCCTTTCCCACTTCACACACACACACACACACACACACACACACAGAGAGAGAGAGAGAGAGAGAGAGAGAGAGAGAGAGAGAGAGAGAGAGAGAGAGAGAGAGAGAGAGAGAGAGATGAAAACAACACTCATAAATCACTCCCAATATTTCGACCTCATAGAGGTCTTCATCAGGGGACTTTAATGACAAAATTCTTTTCTCCCTACCGAAACTTTCGGGATTTAGCCTTTGGAGCAAACATACGACTTGTACGAATAAAATCTTGCAGCCTTTCCACGTCATTTATGGGGACTCATCGCAATACCCAACGATCCTGTTTTTGAGACTGTCCACGTATTCAGCCACCCGAGAACTTGCCCTGGATCTCTGATAATTTCCATATAACAACTCTTGAAAAGGGGAAGTACAGAAGACCCCGTGTGTGTGTGTGTGTGTGTGTGTGTGTGTGTGTGTGTGTGTGTGTGCGCGTGCGTGCGTGCGTCCGTACATGTGTGCGAGTGTGTGTTTAACCAAATACCTGGATACCATTTTCAGCAGCTGAATGCTGAGTGTGACTATCGAGTTGAGTATGGTAGGGTATCTTGTCGAGTCCCTTAACCACTATGAGCTTGAATATTTGTTGCATGATCTGTTCCATGAAGTAAACATGTCCCACGAACTGATACGTCCCATGAACCGATATGTCCCATACACTGAGATCGTCAGTACGTCAAAGTACATTCAAGATCCTAATCTTAGTCCATGTTTTGAATGCTGCGACAGCAATGGTTCTTTCACGGATATTCCTGAGAAGTACATCCTCCGGATACCTTGTAAACACAGTGCATTATGACTGCTAGGCGCTACCACCCTCAACTATCCTCTGGCATTTGTGGCATGGTGCCACATACCTGGTGACTGTACCCGGCATCTCTGGCCAGGTAAACACTGGAAACAATCTCCTTTTTTGGTCTTTATGGATTGAGGAGGACCCGCCTCTGGGACGTCATGGCTGAAGACGATGACCGTCTTCCTAAGCGACTAGGCTAGGGCAGAAAGTACACAGGATGTAGAGAGAAGGAGAATAAATCTGGAAAAAAAAATGTGAGCGGTACAGCTTCCTTAGCAAATTGGTGCGATGAACAATAGCACACCAAAAAAAAAAAAAAAAAAACCATTGAAATAATGCCGAGCGGTAAGTCCGACATGGAGACCATGGCAAGCAATGTTCTTTCTCCTCGCTAGGCTGGCATATGTCCCAAAGGAACCCGTCCGTCATGCGAGTCTCGTGAACACTGGCTGTCACCCCAGGTAGAACTGGATCAGGCCGTGCAGCGTCTCCCATCCCCCGTGCTGCACGTGCTTGGATCTCGGCGTGTTGTTTACTGTCAACACGTTTCCCTCTCCGAAAACTAGCAAGTTTTACACGCTCCTCTGTCAGCATGTTTCTGCTGTCCTGCTTCACACAAACCAAAACACACACTCGCCATCACCAGATACAGCTGTACGAGAAAAATCGAGAACAGATCGTCTGATTCACACATCAGCACATCAGTATCCGTGGATCGCTGCACTGTCACCTTTCTGAAGGATTTGTTTCTATCCTTGGTCCTCAATCGTCTTTGCACAAACCTGTCTGTGAGGGTAGCGACATAGCGACATAGCTTTTCACTACACTGGTACTGAAACCATCAACAGAAGTATCAATCGTTGGCTCAATATCCGCGTCAGGTTGCTGAATAACGGCAGTGCCACAGGTAATCGTGCCAAACGTTTTGCTGGTGCCATGCACGTGGAGCATATCAGACGGTGCTTCGTCCTCGTCTTGCTTCTCATCATCATTCTGGTATCAAAACGTAGTGTCTTGTCCTTGACGTTTCCGACTGTGTGTCAGGTCAGAACGGCGCATCCACTGGGCGTCCTGTGTCCAAGTCACAGTCATGCTTTGCATTTTGCCTGTTTGTGCTGTTTGGCGTTCTCCTGGTCTCGTCGAATCTCATTGGGTGGCTTTCATCTATAATATTGCACCCAAGTATTCCGATTCAGGACAGGGACGCCATATATTTGTTGACAGTGGCGGGCTGGCAGGCTTGCGGCGTAAGACAACCACCGTGCTGTCTGCTTCTCCCGCCACTGTCCAACTGGTCACCGTGTTTGTCCGTCAGCAGGGCAGTTAGGGTCTTGTGCACAGTCGCTGGAAGCCCAGTAACTGACATGTTCATAATGAAATTAGTAAATTTACCACAGCTCTTTCAGTGTGCACCCTGTTCCATCGCTTCACGTCACGTGACCCCCAGAGAGAGAGAGAGAGAGAGAGAGAGAGAGAGAGAGAGAGAGAGAGAGCCAGGGTGGGGAAACGGAAGAGCCGATCTGCTGAGAAAGAAACTTTCGTTTAAACTTAAAATCAGATCACAATGCATGGTACCTTTTTCCTTCCCTATCACTGGGCATGGCAGACAACAACATAACATTTAGCGTAATTTGAATTTTTTAGTGCTTGAAACTGAAATGTTTTTTTTTAAGTTGAATTGAAAGAACTAAACTATTTTTATCCTTGATATACACAGCCATTTTCACGTGTCAGATGATGTTGGTATGCATGCCCAAAGCAATGTTTTCTTGTCAGTCATCTTGACAGCTCGATCAGAGAGAGAAAAACGGTGTGCCCTGTTGCATCTGTAATGCAATATCCCGATCATTACTGTTGCGTGCGCTTCTCATCAAATGTTTGATTCTCTAGATCCTTTTGTTTGACTCGTAAGCGGAGAAAGATAAACTCTATTGGTAATGAAAGACGCGTTATCTCCTCATGGTTCTTCTTTTCCAAACACGTCCGTGTATTGGGTCTACCTGCCTGTGGAGGTAAACATGTGCAGGCTAGCAATTCTTCCATCGTTACATTAACGACTTGGCAAAGATGTGAACTTATAACAAGAAAGGGGGGTTGAAGATGAAGAAAATGGGAACATACAAGTAAGATACATTATTATAAAAAAGAGAAAACCCTTCATTAGCTGCATGAGGGAACCATCACAATCCTTCTCGAAGGCAGATCTATCTATGATTTTAGGCCTTTCGTCCGCTCGATCAGGCTCATCAGGCGTCAAATACAAACACACCACAGTCCATAATTCTATGGTCTTCTCACCACCAAGGATTCCAAAAAGAATCCAGCAGCACCCCTAAAGCAAGCGAAGGGTAGTAAATAGATAAAACGAAAGTGTGGAGATGAAAAAAGTGCTGGAAAACATTATGCAAACAGAAAAAAAAATGTAGCGGACAATTCTTGAGCCTATGTTTGAGGATCCATTCAAGGATGCAAGGGAGATCAAAAGATAAGGATGAACAGTCTGAGTGGTCAGCTCTGCTGTTCAATAACCCAAGCATTGTCAGCCGCTAAGAATTGTGTAGAACAACCTTTACTTGGATCTCCTAAGAGACGCAATCTCCCACTGATTGACCAAACAATATAATGCTGAACAATTAAGTAGTGGGGAAAACAAGTGCAGGCTAACAAACACTTCCATCAGCATAGTAATGACTTGGCAAAGATTTGAACTTAAAAATAAAATAGAGGGGCGGGGTGTGTGTGTGTGTGTGAGTGTGTGTGTGTGTGTGTGTGTGTGTGTGTGTTAAAGATGAGGAAAATGGGTACATGAAATTAAGAAAATCTATTATTAATATGAAAACCCTTCACTAGCTGCATGAGGAAACCATCGCAATCTCTCTCGAAGGCAGATATTTTGCTTGCTCCTAGGCCTTTCGTCGTACACACACACACACACACACACACACACACACACACACACACACACACACACACACACACACACACACACACACACACACACACACACACACACACACACACACACACACGCACGCACGCACGCACGCACGCACGCACGCACGCACACACACACACACACACACACACACACACACACACACACACACACACACACACACACACACACACACACACCACACACACACGAACGCACGCACGCACGCACACACGCACGCACGCACGCACACGCATGCACGCACGCACGCACACACATACACACACACACACACACACTACCCAATAACCTCCCCCCCCCCCCATGTTTTTTAGCGCGCACGTGTGTGTGTG
>JADBJO010000034.1:492500-497500 GCA_016801955.1 Conus betulinus | reverse complement strand
GTGGCTGGCCAGTCCGTAGCGGGAATGACAGTTCATGTGGCAGAGGGCACAGGTGAAGTCTGACGCTGGTCTGTCTGCCTGGGCTGCAGCCTTTCTTCTCACTTTTCTCTTTTCCCCGTGCTGCTGAGCGAGTGTCACTTGGAGAGACCTTTCTGCACAGTCTGTCTCCAGGCTGACCGTTCGAGGGCTGTTACTTCCCAGTTGTTCTGGTCGATGTTCAAGGCTTCTTCGGGCCCCTCTTGCACACGTCTTTGAATCGCAGCTGTGGTCTGCCTGTGGGACGTTTTCCCTGCACAAGTTCTCCATAGAGGAGGTCTTTAGGGATCCGTCCGTCGTCCGTGCGCACGACATGGCCGAACCAGCGCATACGTCTCTGTTTCAGCAGCGTGTACATGCTGGTGCATCCGGCTTTTTCCAGGACAGTGTTGTTTGGGACCTTGTCCTGCCAGGTGACGTTCAGAATGCGTCGGAGGCTGCGCATAGGGAAAGCATTGATCTTTCGCTCTTGTCGGGCACGCAAAGTCCAAGACTCGCTGCCATACAGGAGGGTGCCCACGACGCAGGCTCTGTAGATCTGGATCTTTGTGTGCTCGGTCAGCTTGCTGTTGTTCCATGCTTTCTTTGTCAAAAGTGAAACATTATTAGAAAAGAAACACTGTAGGTATTTTGACAGATCGATTGCAGTTATAAGAAACCAAGAAACAAACAGCAGTGTCAATTAAGGCATTAAAGCCTTCGAAGTCTATCAAAATTAGGAGTACATGCAACCAATGTATCATACCTCCATAGTAACTCAGTTTCAACCAACCAGCAAAAATAAAATGGTGATCATTGGGAAACATTGCAACGATTGTTCTTGGAATGTTTGAAAATCTTGTCATCCTCAAGGCTCCCAGTACACACAAAACTTGGTTTCCTTTTAGCCAGATAAAAAACCTCAGTGTACGACCAAGACCTTGACAAAGAGAATCACATAATTCCCATGACTGGTCTTGACAAAACATCCCTCCATTGCCCACTCCTCCACAACTTTCAGCCTCACAGCACACACACACAACACACACTCAACAAACGCATCAACGCAAGTACAACAAAGTAACAAAAAAACATTTTAAAAATATATATATTCACTTGACCACCACAAGCGAGCACTGGGTGCAAAAAAAAAGTATAAAGTGTGTGTGTGTGGGGGGGTGGGGTGGGGGGGGGGGGGGGGGAAAAAAAAAAGGCTCTACGGAAAATACGTAAAAATAGTTTTAAGTCATTAAACAACATGACATGTTGTCACTGACAAAGAAAAGTCTATGCCTATACCGAGGGTAAAAAAAAAAAAGGCTAAACAGGAAATGTGTGATAATATTTTCAGATAATTAAACATATTCCAAGGAGGAGAAAAAAGAAAAAAAAAAAAAGGGGGGGGGAGAGGGGAGGGGACAACATGTGGACACATTTGGGACGGTGGGGGAGGGGGAAATCATGTGTAGCAAGTAGACCGGACTGGAGCAAGGAGGCGGAAGAGGAGATGGGAAGGTAAGGGGGGGGGGGGGGGGGGGTGGGGGGGGGGGGGGGGGGAATGAAGAGGAAAAAAATAGCATGAGAATGCAGATGGAAAAAAAGAGCATGAGAGAGATAGAGGACCAGAGAGAGAGAGAGAGAGAGAGAGAGAGAGAGAGAGAGAGAAGAAGAAGAAGAAGAAGAGAAACCTCTCACTCATTACCCAAAACATCTCCAACTAAGAGCACATCTCACGTCAGAGAGCGCAGGCAAGAAGATCATGTGTTTAATTTCATGCCAGTTACTGCCTGCATGTGCATCTAGGTCAACTGTGTTCGTGTGTTTGTTATTGTGTACGTGTACATGTACAAGTGTGAATGAGCAAGCGGGAGATGAATAAAGCGTGTAGGTGCATGTTTGCCAGCATGCGTGTGTGTTTATCTATCTCCATGCATGTGTAAGTGCGCTTGAGCATGTGTGTGTGTGTGTGTGTGTGTGTGTGTGTGTGTGTGTGTGTGTGTGTGTGCGTGCCGTGCGTGAATCTGTGCACATGTTCTCTGTTCAAACGTAATCAGCATAATTGATAAAGGTACCCTGCCAAATGAGATACTGCAATGCTGTAGAATCGACTCCTTGGTGTCCTATGCTGCTTCTCCTGATTCAACACACTGAAGACAACACATATTAATCTCTCCTACTGATGACAATACTTGATCAGTCGCAGAACAAGCGTGAGTGAGTGTAGAACTTGAGGCGGTGCCATCATTTCCATCCAGTCACAGTCCCCATGAACTTGCCGGTAACGACGATCTCGACGGGAGCTCACCAAGGGTAGAGACTTGGAAAGAAAACGAAAGTGCGAGTGCGGAGAAAGAGTTTGGAGTAATTGTTCACCTTTTTTTTTTTTTTTTTTTTTTTTTTTGGAACATTTTGACCTCGTGTAAATAATGTGGACAAAAGCCAGTCTCGTTGTTGGTGTTCTTATTAGGACGATAACAAATAAATCAAACGATTGATTTCATGATTCCCTTCTAAGAACATTAGTACGTTAGTACATCCTATTTCGGAAATGGGGAACTTTGATTAGATCCATAATTTTGAAAGTACATTGCTTGATTGATGATGTTCAACAGATATTCACACAAAAAAATTGCTGGCGTAAGAAATTCATTCAATTCAATCAACTTCATTGTCAATCGGAAATTTTTCTTCTGCTCCACATCATTTCGCAAGTACACAAGATCTTAAGAAGAGACATTATAAATCGTTACATAAAAGCCAGTGTTAGTATATGTATTTATTTGTTTTGTTTTGGGGGTTGGTTTTTTTGTTTTGTTTTTTGTTTTTTGTTTTGTTTGTTTTTGTTTTGTTTTGTTTTGTTTTTTTTTTTTTTTTTGTGTGTGTGTGTGTGTTTTTTTTTTTTTTTTTTTTTTTTTTTTGCTGTCCCAAACCTCTGTGCCACCTCAGAGGCACAGTGCACCCACGCCGCTCATTCCGACACTCCGTGCACAGCCACAGCCTGGTCGGCCCCGTCGCAGCCCCGTCACCGGCAATCCACAGGGAGCAGTCAATGCCAAGTCGTCAAGAGGCAACCCACCGGAGGAGAGACACTGCACTGCTGCCGAGTCACTTCGGTGGTGTTCAGTGGCGCCTGTTCTGATCTAACATACGCAGGACACCTCCTACCTACTAAGCCCCCTAGTAGCACTAGCAGGCATCCTTCAGTCTCGGAAGACAATGGAGTTGCGCTCTAGGTGTCTATTCTGGTACAGCCACGGGTGTGGCTGGCCAGTCCGACGCGGGAACGACAGTCCCTGTGGCAGAGGGCACAGATGAAGTCTGACGCTGGTCTGTCTGCCTGGGCTGCAGCCTTTTCTTCTCATTCTCTTTTCCCCGTGCTGCTGAGCGAGTGTCACTTGGAGAGATCTCTTCTGCACAGTCTGTCTCCAGGCTGACCGTTCGAGGGCTGTTGCTCCCCAGTTGTTCTGATCAGTGTTCAAGGCTTTTAGGTCCCTCCTGCACACGTCTTTGAATCGCAGCTGTGGTCTGCCTGTGGGACGTTTTCCCCCCCTGCACAAGTTCTACATAGAGAAGGTCTTTAGGGATCCGTCCGTCATCCATGCGCACGACATGGCCGAGCCAGCGCATACGTCTCTGTTTTTCAGCAGCGTGTACATGCTGGTGCATCCGGCTTTTTCCAAGACAGTGTTGTTTGGGACCTAGTCCTGCCAGCCAGGTGATGTTCAGAATGCGTCGGAGGCTACGCATATTGAAAGCATTGAGCTTTCGCTCTTGTCGGGCACGCAAAGTCCAAGACTCGCTGCCGTACTGGAGGGTGCTAACGACGCAGGCTCTGTAGATCTGGATCTTTGTGTGCTCGGTCAGCTTGCTGTTGCTGTTGCTCCATGCTTCTTTGTCAGTCTCGTCATGGTGGTAGCTGCCTTGCCGATGCACCTGTTGAACTCTGTGTCAAGTGAGAGAGTGTCTGAGATATTTGAGCCCAGATAAACAAAGTCATGGACGACATCCAGTTCATGATCATTGATGCTGATGACTGGGGGAGAGTCAACATCCTGTCCCATGACCTGTTTTCTTCAAGCTTATGGTAAGCCCGAAGTCTTGGCAGGCATCGCTGAAGCAAGTCATGAGCTGCTGTAGGTTCTCGGCTGAGTGGGCGGTTACTGCTGCGTCGTCTGCAAAGAGAAAGTCACGCAGGCACCTCAGCTTGACTTTAGTCTTGGCTCTTAATCTGGAGAGGTTGAAGAGCTTTCCGTCTGTCCTGGTTTCGGAGGTAGATACCTTCAGCTGCAGGACCCAAATGCGTGTTTCAGCATCACAGCAAAGAAGATTCCAAACAGGGTGGGAGCCAGGACGCAACCCTGTTTCACTCCGCTCCGTATGTTGAAGGCAGCTGATGTTGAGCCGTCAAAGACGACAGTGCCTTTCATGTCTTCGTGGAAGGATCTGATGATGCTGAGAAGTTTGGGTGGACATCCAATCTTGGGGAGGATCTTGGAGAGGCCATCCCTGCTGACCACATCGAAAGCCTTTGTGAGATCTATGAAGGCAATGAAGAGTGGCTGCCTTTGCTCCCTACATTTCTCCTGAAGTTGTTTAAGGGAGAAGATCATATCTATAGTGGATCTGTTGGCACGGAAACCGCACTGCGATTCAGGATAAACTTGCTCTGCAAGTACTTGGAGCCTCTTCAGTACTACTCATGCAAAGACTTTCCCAACGATACTAAGGAGGGATACGCCACGATAATTATTGCAATCGCTTCTGTCATCTTTGTTTTTGTACAATGTGACGACGTTAGCATCCCTCATGTCTTGTGGTACTTCGCCTTCACTCCAGCAGAGGCAGAGGATTTCATGCAACTCGGTGATAAGTGTCTCTTTACAGCACTTCAGTACTTCGGCAGGAATACCGTCTTTCCCTGGTGCCTTGCCAGAGGCAAGACAGTCCAGGGGCTTCGTTGAGTTCGTCTATGGTTGGTTCTCTTT
>JADBJO010000034.1:437500-485000 GCA_016801955.1 Conus betulinus | reverse complement strand
CACGGGGTGTGTCTTGGGTAGGTCGAAGCCCATTCCTCCCCAGGTCAGAGTTTCTCGTTGTATTTACTGCCCACAGGCGGCAGGCAGTGCCTGATCACATGGCAGCCAGCAGCAGACGGGACCCTTTGGCTTCATCATTTGACAGTAATCCACTCATGTGTCTGTCTGTTGGCCTGTCTGTATCGGCTACCAAACATAGTCTTACATACATACATACACACATACATACATGCATACATCATACATGCATGCATACATACATGCATACATGCATACATACATACATACATACATACATACATACATACATACATGCATACATGCATACATACATACATACATACATACATACATACATTCACACATACATGCGTACGTACGAACGTACGTACATACATATATACATTGATGACGATAATGATGATGATGATGATGATGATGATGATGATGATGATGATGATGATGAAATATCATTAATATCATATCATTACTATTACTATCATCATTTGCAACTGGAGCAACGTCATCATCATTATCATTATTTATTATTGCTATTATTATCTTTGTTGTTTTTGTCGGTGGTGGTTGTGGTGGTGGTGTCACCATTAAATACATAGACAGGCATGCAGGTAGATGGAAAGATAGACGTACAAATAGACACATGGACGGTCAGATAGACAGACATGTAGACGGACAGACAGATAGTTTTGTTCAGGAAATTGCCGATTCTCCACGAAATACGTGCTTGTTCAGGTTACTGCAGTAGACCATCTGTGTGACATGGAGGGCAGGCGGATAGACAGACAGACAGACAGACAAAATAGTCATGTGGACGGACAGATGGACAGCCAAACAGATAGACGAACGGACAGACAGACAGATAGTTTCGTTCGGGAAATTGCCGATTCTTCACAAAATACGTTACTGCTATAGATCATTTGTCTGAGTCTGAGACAGGCAGACAACACTCGCTGAAACACACACCGTCAGTTGGAGAACAAAATGTCCATTCCATTTATTTGCGGCATTGCGGCGTACTGAGTTTACTATCCACACTCACCACAGTGTATTACACAACACCACTGAATAATCATTGCAGGAGAGTAGAGACAGGAGTTATGGAGGTCGTGGAAGAGGGGAGGGGGCGGGGAGGGGAAAAGAGGTGTGGGTGGTGGAAGGAAGGGGAGAAATACTTTTTCTAAGGCTGCCGCAACACCACCAGGACGACACATTACGATTGGACAGAAAGAATTTCAGTGCACATCAACATCAGTGAGGGCAGAACAGGACTGCATCGCAGAAGAAGAGAGAGAAACACCAGAGTCGCTGCAGGGTTTCGGAAGGGTTCCCTGCTACCATCACATGGCGCATATGTGTCATCACCGTGGTTTCAGTAACTGTCGATCGTGATGATGTGCCTGCAAAAAAAAAAAAAACCCACCCCCACACACACACACACACACACACACACACATAAGATATTATGTCATATATGTGTCAGATGTTTTGTGCACTCATATGGTAGTCAGAAAGACAGAGAGACAGACATATAGACGGACAGACAGGCAAATAACCTTACTGACACGCAGACAGGCAGAAAGGCATGGAGATTGTGCAAGACAGGGACATACATATATTGAAGTCTGAAGGCGGTGTGATGACTTAATCTTCATCAATTATATATATATGCATATATATATATATATATATATATATAGAGAGAGAGAGATAGAGAGAGAGAGAGAGAGAGAGAGAGAGAGAAGAGAGAGAGAGAGAGAGAGAGAGAGATAGGCAGTTAGAAAGAGAGAGAGAGACAGAGAGAGAGAGAGAGAGGAGAGACAGAGAGATAGACAGACAGACAGTCAGACAAATAGGCAGACAAACAAACAGGGTTACTAGCAGGTAGACAGGCAGAAAGACACGGAGAAGGTGAGAGACAGGGGCGTAGAGAGAGAGGAGAGAGAGAGAGAGAGAGAGAGAGAGAGAGAGAGAGAGAGAGAGAGAGAGAGAGAGAGAGAGAGAGATTCAGATTCAGATTCAAATGCTTTACTCATATGTAGGCTTTGGTCCCTTATGATGGGGTACGTGACAACAACAGAAGCACAGAATCATAAATTACAGACTAGGTCTGAACCCACAGTACTGTTTCTTCTACGACATAACTGTTTTTGTATAGAAATAGGGAGAAACTCCGAACAATTTTTGTGGAAGCTGAAGACATGAACAAGCACAGCTTGAATAAAGAAGGCTGTCAGAAGTATTTAGGAATAGTAAATATTTCACAAATTTTCTTGAGAGCTGGACAGCAAAGAACAAAGTGGGTCTCATCTTCGTGCGATTTTTTTTTTAACATAATGGACAAATTAAATTTGTGTCACTGAAAGATCTGTATCTATAAAGATGAATAGCTAATTCCGACATACCAAGTCTGAATCTCGTCGTTACAATTTTCAAAATGTTTATCCATATCAAACTTTAAATAATGTTTAAGACCAGGATAACTGCAAATATTTCTTTAAACCGTAAACCATTTACCATTTTGAGTATGATCAGACCATTATAGCCAACTGCAATCAATTAATCTCTGACAAATATTATGGATAAAGTAAGCAACATTACTAACACTTTGATTTAAACCAAACAAAACCAAGTCCATACTCAAACAAACGGAGCCGTATTTTAGTTACTAAGTTTTCCTCACCCCTCGTATCGTATCTAAGTCAAACAACATATTGTATGCTTTTCTAGGTATTCTGTTGTCCTCCATCTTCACTAAATTCAACCAGTAACGAATGCATTTAACAGCTGAAACAATACATATCGATGACTATTTGTCTCACCATAAAAGAGGTCATTGGGAGTTAGTAATTAAGACCGAAGAACTCGATTTGCTGGATTTAGTGGTCATTCAATTTCAATAAATCTGCATGAAAACCACCTAACATAGCAACATCTTCAGCTTCTTCATAAGCATGCTCTATCATTTAAATGATTTCCATTTATCCGTCTTGATTTCAATTTATTCGTCTTGGTTGTCAAAATGATTAAAAATTCATTTTCTTAAGCGATCCTCTAAAACTTTTAACACAACAAACTAGATATTGGTCTGTAACTGGAAGGTATTGGTCTGTAACTGGAAGGATCAGAGGTGTCGCCGGATTTATGAATGAATCTGATTGTGGCAATTTTGAAAGGATTTGGAAATTGTTTCTTTACTTATACTGGGTTAAAAAACGTAGGTGCGTGTGTCAGAAAAAAAAACTGGAGCTACCAGTTTCAGAATTTTATCATCAATACTGTGTAAACCACGACGACATATTCTTCTGAATGGATCAGATGGTTCTTTACATCATGGACAGACATCAAGTGAATTTTCAAGTCAAAATGTATGGGTTTTTTTATTGTATTATAAACTGGCCTATCCGATTTCATTATGAACTCAACAATATCACAAAAAATATGGACGTTAGGTTTCTTCAGTAGACAGCTATTTCAGAAGGGGGGGGAGAGAGAGAGAGAGAGAGAGAGAGAGAGAGAGAGAGAGAGAGAGAGAGAGAGAGAGAGAGAGAGAGAGAGAGAGAGCTCAGAACTCAGAAAACTTTTATTCGATGAAAACTTTTATTCGATCAAGCACTGGGATTTTAGGCAAAGCCTATTCTTCCAGTCTGTCCTTGCTAAGCTAATACATGCAATGAGATTTAAAGACAAAAAACAAAAAAAATGAAAAGAAAAAGGAAAAGGAGAGGGAAAAAATGCAAGCGCACAGGATTGTGGAATGCATGATTCACACACATACACACGCATTTGCATGCAAAGGCTTGACAAAAGCATGCATATATACGCAATTATTGGATTCTGACAACAACAAGAAAATAAGGGTGGTGGCGGGGGGGGGGGGGGGGGGGGGGGGGGGGGCATGGACAGGGGAAGATGGGGGTGGGCGTTTGGTGTGGGGCAGCGGTTAGGAAAGAAAGAAGAAGATGGTTAGATAAACAGTGACTATATGCCTATGTTTGCTGTGTGTTTGTGATTGTTGTTGGAGTTCGCGACCAGACGAGGATGATGATGGTGATGGCATTGTTATGAAACAAAATGCAGTATTCTAAGAGAACCAATTTTTCACTTTGAGAGAGACAGAGAGAGAGAGAGAGAGAGAGAGAGAGAGAAGAGCACTTGCTCGCTCGCGGGCACGCGCGCGTGTTGTGTGTGTGCGCGTGTGTGTGTGTAGTAGTAGCAGCAGCAGCGCAGCAGCAGCAGTAGTAGTAGTAGTAGTAGTAGTAGTAGTAGTAGTAGTAGTAGTAGTAGTAGTAGTACAAGTTCTGACAAAAACACCATCATAGTGGGCTGGATGGGGGGAAATGAAACTGAGTGGTATGGTAACAGACCTACCTGTGTCGGACCCAGAAGTGAAACAGAAAAGTTTCATACAGGTTCTTCGGGTACCTGGTGAAGCAGCAATCATCTTTCGACCGTGGATTGGGGAACTCGGGGATAGCCTGTGAACAAATTGGATGGCATGCATCCATATGGTGGCGGCGTTAGTAGTAACAACGCCAAGCACATGAACAGCAGCAAGACAAGCACCAAGAACCACAGAGGCAGTGGCAGAACCAGGAGAAGGAAGAAGAGCAGGAAAAGTAGCCTCACCCCAACTGTAGCAGTAGCGGCAACGGCAACAACGTTAGCACGAGCAAAAACCAGTTGTTGTCTGTCTATCGAGTAATTTTTTTTGTTCTGATTGTTGCTATTTCACTAGCAGCCAGCTGAAGATGGGTCATGATAGTGGTAAAAGCAATGATAGACAGGCGGACGTGCAATTGCAGCGGCATCAAGAGCAGCAGCTGAAGAAGTAGTTGAAACTGTGATCCCCAGAAGGGACATTTGTACCACGAACAGTTTTTGCAGATACAGCAGTAGCAGTAATAGTAGCAGTAGCTGCAATAGCAGCAGCGACGTCAGTAGTGTTTGCAGCAGCAGTAGCGGCTGTGGCAGCAGCAGCAAAGGAAGAGTGCAGAGGACGAGCAGAAGGGGGATGAGGAGAAGGGTTAATGGTGATCAGTGCCAACCTGATCATGACTGAAAATCAAAATCGTGCAACGAGTGCAACACAGTAAATCAGTATTTCCCTGTGTCTCTGAAAGGCAATTTTCCAGCGAGCGCGATTTGAAGATCCATAGAACAAAAATGTGCCTTTTCAGTGACACAAATTTGATTTCTCCATTATGTAAAACAAAATGAGTCATTCCGGCCAGGAATCAAACCACAGTGCCAAGAACACCCACGATGTCGATTCAGAGGAGGTTCTTCATGGCCAGGTTCTTCATGGCCGGGTTCTTCATGCCCAACGCCAGAAACTCAGCTTGCCACCCGCAACTTGCGAAGGAGGAATAGAAAATATCGCATGAGGAAATAGTCATTAAAATGAAAGCACTGGTAGGAGAGAGCACACTGAAGCAGAAACTAGACACATTCGAAGACGATGTAACATGTTAGGGTCACGCACAGAGTAAACGACTAAAGCATAGAACGCTTCCTCAGAAAACTAGACGCAAGCGAGAGACTGATGCAGAGAAAAGGAAACTCAAGGAACAGATGAAAGTTCTTCAGAATTTTAGAAGCAAGAGCTGGAGAAAACTGGGAAAGCCTAAAAAGCGAAACAGTGTCTTCCGCAAAGTAGGAGTACCAAAGAGGAGAGCAGGTAAGAAAAAACAAAGGCCCAAGACTGCTTCTTCAGACCCCTCTTCCAGTTCGCCAGGAAAAATGACCCAGCATCTAGCAGGCAAATCTGGGACGCTCACAGTGGACAGTTAGGTTCTCGCACAAAGACACACTAGAGGAGACCTCAGCAGAAGCCTGGCTATGAATGAAAGAACCTTCCCAGAGGAGGCCTGAATCCACCTCAGCACAGATGGATCTGACACAAATGCAGTAGCCAGCTGAAGATCCGGAGTCTGGGTCAACTTTCCTGGTGTATGACAGAATCGAAGCACTTCCCGACCATCAAGTTCAGTTCCAACTTCAAAGCAGAGGTGAAGGCACTATCAGTTGCTGTGGATCGGATACTTGCTTCTGAGGGAGTCGGCCGACGGCAGTCATCTTCACAGACGCCCTGTTGGTTCTGGAGGCCCTGTCTGGAACAAGCTGGGGGACTGAACAGAAAGTTCTTTCAGACCTGCAAAGACAGACAGATGGTATGGCAGTGTATACATTCCCACCGATGTATTAGAGGAAAACGAATTTGCAGGTCCGTTTGCTACACTGGGATAAGCAGGTGACTGGCCAAGGAAACGAGTTGCCATTCAGAATCACAGAACCCTGACCAAGAACATCAGGCGACAGAGGGCAGACAGGAGTGCCATACATCACCTGTGCAAAGCAGATCAGGTCATTATCTTCAGAGTCGTACGGGACATGCATGACGTAACAGTCACACATACCACAAGCTGAATCTTGCCTATAGCCCTTACTCCCAGTGTCGGCGGGTGGAATATAAGGCACAGTGCGTCCCACTGAGTGCCAGCTCCATGCTGACTTGAGAGAGGAACTTGACCACATGGCCCAACGGTGTGCTGAAAGTTGTGTGGGGGTCCCCGCAGGAGCTCAATTTTCATTTCAGAGACGGGACTACGATTGTGACGGCGAACTAGAAGCAAGAAAGGAGAAATGTATAGCATATTAGATGAACATAATTTGACCGTCAAAGCGAGACACCTACTTAAAATACAGGGTTTGGAGTGGCTTTTTTTTTCGCACGGAAAATGCCAAATGACAAGCCACTGACACTGGATGAAGAAAACATGGTTAAGAAAACAAGAGCCAGATCATTATATGGGCCTAATGGAATTCCCCATCCACTGTAGAAGAGGTGTCTAAATGTTCTTACGACGAAAGATCAGTCTGGATGTAATTGATAATCATGAACCAAAATGATGGTAGTCAATGGAGTGTACATTCTACATGAGGAAAACTCAGTTGACTTCTACCAGTTCTGATCAATATCGTTTTTGATCGTTGAAAATCTTCTTAGTCAGGGCAAGTGGGATGATAATTTACCTCAAAGAAAATGAATACTTTGTCGTTTGAAGTGCTGGAGCGTCCGGCTGTGTAGAGCATGTCACGATGATTTGGAAGGGAAGCACCCAAGGAGTTAAGGTTGAAAAAATCATCTCTTTGTGGCGGAGCTTGATTCAGCAAATGCATGTGGATCAGTCCCACCGTAGACAATTGAGCTGGCTCTTGAGATGTATCACGTCCAGAAGAAAAAAAACAGAGAAACACTAATGGCTTCAAAGAGAGTCATCTCCAAAGGAATACACAACAGAGTGGGTCAAATCAAAGCTTCGCACTCGCACAGGGCTGTGCAATTTCTTTGATATTATCCGTCACTGATAGTGAAGATTGTCTTGAAGGCAGCAGTGACAGAACAGGTCCAGCAGACCTCGGAATGGACACTTAATGCCCTCTTCTTAAAGCTTACATAGATGATACAGCGGTCCTTCCCACTTAGAAATATCAAACACACCAAGTGCAGCAGCAATTTGGCGAGTTACTCGCCCCAATCAGGATAGGCCTCAAGCCAATGAAATCACGAAACTTCTATCCCCGGGAAGGATCTACCTGAAATAGTCACACATCCACTGAAGCCAGCTAAGCTATTCTAACGGTGACAGAAGTACCACTTAAGAACTTTTGGATGTACATTGACGACTTCTTGCCTGAAGAAAGCCTGCAGATGATAGCCAAGTATGATTTTTTTATTGGTTCATGCAAAGCCTGGTGCCCACAGCTCGTGTTGATTCCGAGGTTTCTATCGCCTCTACCGACGGACGACATCAGTACTTGCACAACGGGATTGAGACCACAATCAGCACGCACACAGGGAAATAGCACGGTGTCCCATTTGATCACACAGACGTTGCACTCTACTTTACTTAAAAAATGAAGCTGACACAGCTCCTGAAATCCATCGCTGCGGAATTCAAAGAAAGGAAAACCAGGTCGTTAACCACACTTGAGGACAGAGGAGACAGGGTTGTGAGATCAGTCCCACCTAAAGCTGAAGACCAGCAGAAAATGGTGAGTTCGAGGGGCAGTGCACATGGCAAAAGGAAGCCTGGCGATCAGGGAAATAAGAGTAACACACGAGCCAACAGCGAGGGACTGGGATAAAAAAAAAAAAACAACGAATTAGTGTTCAGAGACAGGAACGAGAATCAAAGAGATATAAAAGAAAAGGACACGATGCCAAAAGAATCTAGAGAAAATCCAGCAGAGTCCACAGGGTTAACTGGCTGCACAGGAGCGCTGCTTTGTACAAGCTCAGTAATTCCCCTTTTGTTCGCCCTGCTATGGTAGATATGCATCTCCCTCACCTCATTTTACGGGTGTCAGTTCGAGGGAAGAGAACCATACGCAGATGTAAGGGTGAAACTGGTCTAACGAGGGACTGCGTGCCACAATTTTGGAGTACTTTTGAACGAGACTGACGACGATGCACACAAGCCGCTTAAAATCATCTACACAGACACTGATAATAACTATTTCAGTAGATGGACAATTAACGGGATACACGGAGCAGAGAAACTGATAAAAGAAGTTGACGGTGTGGTACTTACAGGTATACAGCACAGATGGTCTTTGTAGCAGGGTCCGGAGCCTTGACTGCCGTACCCTCTCCCACAATTTCCAGGTATAGGTATGCAAGCGTATCCGTAAGAGCTGACGCATTTCTGAGCAGAAAACAAGGACTCGAGTCACTTGTATAGAACATTTGCTCTCTCTCTCTCTCTCTCTCTCTCTCTCTCTCTCTCTCTCTCTCTCTGGTTTATTTGAATTTATAACTTTTTTCTCTGACATATTTCAGATATTGGTTGGAAGTGTTTTAAAATGCAAGGGGCATAAGCTGCTGGCCCAGGCAGACATGCTTTCATGTGAATATGATAACAGATACGAAACCTCGGAAACTAGAAAATGTGAGCATCTGCATATTGCCATCCTTGGTTTGTGGGGAACTACCTGATATTTGCTATCAATAATTGTTTTTAAGCTTCTTAGCTTGTTTGAAGAGATTAGATTCATTTATGGTAACAAAACTGACAGTGAAAGGCACTAGACGGCGCAGACGCAAGAGCTCCCATTACAAACATTACGACATTGTAGGTGGGCACACGCATCTTACTGATGAAGTTACATGAAACGGCAAGCCTTCTTACCTCGTAGCAGCAAACTTTGTCGTAGGGGCATGTTTCGCCTTCAGCAACATGGCCGAATGCACAGCCCCTGGGCTTGGGCCGGCAGACGAAATTCTGACCTCGCTGTGAACACGTTTTCGGCGTGTAGCTAGTTGTCAGGACAGGGGTTGTTGCCATGGATTCAGTGCTAGTGGTAGGAATATCGGATGTGTGGTTGTCATGGTTTCAGTGGTAGTGTAGTGTGGGAATATCAGATGTGGTTGTCGTGATTTCAGTGTTAGCGGTAGGAATAGCAGATGTGGTTGTCATGGTTTCAGTGGTAGTGGTAGGAATATCAGATGTGGTTGTCGTGATTTCAGTGGTGGTGGTAGTAATATCGGAAGTGGTTGTCATGGATTCAGTGCTAGTGGTAGGAATATCGGATGTGGTTGTCATGGTTTCAGTGGTAGTGGTAGGAATATCGGAAGTGGTTGTCATGGTTTCAGTGGTAGTGGTAGGAAGATTGGATGTGGTTCTCATGGTTTCAGTGGTAGTGATAGGATAGAAGATTGGATGTGGTTGTCATGGTTACTGGTAGTGTGGTAGGAATAGCAGATATGGTTGTCATGGTTTCAGTGGAAGTGGTAGAATATCAGATGTGGTTGTCATGGTTTCGGTGGTAGTGGTAGGAATATACGGATGTGGTTGTCATGGTTTCAGTGGTAGTGGTAGGAATAGCAGATGTGGTCGTCATGGTTTCAGTGGCAGTGGTAGGAATATCAGATGTGGTTGCCATGGTGGTTTCTGTGGTAGTGGTAGCAATATCAGATGTGGTTGTCATGATTTCTGCGGTAATGGTAGTAATATTGGAAGTGGTTGTCATGGTTTCAGTGGTAGTGGTAGGAAGATTGGATGTGGTTGTCATGGTTTCAGTGGTGGTGGTAGGAATATCAGATGTGGTTGTCATGGTTTCTGTGGTAGTGGTAGGAAGATTGGATGTGGTTGTCATGGTTTCAGTGGTAGTGGTAGGAATATCAGAGGTGGTTGTCATGGTTTCAGTGAAAGTGGTAGGAATAGGAGATGTGGTTGTCGTAGTTTCAGTGGTGGTGGTAGGAATATTGGATGTGGTTGTCATGGTTTCAGTGATAGTGGTAGGAATATCAGATGTGGTTGTCATGGTTTTCAGTGGTAGTTGTAGGAAGATTGGATGTGGTTGTCATGGTTTCTGTGGTAGTGGTTGGAATATCAGATGTGGTTGTCATTGTTTCAGTGTTAGTGGTAGGAATAGCAGATGTGGTTGTCATGGTTTCAGTGGTAGTGGTAGGAATAGCAGATGTGGTTGTCATGGTTTCAGTGGCAGTGGTAGGAATATCAGATGTGGTTGTCATGATTTCTGCGGTAATGGTAGTAATATCGGAAGTGGTTGTCATGGTTTCAGTGGTAGTGGTAAGAAGATTGGATGTGGTTGTCATGGTTTCAGTGGTAGTGGTAGGAATATCAGAAGTGGTTGTCATGGTTACATTGGTAATGGTAGGAAGATTGGATGTGGTTGTCATGGTTACTGTGGTAGTGGTAGGAATAGTAGATGTGGTTGTCATAGTTTCTGTGGTAGTGGTAGGAAGATTGGATGTGGTTGTCATGGTTTCAGTGGTAGAAGTAGGTATATCAGATGCGGTTGTCATGGTTTCAGTGGTAGTGGTAGGAATATTAGAAGTGGTTGTTATGGTTTCAGTGGTAGTGGTAGGTATATTAGATGTGGTTGTCATGGTTTCAGTGGTAGTGGTAGGAAGATCGGAAGTGGTTGTCATGGTTTCAGTGGTAGTGGTAGGAATATCAGATGTGGTTGTCATGATTTCACTGGTAGTGGTAGGAATATCAGATGTGGTTGTCATGGGTTTCGGTGGTAGTGGTAGGAATACCGGAAGTGGTTGTCATGGTTTCAGTGGTAGTGGTAGGAATATCAGAAGTGGTTGTCATGGTTTGAGTGGTAGTGGTAGGAATATCAGAAGTGGTTGTCATGGTTTGAGTGGTAGTGGCAGGAAGATCGGAAGTGCTTGCCATGGTTTCAGTGGTAGTAGTAGGAAGATTGGAAGTGGTTGTCATTGTTTCAGTGGTAGTGGTGAAGACAACAGAACAGCACTTATACTGATGGAGACAGGCATTACCGTTGTCAGGGCAACTGTCGGATTGGTAGACACATTCTTCCTCATAGCGTCTGTTGCATATGCCTGGAACAGCAACGTTTGACCAGTTTTGCATAAAATAATCACCTTAAATTCACAGATGATGATGATGATGACGACGACGACGACGTCGAAGACGAAGACGAAGATGACGACGACGATGATGATGAGAAGGAGGAGGAGGAGGATAATGACGACGACGACAATGACGATGACAATGACGAGGATGATGATGGCAATTCTGAAGGTCATGACGATGATGACGACGACGACGACGACGATGATGTTGATGATGATGACGTCGACGAGGACGACGACGACGACGACGACGGTGAAAATGATGGCTATGATGATGATGATGACGACGATGATAATGACAGTATATCTTATATTGTCCCTGGACAAATATAAGGTCAAGGGGGAACCCTGACGGACACTGGAACAGTGTAGGAAATCCACATCCATCTGTCCTCATCGTGCTCTGATGGGCGGTGGAACTACCGCTAGTTCAGTCTCAAAGCTTCTTTAGTTGGCCACAGGGATGTCCGTCTTCCACTATATCCTGTAGAGAGGTCTTGGACACAGTCATGACGGGAGGCATGTCCGAGCCACGGAAGTTGTTAATTAACAATAAGAAGAAGAAGCATGCTGCTTGAATATTGTCGTCTGATAACTAGGTTACTGTCATGAATCAAACAAAACTAGACAGGCAAAGGAAGAACGGAACAAACAATAGTGTTTTACTGACGACGAGGTAAAATACAAGTTTACATGAAAATTAAGGTTTAAAAAGTAACGCTTATTTAACAGACAGTATGCACGAAGTGAAACGGGTGAATGTTCTACGAAGGAAGAGCGGGAAAAGTGAAGACGTTTAAGAAAAAAAAAAAAAAGCTAGAGCACAGCACTTTCATCTATTGTCATTCCCATGTTGCCCAGATCCAAGGAATTAACAGTGTGTACCTTTTTTTTTTTTTACTGATTTTGTTTGTAGCATCTGAGGAGGATATGTTTGTCGGAAATGGACTTATCTCTTTTCGCGTTATGCACTAAGTAGGTGTAACGCTGGGTCTTGATCTATGTGATTACTCACATATTGTCTTTGATAAGGCACAATAAGACGTTACAGTCTACATTTACTGAAGATCGTCACTTAACTATCATTGGAGAACGTGAGGCTGTGAAAAAAAAAAAAAGAAAAAGCTCCAGGGAAGCTGTTTTGGAACAAGATGCTGAAAGCATCAACAAAGCTACCTTAGCAAACGCTCGTACGTCTACTGGTCTGGGTTGTGTGTGTGTGTGTGTGTGTGTGTGTGTGTGTGTGTGTGTGTGTGTGTGTGTGTGTGTGTGTTGTTTATGAAAGAAGCATTATTTTGAACTGGTGTTGTGTGAGTTTCTTTGCATTTAGGCTCCCTCGCCAGCTGACCGCTGTATTCAAAGAAGACTTACGGTTGCATTTGTATCGCGCTAGACCTCTGGTCACAGCATGGCAGGAATAGTACCATCTGTAGTGGCCGATGCACTTCCTGAAGTATAGGCTGCTCAAGGAGCTGCATATATGGCTCTGCCCGCTCGCCGTGTGGTGCCAGCCCAGCAGCAGGACCAGAAGGGGCACTAGACACTGTGACATCTCCATGATGCAGCAGCCTGGGGGACACACAGAGACAGAAGGAACAGCATGGAAGGGGGGCCGCGCGACACGCACTTTACAGGCACATGCATTCTTCACACACACACACACACACACACACACACACACACACACACACACACACACACACACACACACACACACACACACACACATGCATGCTCACAGATATACACACACGCACGCGCATGTACACGCACGCACGCACGCACGCACAAGTGCTCATACATGCATACATACATACATACATACACACACACACACACACACACACACACACACACACACACACACACATACATACATACATACATACATACATACATACATACATACATACATACATACATACATACATACATACATACATACATACGTACACGTACACATACCAACGGGAACTTGTGCAGCAATATTTCTTAACACACAGTAAAAAAAAAAAATGGATGCTGCAGTGCAACATCACTAAGGCATGCAAACTTCATATTTTTGGCAATATTCAGTCCGAAAGGAATAACAAAAAAAAAGTAAGTCTAAAAGTCAGGCGTGAAAAGGTTGTCAGATTAAAACAAAATCTGATAGAGTTTTTTGACGATGCTTCGAAGATGAATTAATGCGTCGTCAAATGTCTCTTTCCAGAATATTACTCATTTCATTACATTATGATGGGCAATTGACTCTTATACTACCGAAACCATTCCCCCCCCCCCCCCCCCCCCCCCCCCTCTCTCTTTTTTTTCTCTTCTACTTGATCATTAAAACGAAAGTTAGTGTGGGATGGTATCCAACAAAAATTAATATTGGCGCCTTTCATATGAACAGTGTGTTCTAGATGCTTGATACAAAAATAACCAACTGTTTACATATCAAAAAGATCCCCATACTCCGTTTCTCGAGCTACTTAGACACCCCCCCTATTCCCCCCCCACCCACCCCCCCCTCTCCACTTGCCTCTCCCTTGTCAACCCAGCTCCTCCTAATCCACCCAGTCCCTTCTGTGTGTTCTCAAGCTATGATTGCACAAGTTAGAAATGTTCATGTGCCAGTCATATTCTGCAGCATGTACACAGAATGTGATTTTGATCTGTTTTATTTCGAGAATGTTGTTTGCATTGAATAAATATAATCTAAGAATTCTCATTCATGCTTTTTTTTTTTTTAAATCTAGTATCAATATCAAAAGTACATGCAAAATAATAGGGTGGATTTGTGACATGAATGTACACACTGTAGTATGATCATTCAGGTGACCCTTTAAAACAGTTACACTCTAACGAAAACAAAATAACGCGGCAGAAAACGAATCTTTCTACGACTTCTTTTAACAAAACTATTAGTTACATCATAATGTTAATACCAT
The DNA here is from genome assembly GCA_016801955.1 of Conus betulinus. Taxonomy (NCBI): domain Eukaryota; kingdom Metazoa; phylum Mollusca; class Gastropoda; order Neogastropoda; family Conidae; genus Conus; species Conus betulinus. Next base: position 470,636 of record JADBJO010000034.1, on the reverse strand, counting down.
CGAGCCGTTTAAAATGTCTGCCACGGTTGTGACGCTTGGCTCCTTTTTTTTCTCAAATCTTAACTGTTCCAAACACAATCAACATAAAGGAGTGCTTTTCTACATCGAAATTTATGTAATTAACCTAATGGAATGCTTTTATACATCGAAATTCAAAATTAATCAATATAATGGAATGCTTTTCTATCTCAAGATTCAAATCAATCAACATAATGAAATGATTTTCTGCATCGAAATTCAAAGTAATCAACAAAAAGGAATGCTTTTTAACTTGTATTCAAGTTTACAGTAGGTCATAAATCTGGAAACAATTCGTTCATGTGAATTGCTGATCTTGTCATTGTTCATGAAATCACAATTTGTTAGCCCAGCCCAGATAGCTTTTTGTCAGTCATAAATAACAAACCAGACAAGGGTGAGCACGCTCAGATCAGGGTCGGTAACCCAGTGTTTTTATGCAGGGAGAGTCGTCCTTGACCTGGAGAATTTTCAGCACACGGGATTTTCCGCGCTTCCCACGTTTACGTTTCCAAGTATCGCTCTTTCTCTTCCAGTCTCTTTCATAATGTCACCACAGTGATGGCTGATTGTGGCCGGACTACACGATGTTAGCATATTGATTTATGCAGATTTCTTCAATTCTATTGTTATGTGTAGTTGACGTAAAACCCGTCATTATGTCACACACATAAAAAGATTCCAAATCGTGTTTTAATCATCGAATTTTGTTAATTCCTGATATTGTTTTGAAGATCAAATGCTGATATGGCGAGCCAACTCCAACTACTTTGGCCATTTGTCTGTACAGTTGACTTTAAAAAAAGTCAAAACGGATTCTAGCAAAAATGAACTAAACAACTGTAAACTTTATTCCCACATCTACATTGGACATATATCAGGTATCTCATGTTGCCAGATTTATGATGTCTTTTTTTATTGTTCAAATGTTCACTGCTCCATGTACAAAATAATTGATGCTTCTGGGAATGCTGTTCTGCACACGTTCTTGAAAACGATTTATTCATATGAACTACCAATCCTATCATCACAATTTATTGACAAATTATAGTCTTCTTCTTCTTCTTCTTCTTCTTCTCCTCCTCCTCCTCCTCCTCCTCCTCCTCCTTCTTTTTCTTCTCTCTTCTTCTTCACCTCCTCCTCCTCCTTCTTCTAATTTCTTCTTCTTCTACTACTATTTCTCCTCTTCCTCCTCCTCCTCGTCGTCTTCCTTCTTTTTTTTTTTTCTTCTTCTCCGGCTTCCTCTTCTTCTTCTTCCTCGTCTTCTTCGTCATCATCTTCTTCTTCTTCGTCTGTGTGTGTGTGCGTGTGTGTGTGTGTGTGTGTGTGTCTGTCTGTCTGTCTGTCTGTCTGTCTGTGCGCACGCGCGCATGTGTGTGTGTGTGTGTGTGTGTGTGTGTTCCTATGTCCCAGTCTTTAATCTATTGAAGGCCCAATCTTGTAAAGAAAAGAACGTAAATTTACTTGTATGTTTCAGTTCATTTATTTGTATCACCGGTGGACTAAAGGCATACAGATCGGTCAGACATGTCAGGAAACGAAACTGGCTGTTTCTTATCCCGAACTTGTGGGTTCTACTGTCAAAGTGTCCTTTTCATCGTCATATTATTTGCGTTGTTAAATTGGTGTAAGAATGCCGTAGTAGTGTTGTCACTGAACCTAGTGCAACTTCCTCACCAGCAAGCTTGGTGACGTTTCTGTGGTGACGTTGGTCAGAGTTGGGCTCCACGTCACAACTGTGACAGATCCAACGTCACGATTGTGATACTTTTCTTGATTAATCAGTTTATGGAGGCAAAAAAAAGGAAATCCCAAGAAAGGAAATCTCCAATACTGCCAGAACCGCCATACCTCAAGCCTGCTCAGCCAGGCCTGCGAAGTACCGCTGTACATCATTCTGAACTGACTGCAGCCCAAGCACTTGCCATCATTGCAACTGTATTCTGAAGCGATTGGTGCGGTTCTCATATAGGGTGCTATTGGACAACTGTTCCATACTTCAGTTGGAGTTTGTCAGGTGTGCCTCTTACCTTCCTCACTACTGTTCCATACTTCAGTTGGAGTTTGTCAGGTGTGCCTCTTACCTTCCTCACTACTGTTCCATACTTCAGTTGGAGTTTGTCAGGTGTGCCTCTTACCTTCCTCACTACTGTTCCATACTTCAGTTGGAGTTTGTCAGGTGTGCCTCTTACCTTCCTCACTACTGTTCCCATACTTCAGTTGGAGTTTGTCAGGTGTGCCTCTTACCTTCCTCACTACTGTTCCATACTTCAGTTGGAGTTTGTCAGGTGTGCCTCTTACCTTCCTCCCTTTTCAACATTGTCCCGGGACGCATCATGACTGATGCGCTTCAAGACCATGTCAGCACAGTCAGGGCTGGAGGAAGAACCTTCACAAAACTTTGGATTTGCAGAGGACATCGACGGCTGGGCAGGCAGTGAACAAAAAGTCGCCAGGCTTGTTGAACGACTGGATGAAACATCAACAAGATATGGCCCGGGAAATCAGTGCGGAGAAGACCCGGGTGATGGCCAGCCACAACACCACGAGCTACATTGGTACAACTGTCCACACTCAAAAAAGCTAAAATGTGTTTCACCACTCTCTTAACTGGAATCCATCATTAAATGTAAGGGATCCAAGCTAAATATCCTCTCAAGGCCAGTACAGACAACCAAAGCATTGGCCAGGTTAAAACCTGTATGGAAGGATCAGACCATCTCCGTGAAACACTAATCCGGCTTCTGCGTGCACTGGTATACAGGTGTACCCCTGCCTGCACGCACGACATAGACCTCCACTGCGGATCTGTATAGAAGAATCTAAGTCATGAAAACGAAATGTTATTGTAATATATTCAACATCAGATACAATAATCACATTACCAAGTCACTAAGTCAGACAGCATATAGGACTCGAAGATCTGCTGTTATCAGTCAGGAAAAGAAAACAACGGAGTTGTGACCCTCTAACATGATCTTATAGCCTTGCTGAAACAATCCTCCAAGGAAGTGTCGAAGGAGGGAGACGGAAGGGAAATCAAAATAACATTGGAAGAAACTGGTGAATTGTTCTTCGGTGTAGTGCACTAGTAACTTCTCATGGAGTTGAAGAAAAAAGAGGGCAAACACTTTTCTTTGGCCGCGAATTTCTGTTTTTATCAATGTCAGGACATGGAATATCACAGGCCTAACGGAGTTGCAAGCTTACCATAATAGCGCAAAAGTGAGAATGTCGAAACACTGCCGATATGGAGGACGGAGGTTCAACTTTAAAATCCAGGGAATGTACACAATCTGTTGATGTGGGGGCCTTTCCTTCTTGAGATTGTAAACATGTAATGTATGCTTTTCTCTAGTATGTTGTTCTAATAGATTTCAAAGTACTATCTCTACGTTCCATACAACAACAATGGCACAACAAAAAGGATTAGTTATCTGCCATGACAAGACAATCGGCAAAACTATATCTTTCCGCTCTTCAGAATATGATTGACATTAAAATGGCCTACTTTGTAACACGAAGGCATGTATCAGAAGCGAAGGTTAGATAAAGATAGCACGTGTTTGTGGCAACGATGCTTATATAAAAGTTTCACGTTCTTTCTGCAAGAGAAAATACCTTCGCTTCGAACCCTGAATTATACACATGCAGATTTTGAAGACCATTACTTTGCATGTGCTGGCTGAAATGGTCACTTTGTGCAGATTTCTAAAGGGTATTTAGTTTCAAGTTCAAACAGTACCAGTATTCAAAGAACCCCAGAATATCAGAACATCAGAACCTGCAGACCTCAGAGCGTTTCAAAAGCTCACTAACCTTACGTCGCGGAACTTGACGGAACACTGGGCAACCGGTGTCAAAGTCGGGGGTCTTTATATTAAACCATTTGGCTAAAAACAAAGCAAAACAAAAAACTAGCATAATATCATGAAAAAAACTACATGCAGTGTGGCACTTGCCTCAGGTTAAAAAAACGGCAAGTCTCTCTGATATCGGATTGACTGCCCTGAGTAGTATGCCCGTACGTCCGCCGTCAGTTGCTTACACAGGCCACACACCACAATGAGAGAATTTTCACCAAAATTCTTTATAATGCATATAAACGTCCTGACGCACTGCTAACGTTGACATCAAACCAAAAATACATCATAAATCAACTCTCAGAGAATATCTTCCACTCCAGCCATCCATATCACTGATTTTAAAGGATCCCGATCGTCGAAATCATTCATAACCTATGAATACATGAACCCTTCTTACCTGACGTCAGATTTCAGGCGTAGAACTTACCCGTGACGCTGTCTTATCACTCACTACCTGCGCTTCCCAAATCGTCCCATGTCACAGTCTGTCTGCTTGTGGTTTGGTTTTTCTGTAGTTTGTTTGTTTCGTTTGTTTTAGGTAGCACTTCTGTTAAGCTCTTTTGTGGCGAAGTATTTTTTTAAATTTGTCCGTTTGTTTTACATCATTTTGCCTTCTATGCCGTCTTTTTTATTCTCCCTCTTTTCAAAGCTTTGACGCTTTTTCCGTGTTTTTTCTCTATTGTATCAGTTGCTCCATCCGTAACTAAATTGTTTTTTTCTGGTTGCCGACTGTCCTGCCTGTCACTGGCTACAGTTTTGAGAAAGTCCATGGTCCACGAGACGTTGAATCGGGTTCAGCTACAGCTCCTATGCTTGACTTCTTTTTCCCATCTCTCTTAGAACAAGAGACACTGTTGTTGTTCACCCTTAGTTGTTAGTTGTAGGACGCTAGCCAGTGATTCGGGAGTTCGGAACCGGTGTCCGTTCACTGTAGAGGAGGTGAGGGGAGTAAAACGTCTTTGCTTCTTTATTCAACTTAATTCTGATGACTATCGAGGCAGTCAAGTTGTAGGCTCAGGAGTGATACGTACGTGTGTAGGTCTGAAGGAGGAGCGTTTGTGGAACTCCTTTCCCTTTTCTTTATTCTGAATATTTATGGACTGATGCATGGGCAGTGCACGGAGAAGTTCTTGGTTTCACACTGAACATGTAGTCAGTCAGGTCGACTGATTTCCTGAAGGAACGTCGCTTTGTAAGACGTTCATCTCTCTCTCTCTCTCTCTCTCTCTCTCTCTCTCTCTCTCTCTCTCTCTCTCTCTCTCTCTCTTCCCAAAAAATCCTCTCTCTCTCTCTCTCTCTCTCTCTCTCTCTCTCTCTCCCCCAAAAAAAAAAAAATTCATCTGCCTCTCTCTCTGTCTCTCTCTCTCTCTCTCTCTCTCTCTCTCTCTAACCCCCCCCCCCCCCCCCCCCGAAAAAGATTCATCTCTCTCTCTCTCTCTCTCTCTCTCTCTCTCTCTCTCTCTCTCTCTCTCTCTCTTCATACATGCATGCAAAGTTCGGTCTATGGTCAAATGGTTAGTGTGTTTGCCTGCGAAGCTGATGGTCGTGAGTTCAAATACTCGCTGGGTGGGATTTTTCTGTTTGAAAAACCCCTCTATCCACCAAACAGTAAACGAGTACTTTGATTCTGTTCAGGGAAGGTTAAAGGGGACGAAACTCTGACAGTTCACTGTTTCTGCGGGCCAGTAGGCTATGGGAACTTAAATTAAGCTTTAGTGTGTGTGTGTGTGTGTGTGTGTGTGTGTGTGTGGGAGAGAGAGAGAGAGAGAGAGAGAGAGAGAGAGAGAGAGAGATGGATGGATAGATAGGCAGACAGACAGATAGTAGATGAATGTTAGATTGATAGGTAGACAGACAAACGATAGATAGACAGATAGACAGACAGACAGACAGAGAGATAGGTGGACAGATATTATTCATGGCCTTCATGTATAAATATATGGTGTGTAACCATACTTTCTACGTGAAGTCGGTTTCAAACCCACATGCACCAGGAAATGCATTAATGCTGGAAAGATCTTAAAATCCGAGCATCCTGGTCACCCCCCCACTGATCCGAATGGGAAATTCGGAGTCGTTATCAAACATTAAACCTCAACAAACCACAAGCAGTCGTGATTTCGCAGTTTAACTAGACATCAAACACATCATTTGAGATAAAAAGATTATAGTCAGAACAATTGCAGGTATTATCTCAATCTCAAACGAACCTCTTAACTCGCCAGATGTGTGCAATGCTATGCAATGTTCATTTAGAAAAAAAAAGCGAGCCCTACGCTTTTTGAGACAGAAAAAAACCCACAGAAATATGACTTTATTATTTGATGATTCATTATGTCCCTTTCTCTGTCCCTGCTCGTCTCTCTCTCTCTCTCTCTCTCTCTCTCTCTCTCTCTCTCTCTCTCTCTCTCTCTCTCTCTCTAGGACTCTCTCTTGACTCTCTCTCTCTCTCTCTCTCTCTCTCTCTCTCTCTCTCTCCCTCCTCTCTCTCTCTCTCTCTCTCTCTCTCTCTCTCTCTCTCTCTCTCTCTCTCTCTCTCTCTCTCTCTCTCTCTCTCTCTCTCTCTCTCTCTCCTCTCTCTCTCTCTCTCTCTCTCTCTCTCTCTCTCTCTCTCTCCTCTCTCTCTCTCTCTCGATAGGACCATAAAATGACACTGCTCATTACCCTTACCCTCTCATTTCGTATTGGCCTGTCAATGTTTACAATACAGGTGGTTAGACAGACCGTTCGATCTGCTCTGTTTGGGAGTCTGCGTTTTGTTTAATTGCTGAAGGCATGTAAAGTGAATTCAAACAGATCAATTAAAGAGTGAGGTGAGCTCTTATTAAGTAGTTTTCATAGTCTTCCGCGTGAATCACCAACAGAGTTGAAGCGGAGTGAACAAGGGTACCATTTCTTCCCGGATATCATGATAACGTTGACAATCAAGCAAAAAAAAAAATTATATTACTTTCTAACTTTGGCTTCGTTTTATATACCGGGTATGAAACATTTTGCTCTGTCAAATTGAAACGTCAACGGTGCATGTCTGCTTGCGACACGAACATCCGGAATTGCGCAAGAGCGTTTTCCGGTTTGTTCCTGTGTACAAGCATATGATACATGTTTCCCTGACAAAAACGTGCTTAAAGTCCGATAGGTTTTAAAGTTTTGGCTCAGATCGATGCGATCTCCCAGGCAGTGTCAGTCGTTCTCGCATTTCAAAAGAAAAGCGTCTTTCACTGCCACAACCAAATAACCACACTTCCTCCAATCCGCTATCAGACAAATTTGCCTTATTATGTGACACACACAAGTAGTGATACCTTTCTCATGTAATCAAAAAAGCTTTTTCTAACAAGCCTTTTTCAATACATATAATGTGGCTGTCGTTAAATTTAGAGCCAGCACGTTATTATTTGATAATGGTGTGTCAGTGTGGTGCGTTGTGCCCTTGTTCACCTTAAACAATTTCACTTATGGTTCTGATCCAAATGTAAGGGAATTTTTAGCTCGCAAAAAAGTTAACCCTGTTTCTGTCTGATCATACTGTTCAAATCTCCTTATATCTGATGTGTAGAGTATTATCGGCAGTATATGAGAATCAAACAGTTTAAAAACACTAAGGGGGAGTTACGGTGAATACTTCTTAATGTTTTTAGGATTTATCGCTGGTTCTTTTTTTTTTTTTTTTTTTTTTTTTTTTTTTTGGGGGGGGGGGGGGTAGCTTTTCTTTCTTTCTTTTTTTTTTTTTTTTTTTTTTTTTTTTTTTTTTTTTGGGTTTTTGGGGGGGGGTTAATTGCTCATATTAATGATTCTTTCAGAGTTTACTACGAAACTGTTTCATGTCAGTTCTAGATACTTGTAATTACCTACAATTTTAAGCTCGTGGGGAGCTGAAAATCCATTTTTGTTTTGAATTAAAAAAGATGCAATCCTTTCCTGGACGTTTTAACTTGAGATTTGTCCAGATTGACAGTCAGACCTAGACAAACAAATGGTACGGACAGAACGTACAGTCCAACAACAATAGAAGTAATTAGAGTCAGACTGTCTTTGCAATCCAAAAAAAAAAAAAAAAAAATTGCCACAATTGCCAGCTCTCTTTTTTTGCAGGACCAAAGGGAAATCCGAGCTTGGCTCTGACCAGAAGGTAATCTGCTGGTTTGTTAATCAATGAGGAGAAAGGAACAGGACTTCAAACGTATCCTTGTGTTACACCTTGAACACATCTGAAGTACTCTGCGAGTTCTCGTTCACTCATCACAGAGGATTGAACAGAATGATAATTGGCTCTTATGATCTTGAACACCCTTCCCTGAATGTTGGTTTTGGTGAGAGTTGACCACAAAATGGGTCACTTTACAGTGTCACACCCTTCTTCTTGAACATCTACAAAAGCCACATATAATTTTACGCGTATTCAACAGGTTTTTGAACTGCCGATTATAAAGTGAAGATGTGTTGGATCGTTGAGCTACCCTGTCTGTCTAAAACCGACGCGCGATCTTTCAGGTTTTTCCATCGTGTTCTGCCACAAGATATAGCAAACCAGCCCTGTATAAGACACGGTGTTTCTATTATGCTGAAGTTTGCTTTCATGGTAGATGTCTATTGTGTGGTTTAAAGGTTTGATTTCATTTTGATTTCATCCACTTAATTTTTGCGCTTTCATAGTATCATTGATTTCAGATATTCCATGACCTTCGTTCATACATTTTGTAGCCGTTTTCTGTTCATTTCTTCCATATGATTTTTTAAACCACGCCTTGTACAGTTCATCAAGGGCTGGGTTCGGTAGAACCACCCGTAAATAATTTTTACAAATACTAATGATTCAATCAATAACAGCGATCCGATCTAATGGGATGATTGACTATTCAATCCAATTTCTAAACAACATTCTAATCTTATGTTTTCTCCCTGTGATTTTCTTAGTCTTTTAAATCAACAATAAGCAACAATCTCGAGGCATCTAATTACAGTGGATTCCACTCAATTCTTAAAAGAGAATCGTGCCTTATGTTTCTTCGTATTTTACTGTTCATTTGCTGTTGAGCCTTACAGGTGGAACTTTACCAGGGCTCACATAAAATTCACCTTTTACTGATATTAAATGACAACCAGTATCATTCAATCATCATCATCGAGATTCAACGGCAAGTATGCGGATTTTATGCTCAATTCTATTTACAACGATTTCTCTAATTGGTTCATTTCCTCGTATCATAGTTCTACATTTGGATAAAAGAATGGTGTACATTCGGAAATCGTTGGCGACATCCACTCTAGATTGAGAATAAGGTAGATGGTGAACATCACAATGACATTTGATCTCATGCTTTTCTGAAAAATCTCATCCAATCCCAGAAAATAACACCAGAACCAAACGCTTCTGAAACTTTCATGATAAATGTCAAGCCAGCAAAAGCAACTGCTTGTTTGAAGTCCAAACAGATCACCAAACTTGTGAAATATTTATAGTTTAGGAATCGGATTATATCATATATAGTCTGATGTTGTCACCGCGGTTCTTTTGACACGAAGCCCGTTTGGTCATTACTGCTTTAACATAGTTTGCGATGCATGAAGATCCAATTGTATTCACATTGTTTAACAGGAATATAGGTGTCCAGTTCTTTATATACTTTTGGGGTTGCCACCCTTTTGTATACGATCATGCTGACTCCTTTATGAGCTGATGTCAGTTCTCCCTTTTTAAGCTTTCGTTTACTAACCTGACGATTACTTTTCCAAACATTTTCCAGAAGACACACACATACACACAAACATACTCGCGCGCGCGCGTGCACGCATGAACGCACGCACGCACGCACGCACACACACACAGACACACACACACACACACACACACACACACACACACACACACACACACGCACACACACACACACACACACACACACACACACACACACACACACACACACACTTAAACACGAATCAGCAACAACAACAACAGCAACAACAACGAAAACTCCATCCATAGACTTTCATTGTTTTGAAGAGAGAAATTCTTTGAGAGTTGTCTTTGATGATCTGTGTGCTTATCTCTGCCGCTTCAATCGCATGATAACAGTATCAGTATTTTCTCTAATTATCGCAAAATAGCATTTAATTACGTCATCCGTGTTATATACTTCAGCCATTCTATAACTCAAACTTTATCATTTTCAAAAATTGACTGTCACCCCTGAGGGAAAAGGTATGCTGAGTGAATGGAGTAGGATCTTCTACTGTTCTCTGTCTCTATTCCCAAGTTGTAGATATTTTTAGTGCAAGCGGGCTGTTCATTGCGTTCCTGTACATGCAAGTTGTGGTTGTGGTTCATGTGCGTTCTCAATGATCCATGTTTTAAGTGGATGTTAAGCACTGTGTCAGTGAATTCTTGTAGTAAATGTCTATTGGCATCAAAACCCACTTCGGTCTCTCGCGTTGTTGAAAAACGGTCTTCAGCTAGAAAGGCCAACGTTTGTGTCGGCAATTCAGGTTGGATTCGTTTGACAAAGCTTTGTTACTTTCATGAACAGTGTGTTCAAAGTGGTACAGGTGAGGGTGTCTTTGTCCGTCCTGTCGTCCTGGGTGTCCAGATGCTGGTCGGAGGGTCAGCGACAGTTTCAATTTCATCAAGGAGGTTCCATTAATTGCTGACTAGTCCATATACGCTACACCATATCCGCTAAGTTTTGAGACCACACTGCGAGTGATTTAAAGCTAATGGATGAATGAACTAATGACTAAGATGAGAGAATTTAAGAAGGTCTCGTGGCAGCCCCATAGCAGATGTCTGACCTACGCATGAGCCCAACGCGCTGGTCAGACCTTGAGTCGGTGACAGTGTGTTGCCTCCTATCACGTCTTGAACCAAGGTTCCTTACAGATGGCCAGCCTGTGGGAGGGAAAGCTGAGGCTGACAGCTTGTTGCTCAGGTTGTCGCCGTTTGACTCGCTCCTCACTTGCCTTGGAAGATCACTAACAAATCCCATGGCCACTCCTGCCACCTTCTGCCACCTCCATTCCCAATCCCCTTTCCTCTTACACGGACGAACGGTCCTCGTGTCCCTCTGCCGCCTGCGATCATCAAGGGCGATAACCCGACAATACCAAACCTGGTGTGACTACTGCAGGATGCCTGGGATGACCCATGCTGTCTGTGGTCACCGTTCTTACCGGTCTTCTTGGCCTCTTCTTCCGGCGGTGTGGAAACTTGAGCAATATACAATGATTATATCTCGGTCTCTTCCTCCGGCGGTGTGGAAACTTGGAGCAATATACAATGATTATATGTCGGGATGAAGCATCTTCAAGGGTAATTTCGCATAGCTGATCAATGTGAAAATAAGCTGGGTTTTATGGGACGTTAGATATGCATTTACAAAATGATATCATTCCCTTAAGTACATGGCTTATTTGCTTCATTGAATCGTATTCTTTGCAATGATACTTTACAGGCAGCTATAGCCTGTCTTAAAGCATGTCGGGAGCAATATAACTGCTAATACATCTGTGATAGCCGCATCTCGTCAGGATCTGCATGCCCTAAAGGCTTTGGGTGCTGTAACCATCACTGGCGCCAACGATTTCTCGTAATCTGCCGACAAAGTAGTGACAATGTAACACCTGATTAGAATGGATACTATCAATACATTTTGCAGTATCCCCTTGCGCACCTGACATCTTGCGAATTTGTGTATTGCATTCAGATTTTTTTAAGTTTTTCTTTTTTTATCCTGAAATAAATAGATCAAGCAGACAAGCTGACGCCTACAGCGCAGCCTGCTTTTTTCTGATTTGAATTGTTTAGCTATAATGTTAATAGGTTAGCTGCCAATAAACAGACACCGCCGAAATCACGCAGATTTTTTTTCGGGAACTTGCGCTGCTGTGCGAGATTTTCCCAAAACAGTTTGCTGATTCGGCCTGTGCTCCTCAAGAGGGAGTCGCTGATCGCCACGTTACTCGCTGCGTGCGTTGGTATATGCATGCATGCATGCATGCCTGTGTGTGTGTGTGTGTGTGTGTGTGTGTGTGTGTGTGTGTGTGTGTGTGTGTGTGTGTGTTAGAAGTCTTCACCACCACCACCCTCCTCCCTCCCCCCTCCCAGTCCACCCAGTTACCAGGTTCAACGTGAAGATTCTTTTCTTCGTCGCTCCTGACACTGCATTAGTTTATTCATTCGTTCGTTCATTCATTCATTCATTCATTCACTCACTCACTCATTCATTCATATTGTTTATTCATTCATGACTTTATTTACTTATTGGTTGTTTGTTATCTACGTAATGATTAGTTCACTGAAAATCGACAAATGCTCCCATCAAATCAAGGAGGCTACAGAACAGGTAAAACTACATGGGGAAAATGAGGCCGGTTTTGCCTGTGAAGTATATGAAGGATTCCAAAGAAAGGAAGAAACACTGGCTGTTGCAGCAGATCTGGAAGATGCATGCAACAAGGGTCCGGTTCTGGCTTCTCCTGGAACTACTCCTTGACTATGGGGTCAGCAGGACACTTACACGACGGACTGCAGCAGCACTTCAGGAGCGAACCGCCATCCTATGATTTGGAGACTGGATGTCTGAATCTCATAAACTTTCTATGGAATTACCTCAAGGTTCTCTTCTCTCCCCCCTGTTTTATAGAGTGTTTACACTAAAGGTCTTGCAGATCTGAATAGAAACGAAATTGCTCGAGTGTTGACGCTAGTATATGACGGTCTGATCTACAAAGCATCAAAGAATACTTAAGAAAAGAACGAAAGCATTGCAGCAACAGTTAAACAATATAGCTCAGTGGTGTCAAGAAACTGGATTGTCCATCAGCTTTACAAAAGTCAAGATGTTGGTCTGCACTCTCAACAACAAGACATCAGGACAATTACCCTGACCTGATTCCTTCAGTGGAATACCAATTGAATCAACGGACAACCTACACCATTTGGGAATAAGTTTTGACAGAATGCTAACCTTTAGAGAGTATGTTGAAAATATTTTTCTTTAATGCTAAAAGGGCCTGTCTGTCATGAAAGCAATGGCAGCTAAAAACATTGAATAGCGCCATCTCTACCAAATGCACCATGCAGTTGTACTCAGTATCATTGATTATGGATTAAGGCTTACAACACTGTCCAAGAGCAATCTTCTTGAATTAGAAAGAATTAAAAATGAAGCAATGAGATTGATCCTGGGAACCACGAAGGACACACCAGTTGAAACTATTGGTTCCTGCTTTACGTTCCTTCAATACAGGCAAGACACAAGCTAGAACAGGTGAAGACATACTCCGAGAGAACTTGAAAATTACCAAAACCCACGACATGCGGCGGTCAAGCAAACAAAAAGGCACTCGCGTAGGACGTGGAAAATCATGGATGGGACAGGCAGAAGACAATGAATAGCTTGTATGCCAGTTAGCAAAAGTCAAAGAAACGAAGGAATGGGAAAAGTGTCGGAGGGAATTAAACAAAAAAAATACTTCCCCTACTTATTAACACTTTTTTAATATGGCAAGAAACTGAACATTTTTTGGTCACACCTCAGTATTCATTGTCGTCCGTATACCACTTTGTTACTCACAAGTCAATTTTTCATTAAAAACACACACACACAAATGCTTTCGTACAGATTCTGATTTTAAAAGCAGCAACTCTTCACATGTCAGATGTGAATTTCTACTCAGAACTGTTCAGTGTCCTCTTATTGGTTTAAAATTATGGGAAATCTGGAGCAATACAATTGAGAGCTGTCCTCTAAAAGACGCTGCTTAAATGTCCTCATCAACAGTGCAAATGCCATGTATTTTTTGGGGTCTGGTTGATGTTTGGACATACTATGAAAGGGTCGCATACAAATCTATCATGCAGTCTCTCAGACGAAAATGGATCCTCATGATCAGTCATTATATGGAGGAAAATCAAATTATGTAGCTCTTTCGTGTTCTAATTTTCTCAGTTTTGACACCTCACCCCACCTCGCCCCCTTTACGCCCAGGCCTGTGAGGACGCCTTGTTGAGATGTTTGGTGTCACCAGCTTCACTGCAAGCCGCGTGCCGACCCCCAAGGCCACCGTCACAGTCAGGGAAGAGAAACGCACTTTTGCCACAGTATGAGAGTCAAGGGAGTATGTGTCAAAACCAAGGGCACCAACACCAAGTACCCACATTCAGCCTTTTTTCATCCGAGTCTTACCTTTAGGAGACTGGACATTTCTGCAGTGCTGGAATCTTTCATGATTTACAGTTTGGTTTACAAGGGTGCAGAAAGGGGGTTATCGTATAAGTCCGCACATGTAACGCATACATTTGTGGAGAGCATAACGTAGTTTTCGTTCTTGGAATTTGCTCTACACTACATACAATACAGCATGGGTTATTGTTCGATCACGGATTGTTTCGATGTGAAGCTGCCAGTTTGAGGTCATCAATTCATTACACATATAGATTTGCGTTCAGGAGATATAAATACAAGGTAAAGAGAAAGCGAGATTGACAACAATAATCGTACAAACTCAAATCACTGCATGATGGAAAGGATGTAAAATCTAGAACAGTATCAAACAATTACTCATCTTTGAATGAAGTACTCCCACACAAATGCCCGGTGGTTGGCAACTCCAATCTCCTTATACACTTTTGTTCATTGAACAGAAATGCAAGAAGAGAACGTTCAATTAGCAGAAATAAAACGATGACTTGGGACATGGGAAAGCAGTCAACAGAAGCTTATTTGGAAAGACCATCTGGCTGCAAAGAAAAAAAAAACTGTCACAGTGAGAGGCCCATGATACAGATACAGGGGCACGGAGCTGAACAGCCTCCGGAACGACCTCAGGAAATACGGCTAGGGGCACGCCGTTGACCTGCCTTTTGATGGACAGAGGGATGGGATACTTAGTGCTAGGAGCCAGGTGTCAATTTGAACATGTGTGCTGCTGCTTGACCGCAGCCTCCACCCCCCATCCCCCACCCCCATGGTGACCTGAAGCATCCCCAGGCCGAAGCAACACGGGATTAGGACAGGCAGCAACCAACGGATCAGGTGGAACATGTTTCCTCCTCTTTCGTATTCATTCACTTGAACAAAACAAACAAAACCAAAACTTCGTGAAAACCTGAGGATGTAGGCCTAGAAATCTATGTCGTCAAAACTGTCAGAACAGGGCAGGGAGATTTTACTGTTCGGCATAAGCAGTACTTCAGAATTTGATACAAGGGCTGTTAATTGCAGGTTTATGTCCTATAAAAAAAAAAATCTTTCTTTCTGACCTACCACCAGAGCCTTCGTGAATAAATAGTTCTAAGACAACAGATGGAGCAAAATTGTCAGGTCAAAAACACAATAACAACAAAACACTTTCGTCAAACCTTAAGGGGCTATTACAAAACAAAATTAAATGGGTCAGTTAGAATTATCCATAGTGTCAGTTTGCCTTGTGTTTTGACCATGAACGAGAATGCAGAGCATTTCTCTGTGCGAATCCAAACCGAAGTAAATGCATGCCAAATGGTCGAACCAGGAACTTTCTGGGCAGAAATTGATCATAAGTCAATTTTATCAGTCTGGGCCGATAGACCCTCCACCCTGACGGATATACAGTCACAGGGCTGGTATGGCGATTTAACGGTGACAATAGATACATTGTTGATAGAAGACTGACATATAATTTGGCGTGCGGGCCGTTGTGACATTCCAGACCTTGAAAATCTGTCGTGAGAGGTAAGATGCATCCAACGGGGCAGAAAGGCGTAATCAGCTGCATGATGATAATCTGTCAACTGATAAGATTTTTGAGGAAAAAAAACGGTGACGCACTGGGTAACTTGATCAATGTGAATGGTAAGTTTGGTGCAGATGAAGCAGGGGAAAAAACGTGGCCAGTTCTACCCAGCTTATAAGATTTCTCAAAGTGGTCATTGATTCTCTTGCATGTAGACGCCGCACGTCAGACCGAAATCGCGTGCAGCACACTGAGGACCACCATGGACGCAGCTGCAGTGGACCGACCGGACGTCCCGCGTGGTCGGGGAAGGCTGGTTTCTTCTCCTGCGCAGGATAATGGACACTTCAACCCGTTGCCTCAGGCCAAGGTAACAACGACAATGACAGCTGAGGTCCACACAAACCATGGCTCACATTCACTCAGCCTGTGATGACTGATGTGTGTCAAACGGCGTGTGGGAGGGAGCTGGGGGCGTGGATGAGCGAGACAGTGGAGTTCAGGTTGACTGGCAGTCGCCTGCTTCCTGTTCATAGGATGTCTGCTCCGTGGGGTGAGCGGTCTGCAGGTCAACATTGATACAAGGGCGGGGCGAAGTGCCTTGGGCCTTACATCGACAGCTCTGTCACAGAGGCAATTTTCAATGAACGTCCATCCCTATTTTTGAATAATGTGCTTTGTCATATCTGTGTGGTTAACCGGTAACGTGTGACTGAAATAAGGAACCACGGTGTGCTAGGGCACATCTTAAACTGCGTAGCGAAGACAAAGAGAAGGGTGGCAGTCAGTTTGGCGCCATGGTCATTCACCTTTTACCCATCTAATTCACATCACACATTACACATGTGTCACGGTCGGAATGTCGGTTTCTGAGTGCTTATATCACCTATCACCTATCCCGGAGTCTTGAAGATCGTTGGGGCGCACAGAAGACTTCGCAACCAGCTTCCTCCACTCCTGCACAGACAGAGAAACAGGGCTGCAGCTATCCAGAAACTCACAGACTCTCATACCATCAAATCTGAAAAAACTGAGTATCCCACCAGTACTAGCAAAGAGGCAAACCAGCCCCTTTGGTAGCAGCCAATCACCAGTGACCCCATACCATCAATTCTGTACAAAACGGAGTATCCCACTAGGACTAGCAAAGAGGCAAACCAGCCCCTTTGGTAGCAGCCAATCACCAGTGACCCATACCATCAATTCTGTACAAAACGGAGTATCCCACCAGGACTAGCAAAGAGGCAAACCAGCCCCTTTGGTAGCAGCCAATGCCCAATGAAGAGATATGTACCAAGGCGACGGAAACCATCATCTGATCTACAGTGGGCCTGCATGAATCATGTGGGAGCGTGCATTTTGGAAGTAAGGTCAGTTCATCCATGTGAAGACAGCTGTTACATTGCTGCCATACGGGAGGGAAATGAGTGTGACAAACTGAGTGAGAGGCAGAACTTAGAAAGATTTCAGAACCCACGCTATACCGATACCATACAAAAGGGTTCAACTCCATGGAGAGAAAACATAAAATGAGGATTTTTTTCGGAGGAGGGGGTCTGGGGCTATGGGTACGGAGGTTGGTTAGTTTTGAAAGCCATTTATTCGCAAAAGAGGCCATTCACGCAGGCAAGCGATCGACGTGAGCTGTTTGTCTGTGAATGCTGATCCCTACAGTTGTCTATGAAGTCTCAGTGTGCCGATCATTTCTCACACACACACACGCACGCGCACGCACACACACACACGCGCGCGCGCCCAGGCATGCACGCACGCATGCACGCAAACACAGACGCGCGTGCGCGCCTCTGTGTGACTGCTCTTAACGTCTTTGTATGAGTTTAAAGTCTTTGTATGAGTTTAAAGTCTTTGTATGGTACAGCTTAGAAGACTTTCCACATTTTCTTCTGTGAAGGTTAAGGAATAAAATACGGAATTTAATGGAAAAAATGAAATCATTCAAAAATGGAATTGCAGTTACTACGTAATAATACCTACATTGTTCATCAAATACCTACATTATTCTTGAAAGCGCGTTTAACATCAACCTTGACACATGGGAACAAACTGCTTTGGATTGAGCTAGATGGCGCTACTCTATCCACAAAGGTGCCAGAGTATGTGAAGAAAGGAGGACAGCTGCAGCACATCAGAACAGATAGACAAAGGAAGCACGCACACCCAGCAATCAAGGGCAGGTCTCCCACATTGCCAGTCCAAGCTGTCATCGCACATTCCGTGCACGCATGAGCTTGATCCGCCACTGCGTATCCATAAATCACCTCACCACCCCACCCCCCACCCCCCACCCTCCAAACCCTTGATGACTGAAGTGGTCCTCGTCGATTCGGAGGGGAAACAATATCAACATTATTTTCCCAGGACCAAACTATGTCAGTTGTCTGCCTGATCGGAAGTATATTTGTTACACAGTACAAAGTGAGACAGCAGGCGGGTTCTCCCCCCCCCCCCCCCCCCCCCCCCCCCCCACCCCTTTCCCTTTCAACCACCCACCCCCACCATGGAAGCGATCTGACCAATCACAAAATAATGTATGGACACTTATTCGATGGCGACACTAAGTAATTCCGATAACTGGTCTGTGCGGACAGTTTTGTGCCCAGAGAGCTGACTCAGTCTGAACAGCTTTCATTCTGACCAGTTTTTCTTTTTCTTTAGAATGCAATGGGCGTATTGCACGATAATTTTAATGTTATGATTCTTCCCCTATGCAGTCATTAATTGATGATGATGATGATGAATGATAATGGTTATTATAATGATAATGACAATAATAATAGCAATGATAATAATTATTATGACGGTGATGGTGATGATAATGATAATAATAATTATGATGATAATAATAATCAGCCAGATCGATAGCTTCGTTTTCAATGCACATCCCTGTCTGCTTCCGCTCGGGGCCATTAGCAATCGTCTCGGTGCAAATCGCATTTGTCATTTACACCTGCGCAGTTTTAAAACTGCACCGACGGAGTCGCCGGTTCTGGCTTGTGCCAGTGCATATCTAAACTGACATCTACCCCAGAGCAGTTACATTTCGTACCGTTTTCTCATTAGCACCGTGATCTATATACATACATACACATTCACATACACATACACATACGCGCGCGCGCGCGCGCACACACACACACACACACACACACACACACACACACACACACACACACACACACACACACACACAAACACACACACACACACACACACACACACACACACACACACCCTCCCTTTGTGTGTGTGTGTGTGTGTGTGTGTGTGTGTGTGTGTGTGTGTGTGTGTGTTGAACAAATCTCTCTCTCTCTCTCTCTCTCTCTCTCTCTCTCTCTCTCTCTCTCTCTCTCTCTCTTTTTTTGTTCGCAGATGACATTGTTCTTTTGTGTCCTGTACTGCCAGAGGTCTTCAAAACCAAATGATATATTAAATGATGCTTGCAAGAGCATGTTTCTGAAGATTAATAAAGATAAAACTAAGATTATGGTTTTTCGTAAAGGGGGATTCTTAGGCAAGTATGAAAAGTGGACTTTAGATGATGAAGTGAAACTAGAAGTTGTTAATGAATATAACTATCTTGGATTTGTTTTTACGACAAGAATGACTTTAAACAAATGTGTTGATCCTCTGGCGACCAAGGGCAGAAGAGCGTGTATTGAATGCGTGAAGCACGTTGGAAGACTACATGATATTTCAAAATCGTGTTTCTTCAAAATCTTTGATACACAAGTACAACCCGTGTTGAAAAGTTCACATGGTTGCATGTAAACGATTTTTGAAAATCCCTTTGAAAGTACCAAATAAGTTAGTCCTTGGTGAAACCGGGCGATTTCCTCTTTATGTAAATAGTTCGGTTAGATGTATCAAGTACTGGTGGAAAATTTTAAAGATGGACTTGTCTAGGATTCCGAAACAGGCTTATTATGCTTAAGAATTTAGATGACCAAGGGAAACCATGCTGGGTTAGTTTGGTTAGAAATACACTGTTTAGAATGGGATTTGGATATGCTTGGTTTAACCAAGGAGTAGGTGTGAACAATCATTTTTATCTTTGTTTTTAAACAGCGTTTGATAGACAATTATCAACAAGAATGGCATAGTTCAGTTATGAATGGAGACGTTTATAGTACCTACCGTCTTTTCAAACAGTCATTTGAAAGTGAAGGATACTTCCAGTTCGTTGACAAAAGATGTTTTCGAGATGGGTTGGTAAAATTAAGACTTGGGGTATTACCAATTAATGGGTCTTTCACTCAGAACGATGTTTAGCGAAAACAGAAACTTTACATGTCCAGTTTGCAAAGTTATTGAAGATGAACAGCATTTTATACACATCTGCCCATTGTATATTGGAATCCGTTCAAAGTATCTAGGTGGAATTGAACAGTCCTATATAACTCTTCGTAATGGATCAGCTTCACTGATCCGAAAGTTAGCCATGTATATCTTTTATGCTTTACGACAAAGAAACACTGCAATCATGGATTTGTGAACCTCTCTCTCTCTCTCTGTGTGTGTGTGTGTGTGTGTGTGTGTGTGTGTGTGTGTGTGTGTGTGATCGCACATAAAAACAGAGATAAAAGCAACAGACTCATCAAATATTCCCAAAGTTATTTCGACCTTCTAATTTCTTCCCGGGGGGCTTTCACGACACGAATGGAGCCAGGTTTCCAGTAATCAACTCGTTAAAACAACAGACGGATGTTCTCGCTCACTCACCCCGAGCCCCCGACTACACACACCCTTCCCACAACCTCCACACGCTCATCACATCCCAATCTCCACGCCTCTCCCATCCCACCACCCCCCATTCCCACCCCGCCCTCCTGACACCCTCCACCACTCCCCCCCCCCCCCCCCCCCCCTAACCTTCAATCTCCATCCTCTTCCCTCACCTCCATCTCCAAACGTCCAAGTCCACCTCCTCTCGCAATTTCTCCACCATTCCTAGCTTGATACCCCTGTGATTTAGCAGTTTTCCCAGTCTTTCCCTCCAGCGTGTTAGAAATAAAAACAGTATATATATATATATATATATATATATATATAAATATATATGTATAAATATGGCAAAAACTAAAAATGGCATAAAAATCGACAAGCTTGTTTCGAGCCTCTTTCCTCTTGCTCTCATCAGGACATCCTTCCCGTACACGCTGTCGTTCTTTTATAGCGTGTGGTACCTGATTCCGTGACAATCTCATTCGTTGCACGTGTGGTCTGTGGTTCTTTGTTGGGGTCTGCTCAGGTGGAGTGTGCTAACAAAGATTTCCATTTGTGCCTGCAATTGTTTACTATTTCTACTTTTGTGTCCAAAGTTGCTAGGTGGGGTTTACATAATATTAACCATTTTTCTGTGGAGCATAAGTTGCATTTTTTTGAAATATTGTTGTATGGATTTGCTCTTTTTATGATTTTCCATGATATGCTGTAGTCGATTTTTTTTATCTTTAAGTCTCCAAATGTATTTACTCAGCTCTGTTTGGTTTTTATATTTTTTTTTTTTTAAAAGACTGCTTATGATTTGCGTATCTGATTTTGAAGAATTTTTTCAGTAATCCTATATATGTTTTCTTTTTCATTTTCTGATGTTACCGTAGCTTGGTATATACAATGTTGTTGTAAAGACATTTGTTGCTTAAGGGGCACTGTTCTTTTTTAGTACAGTTGCAAGATGTCCTTTTGTCACCCTTCTTTGTTGTGTTGCTTTTCATTTTGTTAGATGAGTCAATTATGTTCTTAAGGTTGGGCATACATGAGTCTGATAGTAGTTTAATGGTGTTTTTGTTGAATATTTTAAATAGTTTGTGTTCTTTTGGGAATGATGTTTTCAAGATTTTAAAGAATTCCTTTCCTACATTTGTTTTTACTTTTCCGTCATATGGAGGGTTGTACCATATGATCTTCCTTTTCCATTTTTAAACAGTATTTTTAACAGATGTTGCTCCCTAATTGGTCGAGCGCTTATAGATTTTTTAAGGACATTTTTATATTATTCATATATATATATATATATATATATATATATATATATATATATATCCGGATACGGGTAAATTGGAGATAGTAATTTAAAAAACAATAAATACTTTCATGATTAACAATTTGTCACTCTAAATACACGCACAAAGAATGCGTTATAATGAACATACAAGTATACTTACACAGTGGTGTAATAATCCTGACCCCCACTCCCTTTCTCTCTCTCCCTTTTTCTCTCTGTCCTTCGAAATACAAAGGTTTCAAAATACAATTTAGCAAAGACATTTGTTCAGATCTACAAGCATGACACTGAAAAATGCCTTACAATAACACCCTATTTCCTAAATATAAAAAAATAAAACAGAGAGAGAGAGAGAGAGAAAAGGGTGCTGGCTCATGCTTAGTCCAGGGGTTTAAGTGTGAGGCATGGGCAAAGACTGAATTTCAAATATTGTGTGCCTTTGAGGGCAAAACTCCAAGACTCTGGCATGGATGCAAGCCATGTGTGGGAAGAGCGCAGGGCGCTGGGCTACATCACCGAAGACGATGCCAACAGTGACCAGCAGGACAATGCAGGAACTCAGTGTGAAGGCCCCATTATCATTGAACTCTTTGCAGATACAGCCAGCCACCACGTCATCATGCCTCTCACCACGGAGTCCGCATCACTGTGCGATTCACAGTCCTGTGAGGTCAACAGTGATGTCACAGAGACTGCCAGTGACACTGACCCCACTACCCCAGAGATAACAACTACCAGTGACACTGACCCCACTACCCCCAGAGATAACAACTACCAGTGACACTGAGCCCACTACCCCAGAGATAACAACTACCAGTGACACTGACCCCACCACCCCAGAGATAACAACCACCAGTGACACTGACCCCACCACCCCAGAGATAACAACTACCAGTGACACTGAGCCCACTACCCCAGAGATAACACTACCAGTGACACTGACCCCACTACCCCAGAGATAACAAGTACTAATGACACTGACCCCACTACCCCAGAGATAACAGCTACCAGTGACCGAGCCCACTACCCCAGAGATAACAACTACCAGTGACACTGACCCCACTACCCCAGAGATAACAACCACCAGTGACACTGAGCCCACTACCCCAGAGATAACAACTACCAGTGACACTGACCCCACTACCCCAGAGATAACAACTACCAGTGACACTGACCACACTATCCCAGAGATAACAACTACCAGTGACACTGATCTCACTACCCCAGAGATAAGAACAATTACCAGTGACACTGACCACACTACCCCAGAGATCAAACAACTACTAGTCAGACTGACACAACCACCACAGAGGGGACCACTTCTACTGAAACACAGACCCCCCACCACCACCAATGCCAGTACAAGCACAGAAGCTAAGAATTGCATCCAGTGCTCTCTTTCTTTCACTGCATCTGTCTGTATATCTTGCATCAAAAGCCTTGATGCAGAGATTAAAATTCAGATTGACAACAAACTGAGGAATTTAAAACAGACGATGCAGGAGAAAAATTGACAGTCTGCGAGATGAGTGCAACACACTACGCAATCAGCTGGAAGAACAAACAAAACTGATTGACAGTGCGTCTGACCGTCAAAAGCACCTCTTGAAATCAGCACGTGACTGTCAACACCATACCACGTCCACTGTAAAGTCATCAAAAAAGTCAACGCAACCAGAACTAAAACAACTGGAACAATCTAGCGACGTGTGTACTAAGCATAGTGGTGTTACGGCTGACAAAGAACAGATTGTCCTCACGCTGTGACCGACTCCGTCACTGACACCAACAACAAACCAGCCTTTGACAGACAGCAGACTGACTCCATCCCTGTGATAGGTAATACCACAGCAGTCTCTGACCGACAGCTCAATCAAACTACCCCAAAGTTCAGAATCCGTCTTTCCCCGAAAGGCAAACTTGTCAACTTCATTGAGGGGATTCTTACCTTCAGTATATTGACCGACAGAGACTGGACAGGACGGGGCTCACCCATGTACGCACAATGCCTGGGGCGAAGGTGACTGACGTCACTGCTGCCCTCAGAGACTGTGCAGTACGAGAGGATGTGCAGCGGGTGGCATTGCATGTGGGGGGGGAAACGACCTTCGCAGACACTACTCTGCAGACACGCTACAGCGGGACTTTGGTCACCACCTGGGACAGGTGAAAAGAGTTTTTTCCTGCTGCCAAAATTGCTATCTCTGCCCTACTTCCTAGAAAACCTGTTCCTTTGAAATTCATTAATTTGATGAATAGGGAACTGCATTTCCTTCCGTGCAGAAACAAGTGCATGTTTTTTGTTTGAAACAAATTTTTTTGATCAAAATCTTAGGATCGTTCAAAGCTATTTCACATCGGATGGTATTCACCTGTCTGCCAGTGGCTTATCGCTCTGGTTACGGCAAATCATTCAGCTTCTGGCACTCCGTGTGAACGCCCTCCACAGAATACGGGTAATGGGGCAACCCAGAGCTGTGTCAGGAACAGCCCATTGCAACAAACCATAACAGACCACAATCTTCACAATTAAAAGAAAACCAAGTCAAGCAGCCTGTCTCTATTGAGTTCCGTCAGAGTGTGCAGCCCGTGTACCCCCAGTCAGTAGGAATTCGTCCTGATTCCTATCCTACAAATTTACCCCCTGGGACAGTTCAACGTAGTTCAAACAATCAATCACTCGCTCCTGAAAGTGTCCACCAGAAATCCAATCTTCTTCTTCTAATGAAAACCTTTCCCCACCATGCAATGCCACCCATGCCGTACTTTAACAGACCTCCCATTACATCAATGCCGATGTTCCCCCCATGTGGCCTTTCTCCCCCTTCCCTCTTCTGCCTTCAATCCTTGGACACAAATGCATCGTTATCTTCCCTCTCCCCCTGCTTAACAGAAATTCCCAGTATCTGGAATTCAGATAACAGCTTACTGCCTCGCCTTCCAAGTGCAGGCCTGAGCCCTTGCCTACCCTTCCTCCCGCCCAAATTTACCTATCCCCTGCCTCTCAGCTCCACACCCCCCCCCCCCCCCCTCACCCCCCAGCCGTGTCTTCTTTCCCTCCAGCTTGCTCCGTCTCACCTCCACCTTCCCACCCCGCACTGACTCCTCCTCCCTACCACTCTCCCCCCAACTCTGTGAGTCTTGTTTCCACCACCACCCCACCCCCTCCCCCAGTATTGCATAGTTACTGTGGATGACTGTACTATTGTGACCCGGACAGCTTGAAAAGCGACATTTGTCTTGGTTGGTCATACTTTCCTGAATATTGTGTTATCATACACATACTTGAATTGTCCTTTGGACTGAACTTCATTGCCCTGCTTTTTGGATTTTGTGTTCTTGGATATTTTATAATTGCTGATTTTATATTTTTAATTGTTTTTGTAAATCTATTAATTTGTTTTATTGCTCAGGACTTTGCTCAAGAATTAATACAATGGACCATTGTAATGTAATTAATACTAATGCACGACACAAAACAAGACAAGAAATTTTCGGCAATAAACCTTCCTCAGCGACAAAACAATGAAAACAGTACAGACATAAACATGCGCAATACTCCCCTTGTGAAGCCAAAGTGGTGAATGAAGTTAAAAGAGGGGCAGTGGGAGAGAGGGTGAGTAGTGTTCGAGGAAGATGGCACGGAAAGAGGGTAGAGTGAAGCGAGGAGGAGGAAAAGGGAGAGAGAGAGAGAGAGAGAGAGAGAGAGAGAGAGAGAGAGAGAGAGAGAGAGAGAAGTAGAGAGCTGCAGGGCTCCCCCCCCCCCCCCCCCCCCCCCCCCCCCCCCCCCCCCCCCCACCACATGAAAAAAAAAAAAAAAAAAACAACAAAACTCTTGCGCGCGGGCACTACCACTCACACAGAGCCCCCCCCCCCCCCCCCCCCCCACACACACACACACAAACCATACACACACACATACATACAAGTGCGCACTTGCGCTCGCACGAACACACAGGCACACACACACATACACACGCCAATACGCACGCACACGACCACGCAATCACACACACATACCTATTAAAAAAAAAAAAAAAAAAAAAAAAAACTGGGGGGGGGGGGGGACAATGGAGAGAGTAATGAGTAAATGTACAAACAAGGCATTCATTAAAATATTTGGGTGAAGAATAGGGAGGTAGGTGGTGCTATGGTGGCGCAACAGAAAAAGGCAAAAAAGAGCATTAACGCAAAAGATAGATATGAGGTCATGATGAGAGGCGCTAACAACACTCCCAATGACCAAAAAAAAAAAAAAAAACGAGGGGGGGGGGGGGGAGGAAGGATGGGCGGGAGGGGAAGGGGGGGGGCGGAAGAAGAGATACCTGAATAATACAATGGGAGAAGGAGGAAGAGAAGCCTCAGGAGATCATGTAGAAGGGTCCTACTAAGGGGGCGACCAGAACAAAAGGGGAGAGACAGGAAGTAAGGTGGAAAGTAAAGAGAAGGAACACACAAGAAGAAGGAGCCCTACGGGGAGACGACTGAAAGAGAACAAGGACAGAGGAAGGAAGGGAGCGAGAAGGAAAGGGGGTAGGGAGTAGAGACGGGGAGAAAGGGGGGAGAGGGAAAAAAAAAAGGGAAAGAGGGAAGAAAGAGAAGAGGAGGGGATGGGGCGGGGAAAGAGGGGGGGAGGGGGCTAAGGGGGGTAGGATGGAGAGGATATAAAAAAAAAAAATAATAAAATAAAATGAAATAAAAAAAAAAACAAAAAGACAGGAGACTGGGGAGCTAACCCTACTCAGAAACTCCAGGCAAAAGATATAGGCTCTCAAACGATCATCCCAGTAGGCGCTAGGCTTTATGGTCATGAAGAGGCCACTGATGCAGACCAACCATGCACAGGTAAGTATTCAAGGGAAAGGGAATAATAGGTCATTGTCCACCTGAATAAGCACAGAGAAAAAAAGGGGAAAAATACAGAAAATTGCTACGCTTTTTCATTGATACCAGCTGGATTTCTGGTGCCAAGTTTTTGAATCAGGTGAGACTCCATATCCTTCCTGTCTCTAGAGTCACTAGTTTTCATGAGCCACAAGCCCTTCACTCTTGCATTGTGTGCGGAATGGCTAGGGAGGTTGAAGTGCTTGGCTACTGGTTTGTCCTGTTGTATATAATGTCAGCGAGGTGTTCCTTGAATCTGACAGTCAGAGAGCGTCCGGTCTCACCAATGTAAAGTTTACAGCAAATGGTGCAGTGGATGATGTAGATCAAGTTAGTGGTTTGGCAGTTGAAGAATTTGGAGACAGTCATGCGTGAACTGGGTCTTTTCACTTCAATGGCAGTGCAGATGAAGGGGCAGTCTTGCAGTTGGGTAGACTGCACGGGCTTGTGCCTACAGAAGATTTCGTCTGTGAGGCTGGAGACTGGAACGCACAAGCATGTCACGGATATTCTTGTCCTGTTTGTAGGCAACTAGAGGGAGCTGGGAAAAAATTGTAGCCGAGTGAGCACAAGACTGAAGGATGTTCCAGTTGGTTTGGAGAATTTTGCGCACCTGGTGACAGAAGGGTGGTAGAGCAGGCTGACAAACAGTCTGTCTCTGGTTGATTCCTGGGGTTTCGTTTCCAGAGCTTGTGGGCGGGGTGATGAGCTGGGACTTTCTGGAGAGCACGATCAACCCCCCTTAGCCCCCTTCCACCCCTCTTTCCCCGCCCCCCCTCCCCTCCTCTTCTCTTTCTTCCCCTCTTTTTCCTTTTTTTCCTCTCCCCCCTTTCTCCCCGTCTCTACTCCCTACCCCCTTTCCTTCTCGCTCCCTTCCTTCCTCTGTCCTTGTTCTCTTTCAGTCGTCTCCCCGTAGGGCTCCTTCTTCTTGTGTGTTCCTTCTCTTTACTTTCCACCTTACTTCCTGTCTCTCCCCTTTTGTTCTGGTCGCCCCCTTAGTAGGACCCTTCTACATGATCTCCTGAGGCTTCTCTTCCTCCTTCTCCCATTGTATTCTTTCTCCTCCCCACCCCCCTCCCCTCCCGCCCATCCTCCTCCCCCCCCCCCCCCCTCCGTTTTTTTTTTTTTTTTTTTTTTTTTTTTTTTTTTTTTTGGGGGGGGGGTCATTGGAGTGTTGTTAGCGCCTCTCATCATGACCTCATATCTATCTTTTGCGTTGAGAATGCTCTTATTTTTGCCTTTTTCTGTTGCGCCACCATAGCACCACCTACCTCCCTATTCTTCACCCAATGTTTTTTAAAGAATGCCTTGTTTGTATATTTACTTATTTACTCTCCATTGTACCCCCCCCCCCCCCCCCCCCCCCCCCCCCCCCCCTTTGTTTTTTTTTTTTTTGTAAGTATGTGTGTGTTGTGTGGTTGTGTGTGCGTGCGTATTGGCGTGTGTATGTGTGTGTGCCTGTGTGTTCGTGCGAGCGCAAGTGCGCACTTGTATGTATGTGTGTGTATGGTTTTGTGTGTGGGGGGGGGGGGGGTGTGTGTGTGTGAATGGTAGTGCTCGCGCGCAAGAGTTTTTTTTTTTTGTTGTTGTTGTTTTGTTTTTTGTTTTTTTTTTTTTTTTTTTTTCAGGGGGGGGGGGGGGGGGGGGGGGGGGGGGCCCCTGCAGCTCCTAGCTGCGTCTGGCTAGGGTTTTTTTTTCTCGGGGTTCTCCCGTTTTCCCTCTCACCCCTTGGTGCTTGGGTAGGGCAACCTACCCTAGGGTCAGACTTGGGTCGGGTGCTTTAGGCGGCTGACCCCCTTCTCTCTCCCCCCCCCCCCCCCCCCCCCCCCCCCTTGTCATTTACAATGCTTTTGGTGCATATTGTATTTCATCTATTGTGTTTTCTCTTGTTCATTTCTTTCATATGCAACACACCCACTACACACAATCACACCCTCCCCCCCCCCCCTCTCCTTCCCCTCCCTGTCCTCTTCTCTCTCTCTCTCTCCACTCTTCCTCTACTTTCATTCTCTCTCTCTCTCTCTCTCTCTCTCTCTCTCTCTCTCTCTCTCTCTCTCTCTCTCTCTCTCTCTCTCTCTCTCTCTCTCTCTCTCTCCCTTTTCCTCCTCCTCGCTTCACTCTACCCTCTTTCCTCGTGCCATCTTCCTCGAACACTACTCACCCTCTCTCCCACTGCCCCTCTTTCAACTTCATTCACCACTTTGGCTTCACAAGGGGTATTGCGCATGCATGTTATGTCTGTACTGTTTTCATTGTTTTGTCGCGCTGAGGAAGGCTTTATTGCCGAAAATTTCTTGTCTTGTTTTGTGTCGTGCATTAAAGTGCGTTACTTCACACTTTGTTTTGTGATCGCTGCTTCAAAAATTCAGTAAGGATGAATTTTTCCTCGACTTAAGCTCAGCTCCTTTCTACAGTGTACTCAGTTACACAGATCCAAATGAAGCATATAATACCTGCTATAATATATTTCTCTCAATCGTTGATAAACATGCCCCACGTAGAAGAAAAAGGGTAAAACACAGAGTACTTCCCAGCTGGCTGACAAAAGACATCATTATAGAAATGGCACCAAGGGCTGCACTTAAAACTGCAAGAAAGTAGATGAATATAAAAAGCAGAGAAACAGAGTATCAGATCTAGTTAGAAAATCAAAATCTGAGCATTTTAGGAAACTGATAAACGCAAACAGGGATACAGCAGCATCATTATGGCGTGGTGTTAATGAAATAACTGACAATTCGAAAAAGAAAAAGAGATAATACTGCCACTATGTGGTCTGCTAACACTTTCAACAGTCATTTCCTTCAGTTATCCGAATCAGTACAGACGGCTGCCAACGTTACATTTTTTAATCGACATGAGACTCCAGTTGTTCTCCAATCGTTTTGCCAAGAACGATTAAATACTAGAGATTCATTTAGCATCCCCTTGCTTGCTATTAATGAAGTTGGTTCCTTAATTTCAAAACTTAAAAATAAAAAAAGCATGGGTCCAGATAACTTAAATGCTTCTATACTCAAGCTTGCTGTACCTTACATTGTTGATACCCTTATATATGTTTACAATTTGTGCATTGATCAGAATATCTGCCCATGTGGTCTGAAGGCAGCAAAAGTGATACCCAAATCAAGAGATTTCACTTATTTAAACAATTTTAGACCAAAATCTCTTTTATCCATTGTATCGAAACCTCTTGAGATGCATGTTCACAAACACCTAACTAAACATATGGAACATCACAAACTGTTCCACACATTTCAGTCAGGCTTTCGTCGAAATCACTCATGCCATACGGCTTAACACGCCTCTGTGCGACAAGGCTATCAGCCATCAACGAAAGAACACTCACTGGAACTGTTTTTTCCTCGATTTTAAGAAAGCCTTTGATCTTGTAGACCACAACATTTTTTTTTTAAATGACTGCATATGTTCAAAAATCCGGCAGTAGTCATCTTCTTTCAGTCATATCTTGAAAACAGGACCCAGCGTGTTTACTTAAACGGTTCTTATTCCTCTGAAGAAATAGTGAGCTGTGGCGTTCCACAAGGCTCTGTCCTTGGACCTCTTCTCTTCTGTATTTTTATAAATGACCTACCGATACACATATCTCACAATGATGTCATCTGTGATTTGTTCGCTGACGATAGCTCTCTTCACTGTAGTGATACAAACATCATATCTGTACAAATATCATTACAACAAAGTATAACTGATGTCTTAGAATGGTGCAAACCAAAACCGAGTGGTCGTTAATCCGCACAAAACAAAATGTATGGTCCTAGCATCGAGACAGAAACATCAACGACAGTATTTTATGTTGAGCCTAAAAATTAGTGAAACCTTGATCGAGCAGGTTACCGAACACCGTGTCTTAGGCGTGATCATCGATGAGAATTTTAAATGGCAATCACATATAAATCATGTTTGCAAACAGTTGGCTCGCAATTTGTTTTTACTCAATAAACTCAGTTATTATGTTGAACCACACATCCGGAAATTATTTTTGAAGCCCATTGCCTTCCTCACATCAACTATGCGTCCACTGTCTGGAGTGGTGCCGGTGAAAATCACATAGAAAAAGATTAACTCTATGCATAGACGGGGAATTAAGCTGATTCTTCCCGACAAGTCTCTATCAACCACGGACAAATTCTCAAAACTAATGATGTTACCACTGCAGAGCCGACTGACCTATGATAAGGCAGTACTAATGCTTAAAGTCCATGCAAACATGGCGCCAACATATCTTGCTGAATTTATCCCAAATGACAACAATGCGATATGATTCAAATAACTACATTTTACCATGTGTTCGCATTGATTTGTTCAAATCTAGTTTTGCATTTTTTGGTCCATCTGTGTAGAACTCTCTTCCTCCGTCTGCCAAAACATGTCAGTCACTGCCGTCCTTCGAATCAGCAATACTTAAACATTTACTTGAACAATAAATCTAACCTTTTGACCATAGTCTCAATGCCTTACTTTTATGCTTGCCTCTATATAAGCTAATGAAAATGGGAGGTGGGGGGGTGGGGGGGGGGGGGGGTGGGAGTGCGCGTGCGTGCGGGTATGTGTGGGCGTGTGCGTGCATGTGAGCTCGCGCGCGTACGTGTCTGATTGTGTTTGTGTAATTTTGTAATGGAATTTTTTTTTTTTAATCATTATTGTTCTTATTACTTTTGTTATTGTTATTATTATAATGTTGCTATATTCATTGTTTCTGCCATTATTGATATGTGCAGTCTTTTTAGTTGAATGTTGCAGAATAGCAAGGACAGATTCGAAGAATAGGCATTGCCTAAAATCTGATTCCTTGAGTAAGAAAGTTTTTGAGTCTTGAGTCTCTCTCTCTCTCTCTCTCTCTCTCTCTCTCTTCTCTCTCTCTCTCTCTCACACACACACACACACACACACACACACACACACACACACACACACACACACACACACACACACACACACACATAGTTTAAGTTTTAGTTTCATCAAGGAGGCGTCACTGCGTGCAGACTAGTGCATATACGCTACACCACATCTGCTAAGTTTTGAGACCACACTACGCATGATTTTAAGCTGATGGATAAATGAATTAACAACTGAGATGAGAGAATTGAAGAAGAGGGTCTCGTGGCTATGACTTCGCAGATGTCTGACCTACGCATTTACCCAATGCGCTGGTCACACCATGAGTGCCTACCTAACGTTGTTGATTGTCTTTTTTTTTGTTTTTGTATGTGTATGCAGTGAATGTACGCATGTGTGTGTATGGATGTGTGTGTGTGTGTGTGTGTGTGTGTGTGTGTGTGTGTGTGTGTGTGTGTGTGTGTGTGTGTGTGCGCGCGCGCGAACGTGTGTGTGTGTGTTTGTGTGTGTTTTGTGTGTGTGTATGTGCGCACACGTGTGTGTGTGTGTGTGTGTGTGTGTGTGTGTGTGTGTGTGTGTGTGTGTGTGTGTGTGTGTGTGTGCACGCGTATGTATGTATGTGTGTGTGTGTGTGTGTGTGTGTGTGTGTGTGTGTGTGTGTGTGTGTGTGTGTGTGTGTGTGTGTGTGTGTGTGTGTGTGTGTGTGTGTGTGTGTACGGGTGTGTGCGTGTGCAGAAGTGCGTGTGCATGTGTATGTAATTTGTGGGTTTGTGTGAGCGTACACACGTATCTATATATGTATGCATGCATACATGTATGTATATGTATCTTTGTATGTAGGCATGTACGCGTGTGCGTGTGTGTATTCAGTCGTGCGTTCATGTGTATGCGTGTATGTGCGCACACGTGTGGTTGTGGACGTGCACATGCACGCATGTGCATATGCGTGTGCGAAGGAGCCAGTGCACCCACGCTTGCCAAGACTGGGTTATTAAAACTTTTTTTCAATACCTAATACAAAACACCGAAAGAATCCAAACTCCGCAGCAAGTTTAATCATCAGAACCCAAAGTACTGCGTTCCCTTAACTGGGAACTGATTTCGGCCGAACCAAGTCGCTCTCTCACCTTCAAATCTATTATAGGCGATACCCCTCACTATCAGTCACAAGTTAGTTCAAATTGACCCTCCCCCCTCTTTTCCGCCACTTCCATCCACGCCAGTTCTGTCCATGTTCCTATTCACCATGGCCTCTTGCTCCTTGTATTAAAAACCGATCCTTGAAGTGAATTCGATTTCATCTGTCTGGAACAGTCGACTTCACGATCTATGGCACTCTAGCTCGTTTGACTCTTTGCACTAGTCTTCAAACGCAACTTTCTGAAACTGCCTATTGTACCGTACATTGTCCTTGATACTAGTAATGTACTACCAACATTTGAAAATAAGTACTCATCTCAGATGTACAACTTTCTTTATAAATTACACGTCACAGGCATCTGACACTCCCCTTGCACTGAATTTGTAATGTAGATACTGAATAAAAGTAGATATGACTGCTTTTGGATTCAACAGTCTTTCTTTTCACAAGAAAGCACCTTGTAGAAGTATTCGAGGATAATTACTACATGATTAAAAACAGTTGTGGTGGGAAGCTTCGCACTTAATCGTAATTGCTAACATAATAATAAAACATTTAATTTTGGAGAGAGGTTTATATAAGCGCTCTTCCTGGCGTATATGTTAGTGAATTAATTGATGTAAA
>JADBJO010000034.1:420000-430000 GCA_016801955.1 Conus betulinus | reverse complement strand
GGTAGTGATGATCACAGTGACAGTGACGACAATCATGACGATCGTGAAACTTCGTCAGGTAATGTCATGGCGATCTAAAACTTCGTCGTCACTCTCTCCTCGTGAACTGGCCCTGACCAAGACTCTTGTTGGTAACTCCATCTTTTTCATTGTTTGCTCGTCTCCAAACGCGCTAGACCGTATTGTTCGGATCTTTTTTCCAGAAATGAACGCTGGACGACGAAAATCACAATTTCTTCTTAACTGTCATCATGATTGTTCAAATATTCAGTTTTATCAACGCTACCTTCAACATTGTCATCTGTTATACCATGGGTTCTCAATACAGGGAACAATTCTGGACACTTTTCAACAGAAACCCACAGTTGAAAAAAGCAGCGAAGTGAATGAAAAAGAGGGGGGGGGAAAAGCACAAATTTGCGAAGATGTCCTTACCATTTCACATTAATGGTTGCTTACTACATGCCACTAACGACTGATCATAGTTCGTCAAATTATGGTACATGTTCTTTATTTATTTTTTATGAATTGATGTCGTTTAGGATTATCTCAACAGACGAAATTCTAAAAGAAAGGTTACATTTTCTACTGATTCGTTCCTGTCCATGGTCGTGGTCTGTTGAAGCCAGTGTGCACTTCACTTAACGTCTGTGATTTGCTGTTGCTGGTGTGTGTGTGTGTGTCTATATCTCTGCCGTTTGTAGAAGCCGGTGTGTATTTTCTCAGTGTTCCCAGTTTACTTAAGTTAATGTGTCTCTTTCCTTCTTCGTATGTAAAAAAAAAACTGGTGAGTAGTAGTGTTTCTGTGCATATTTTTGTTGAAGCTGGTATGCGTTCCTTTCTCTGTCCGTACTCTGCTAAAGACGGTGAGAATTCCTGGTTCTAGTTTGCAGGTGCTGATGCGTCTTCATTTTCATCTTCACAGTTTGCTGCAGCAGGTTCGTATTCCTCCCTCTGCTCGTGCTTTGCAGAATCAGATGTGTGCTCCTTTCTTTGTTCGTGGTTTTATTGCAGCAAGCGTGCGTTCCTTCCTATGTTTGCTGAATCAGGGGTGTGTTCTCTCTGTCCGGAGTTTGATGAATGAATCAGGGGTGTGTTATCTCAGTCCGGAGTTTGGTGAATCAGGGGTGTGTTCTCTCTGCCCGGAGTTTGATGAATCAGGGGTGTGTTATCTCTGTCCGGAGTTTTATGAATCAGGGATGTGTTCTCTCTGCCCGGAGTTTGCTGAATCAGGGGTGTGTTCTCTCTGCCCGGAGTTTGCTAAATCAGGGGGGTGTTCTCTCTGCCCGGAGTCTGCTGAATCAGGGGGGTGTTCTCTCTGCCCGGAGTCGTGCTGAATCAGGGGTGTGTTCTCTCTGCCCGGAGTTTGCTGAATCAGGGGGGTGTTCTCTCTGCCCGGAGTCGTGCTGAATCAGGGGTGTGTTCTCTCTGCCCGGAGTTTGCTGAATCAGGGGGGTGTTCTCTCTACCTGGAGTCTGCTGAATCAGGGGTGTTCTCTCTACCTGGAGTCTGCTGAATCAGGGGTGTTCTCTCTACCTGGAGTCTGCTGAAGTAGGTGTGTATTCCTCTTTCTGTTCGTAGTTTGCCTCAAAGGTGTGCGTTATTTTCTGCATTCGTATTCTTTTTTAAAGTCTGTATTCCTTTTCCTGTACCTGATATACTAATGGCAGTGTGTATTACTAACTCTGTTCGCAGTTTTGTGCAGAAAAAGCGTATATTCCTCTCACCAGTGGATATTTTGCCTTGAAAAGGAGGAGGGAGGGAGGGAGAGAGGGGGCTGGCTGCAGCCTAACCGAAAAACTGACAAAAACATCACCTAAATCTTCCAGATTGGTGTGTGTGTGTGGGGGGGGGGGGGGGGGGTAGGGTGGATCACCATTTTTTTTGGGGGGGGGGAGTGAGGGGGCGGGGTGGCAAGAAGATAGTCTACCCCCCTATTTACAGGGAGGGAGGGGGAAGCAGTGCCCCTCTGCATCTCCCGCCCTTTCTTCTTTCCACCCTCTGTTTCTAACTCTGTTACTCATTATATGTGATTTGTTGAAGCATGCTCATAGTAGCTCTCTCTCTCTCTCTCTCTCTCTCTCTCTCTCTCTCTCTCTCTCTTCTCTCTCTCTCTCTCTCTCTCTCTCTCTCTCTCTCTCTCTCTCTCTCTCTCTCTCTGTGTTCTCATTCATTGTCATTGTTCACACCCCTTCAAATGGGGCTTTGGCCTTCTTTGAATGAAATTCTGTTCTGTTCTGTTCTGTTCTGGTCTGGTCCGTTCTGTTCTGTTCTGTTCTGGTCTGGTCTGTTCTGTCCTGTCCTGTCCTGTTTCTGTTGTTCTGTTCTGTTCTGTTCTGTCTGTTCTGTTCTGTTCTCAATTTTCTGTAGCAGGTATGCATTCGTTTCTGTTCAAAGTCTGTTTCGGCTGACACGTTTTCCTGTTTGTGTGTTCGTGGTTTATCGAAGCAGGTGTGTATTCTTCTCTTCATTCCTAGGGTTATGTGGCAGGTGTGTATTTGTCTCTGTATTGTAGTCTGTTGAAGCAGGGGTCTCTTGCTCTTTCTGTTCACTGGTGTAAGGAAGGTATTCGCTCACACTCCTGGTCCTGTGCTAAAAGGTGTAATAACACCCAATCCATAGAACAGGAAAGAATCCATGCCACGTGGAGCCGCACATCACCAGAGCATATCTAAAAACTTGGTGAGACAATGTCCTAATACTTGTGCTGTCACGCCTAAAATGGGTTAAATGTACAATGGCATTCACAGTATAAAGTCGACATTGTTAGTCAGTCTCTCCATTTTCATGATGAATGCAAGACTACGGTAGACGAAATGTACACGCGCGCGCGTGCACACACACACACACACACACACACACACACACACACACACACACACACACACACACACACACACACACACACACACACACACACACACACACACACACACACACACACACACACACACACACACACACACACACACACACACACACACGCACACACACACACACACACACACACACACACACACACACACACACACACACACACACACACACACACACACACACACACACACACACACACACACACACACACACACACACACACACACACACACACACACTGTAAAATTAACGCTAACAGTAATTATTTTACATATTTTGTGCCAAAGACAGTGCAAAACTTACACTTATCAGGTCATCAATCTCATTATTTACACCACGGGCATGAAAAGAAAATGTGGCATCTCTAACGCGCGCGCGCGCGCGCGTGTGTGTGTATGTGTGTGTGTATGTGTGTGTGTGTGTGTGTGTGTGTGTGTGTGTGTGTGTGTGTGTGTGTGTGTGTGTGTGTGTGTGTGTGTGTTTTTTTTGTTTATTCCATATTCCTCTCGCACTTTAGATCGATTGGAATTCCAGGTCATGGATTGCAACCGGTATCTCGGAGACGAGAGCGACAAAAGAAAAGAGAATAAAGAGACACCGGTTAAGAAATGAAGAATACAAATAAAAATACAGTGGAAAGTAAACTGATGTTTGCACATCCAGACTGAATCATAAGTGCATGGTGACATTGTGCAGTATATTGTTATCGATATGACTCTTGCCCTCTACAACTGTTATTATGTTGTTCAGTGCTACCCAGTGGAAATTGTACAGAAACCTTGAAAACCAAAATATGTAAATCTTCATACTACACTTCGGCTTGCTTCTCTCTCTCTCTCTCTCTCTCTCTCTCTCTCTCTCTCTCTCTCTCTCTCTCTCTCTCTCTCTCTCTCTCTCTCTCTCTCTCTCTCTCTCTCTCTCTCTCTCTCTCTCTCTCTCTGCGTAGTTACATTTTAACTGTTGTCTCCAGAATGTTAATCTATGCTATAAATATGACTGAAGTGTTGCTTATGTTCATATTGCTGTGTGTTTTTTTTCTCTCTTATCTTTACTATTAACGTTGTATCATGTGACTTATCTTGAATCAAAATGCTTTCTTTCGAAAACTATTAAATTATAGATAAATCAACCCAGACGCTGTTGTATCATACGCTAAAATACGAAAGAGAGGAATAAATGTCCATTAGTAATTGAAGATAAAGATTTGCATGATGACTGGGAGTCAATAAGGGGAAAAAACAGAATGTGTGTGGGGGGGGGGGGGGGTGGAAAGTGGGGGGGAAATAAAATACTGGAGGACACAAAAGGTCATTTTGAGGTAAACCTGAATGACGAGATAGATATGTATGAAGCATGCTTCAAGTTAAATTATGAAGCAGACGTTCTACCACACAATTTAAAAAACTCGCAGTGTTGGCTGGCAATTCGACTGCTCACTTGAAAATACCTCTAATTCTTCTGAATTGCTTCTGAACGCTTATGGAGAATTAGCGATCGTAATGAAGCCTATCAGAATGAGCGAAACGAAATATACAATCCTTCAAAGGCGAATAACTACGCAACAACAGGAGTGGTCAAGGCCGTAAACGCAAAGTTTCATTGGGCATTTTACATGCTTGATATCGAAACTCTAGTCTTGCGCCTACAGCAATTATTCAAAAAGAGGCATCAATACATAAACTGCCACATTAACTCAATTTCAATGGACAGAGAAGCGCAAGGAGAACTCTACGAGGAACCCTAAGTAGAAGAATCGGTCGACAATGTTCATTTTCTGTCGATCATTATTTGTTCCTTAGGTTTTTATGGCGTTTATTGAAGGAAAACTGGATGAAAGGCAATTAACAAACAAACAAGAATGAACCTTGCTCGCATAATGAAATAACTACACGCCCATATTCAAAACGAATGCGGTTTACGACACCAAATCGCTTCGCACAAACGCCAACGCCGACGAGGACACGGAACAAACAAGGAGATGTTCCTTGTATAGGATGTTCCACACGCTTGTCCTCAATATTCTAGGAACCTGACACCTGCGCACAGTAACAACTGGAGAAATGATGAACGAACACAAATGAACATCCATTCAGGAGTGGCGCGGCGTTTTTGATTACGAATATACTCTAACGAATAGGCCTGCTCGAATATAGATGACGGCAGTGTGATTGGTATAAATGATAAAAAGTCAGTATCTAGTTCAACACGGCTTCGCTTCTAGCCTCTGGACAATCCCATAAGGATATTCCCCCCCACCCCCCACCCCCCCCCCCCCCCACCCTTTCTGTACGAAACGTTATTTTCTCTTCAACTGTGCACAGCTTTATTTTTTTTTAAATGTATACACTTATATTAACAGCAAGATGCAATGCAAGTAACACATATGTAGCCAAGTAGATCTAATCAACAGCAGTAGGAAACAATATCTAAATTCTGTGAAACTCAATAAAGAGCAAAGGAGGTGTGGTATTGGAAATGTACCCTCTCTCTCTCTCCTCTCTCTCTCTCTCTCTCTCTCTCTCTCTCTCTCTCTCTCTCTCTCTCTCTCTCTCTTAATCTGTCTCTCTGTCTATCAATCTCTACACTCTGTCTGTCTGTCTGTCTGTCTGTCTGTCTGTCTCTCTCTCTCTCTCTCTCTCTCTCTCTCTCTCTCTCTCTCTCTCTCTCTCTTCTCTTTCTTTCTACCTCTCTCTCTCACTTTCTTCCTTTCTTCTCTCTCGCGTTCTTGTTGTGTGTGTGTGTGTGTGTGTGTGTGTGTGTGTGTGTGTGTGTGTGTGTGTGTGTGTGTGTGTGTGTGTGTGTGTGTGTGTGTGTGTGTGTGTGTGTGTGTGTGTGTGCGTATGCGTGTGTGTGTGTGTGTGTGTGTGTGTGTGTGTGAAATGACGGGGGAAATTTTCTCTCATTGTAATTGCTAATACACATCATGTAGACTGCGCATGCGATTAATAATCATGGAGACATTCTGTCTCTCGAATACACTGGTCTAAAATTCACTCTCCGCGCCCACTCCAACATTTATCTGTCACACAACCCCCCCCCCCCCCCTCTCCAATATCCTCTACCCCCACCTCACCCCGTCCCGCCCCATCCTCACATCCACACACACACACACACACACACACACACACACACACACACACACACACACACACTCGTACATGCATTCCTCCTCCCACCACCACATCCCCTTTTTGCCCTCCCCCACCCTCTCTCTCACAGGAAGTCATAAGATAGTAAAACATATGCAACGTATGACAAGAATACACGGCTCGAATCGATTAAGATGTTAAGAATCGTATCCACTCGCAGCATGTAACAGGGTGTGTAAGCAGGGGCTATACAGTGCTTTTCTGAAGATGAAAGATTTGTTTCCATATACAGCTAAAAAGACTTACTATACTCTGACAGACAGAAGGTTGTCATTCCGGAGTACTCATACTTTCAAAATATACATGAAGTAGGTAGCACGTTTTTGGAAAGTTGCAACATCTCTGGCAGATACATTTTTTAAAGGAAGGAATATCTGGAAACAAATGAAACCAACATCAAGAACAACAGAAAGAAAAAAAGTGACAGGAAATAAAAGAACGTGTGAAATCCTAAGTACCCAAAAATCATCATAAAGAATTGTAGTGGCGCATTCCTAATTTATTGTTCACAAGTTGAACTGGCATGGAAACGTGCTTTAGATCTGGCCGACATGTAGACGAAGGGGGATGTCTTAATGTACGCAGTCTACATAAACAAAATGAGGACGATCGGCAGCTTCTAGGATAGTCGATTCGGATATGCATGCATCAAAATGAAGAATAATGAAGTCTCACTTTTGAAAATACCTACAAATTTCAGGGGTTTTTTTTTTTAAGGAAGCGTCTCTGCAGATTATTAAAAGGAAAAAGTGAAAACTGTTTAGGAATTAAGTTTCTTTGGTAATGACGATCAAATGCAAACAGATGAAGGGTTTGACCGTATTACCCTGTTTGCTAAATATTTTATATATGAATGTAAAATCAATAGAATCAAACCTATTTCCCCAACACTGTTAGAAAGAGTCAAATAGCAAATGTAAAATTGAAAAATACATCACTGCATGCAAACGCAGTTTTACATAATTTCGTAAGAAACTAGTGTCCCTATCAGAATCTTTGTGGGAAATAACAGATATAAAAATATCATTGTCTAGAAATGTAGATACTTCCAATATTTTTCCCTAGGTTGTTATACGAATTCTTCTTGAATTACTGTAAGAATTCGATGTGTTGATGGAATGCATTGTTACTGGATAACAGATAGGTAGTTACTAGATCGGTTGCTTTGCCCTTGCATGTTGTAATAATGAAATGCATTTGTTGTAAATGTGCAAAAATGACATTTTAAAAAAGGGGGGTGGGGGGTGTATCTGTGTGCTGAAGGTCCTTTTGCGCTGCACTGCGTCTGGTAAGCCATAAGGTCTTAATGTGCAGGACTACAGCTGCGACTAAGGAAGGTCTCACAGAAACACTCAGATGGTACTGGATGCACGCATTAAGCCAACGCGCTGCTCAGGCCAAAAGTGCTGAGCTAGGATGGTTGGCGCCCAGCAAGATTATGTGTAAGAGTGATGCGACTTACCATCATATTAGATATGAACATTGTATTGCAGAGTCCATGAAGAGCCTGTTCAGAGATGTTCTGCCAGACATGGTTTTGAGTTCCTGAACGAGATAGATATTTTCGTATGAATTATCCTCACAGAAAACAAAAGAAGAAACCAAACCGTACCCAGCCAGGTTCTTCTGTCACTATGAAAACTGGATCTGAAAACTAGAATCATACAATGTGTTTATATTATGAAAGCAGTCGGCACCAAGATCTTTTTCGGCAGATTTCGATTAACTGTTGATAACTCGATGATGTAAAGTTTCATCATTAACAAATGAAGCGCGAGGAGTTTTTATTGTCTAATACACTTTAGCTAGAAAATGTTTCAAAGTGAGGTAACTGCAAGCGGAAATTGAAACAAATTTTTCTGAAAAGAATGATTGATAAGTTCTCCAAATAACAAAGACAAACAAACAAATCACAAGACAAAACACTTTTTATTCGTCTTGTATTTTGTTTGTCCCTGTTGTTTGGCGGACTCACTGATTATTCTTTTCAAAATTGGAATATTCAGGTCAGTTTTGATCGCATGCCTTTAAAAGGGTCTGGCTGCTAGATGTTTGGGAGGTTTTCTCATCAAACAGTTGGGTCAGTTTGACCAGCGGAGTGTTAAACTAGCCCAACTGGTCTAAATCCATCCCAGACCTTTTTTTTTTCTTCCTTGTTTGTTCTGCTTTAGCATTACAGCTTGTCATACCTGGCGTCCTTCTGCTGTCACGCGGCCTGTTAACTGAAATGTTTGGGTTTTCTGGCTCGAGGCGTCTTCGCAGATGTTGCGGTTAATGAATTACGCGCAAGCGGTGAACCAGGTAATAGACAGCAATGATGCTGCAAAACAGGAAATTAGAACGAACGGTGGACTGTCTCACCCATCTTGGAAGTCCTCTCTTTCAGGTTGACTTCAGAGGGATTTTAATCCATTTTAAACATCTTTACCAACTCCTTTAAGTTTCATTTCTTGAAATCCAGCAGATGTTTCATGATTTGGGTTTGTTTGTTTTTTTTTTAGACGAGCTACTATTGTTAGGTGATTCTAACATGGACTTACAGAGATTGAACAAAACCATGAAGCGTTCTTTTGAATCATTTTATCTGGCTCACTTTTTTTTTCCGACACGAACAATAGCCACCTCTAAAATTCTTATTGATGACATCTATAGCGCAATAAAAAGAAATGAATTGGAAATAATTATGCTGTCACCAGTTTTACGGTTGTAGTGAACACTTTCCTCTATGTTTTACATGGTCTTAGAAAAGGAATTTAGTTCTGAAAGAACAGGAATAAATCTATCGTTTTGAAAGTGAACGTGTTGTTTGATTTTGACCAGCTGCCGTGGCTTATGGTTACCATAACAGATTCCGAGCTGGAATAACAGATTCCAACGCCATTTATTTGCGAGATTTTCTGCCACAGACGCCTCCTCCCCAAAGCTAAGTTTGCCGTGGGCTTAGCTGGGAAGAATGGAACTACACAGTCGAATTTCATCTACTTTATGTATATGTTTTTGAGTGTGTTGCTTAGATTTTCCGACCAACACTGCAGGTTCTGCATCACTCGTGCCTGGTTGACGCTAGGGTATTTATCAAAGGATGCATAAAGCAAAACACTGTCATGCAGTTTCAGATTAAAATGGAACGCCACAGCATCATCTTAAGCATCCTCAACCCCATTGATCGATCAACATAAAAAAGTCTCAAATTCTGTGTCCCTTTATATCACGCTCTCATCTGTTTTCAGTTTCGATGTCCTCTCCACGTCTATACCCATGCCGAGTTGATGTCGAGGTCGCGGCTGTCGGCTTGTTCACTAGAACTGTCGATGGACAGACGTGCTGGCGTTTCGTGAGGGGCACGCTCACTCACGCTGGCTCCGCGACTAAAGCAGTTAATGTCGTCAGTAGAGCGTAAAGTAGGTGGTGTCCTGCATATCTTGGATCCGAACAGGCGCCACTGAACACCACCGAGGTGACTCGGCAGTAGTGCAGTCACTTCTCTGGCTGGTTGCATTCATGACGACTTGACATCGACCGCTCCCTGTGGATTGCTGGTGCCGGAGCTGCGTCATGGCGAGCCAGAATGTGGCTGTGGGCCGGAAACCAGAATGAGTGTGTGTGTGTGTGTGTGTGTGTGTGTGTGTGTGGGGGGGGGGGGGAGGGGGAGGGGGAGGGGGGCAATTCCACTGAAGTGACACGCAAGATAAGACAGCCAAGAAAAAAAGAAGAAAAGAAGAATGCCAAAAGAACTCAGAAGATGTTCCGGCAAGGCCAACAGGAGCAATGGGTGACGAGGAAAAAAACGTATTCTAACGAAGCCTCAGCTGAAACGGGAAAGTAGGGTCAGCGTATCCTTAGATGTGGACCTCCAGCCATCAAAAGTAAGAT
This sequence comes from Conus betulinus, assembly GCA_016801955.1. NCBI lineage: Eukaryota > Metazoa > Mollusca > Gastropoda > Neogastropoda > Conidae > Conus > Conus betulinus. The sequence goes on along the minus strand of JADBJO010000034.1, from coordinate 420,101 downwards.
CCAGCTGCAAAGTGACGTGACTGCAGGCGGACATCTGAACAAGATGGGCGTTGAATGAAAACGAGGCTGTTAGGAAGGTGACAATGTGAGGCGAGGTAGCA
>JADBJO010000034.1:345000-417500 GCA_016801955.1 Conus betulinus | reverse complement strand
CACTCCTCCACCCGTCTCCCCTCGATCGCTCCCCACCACCCCTACCTGCGCATCCACCCAATCCATTCCCACCTCTCCCTATCCCTTCCTAACAGCAAGTGCAACAGATGTAGATAGACTGAGTGACAGTCTGTAATAATGGGTGTTGAAATATTAATGAGACAGATAAGATTGAAAATAATGCTGTCCAAAAAAAGGACAAAGATGATGTATGGAGGTTTATAAAGCGCATGGCGAGAGGGGAAAGGGTAGTAGGGGAAAGGGGAGGGGAATGGACGGGACAAGGGATGATCATCTTTGTAGCTTGTTGAGCCCACAATTAAAACCTACTGAATTCCTAACCAGTTCTGCCGTCCCCGCGCGCGGACCAGCCCTACACACTACACTTCACCGCACATGCTTAACCATTTAGTCACAGAGCGCAGGGTTCGCAGCTTGAGGAATGAATAAATAGATAAGTAAATGAAATAACTAGATAAATGAATAGTACATCCATACATACATAAATAAACAAATAAATAAATAAAGAGAATGGATTACTAAAACAGAAAATGTTGAAGAGGAGGACTTCCTGAACAAAACTTTGTCAGATGTCTGATAAAGGCATTGACCCAACGTGCTGTTCAGGCCTTTGACGTCCAGTTAAACTTTGTCTGCGTCACTACTATAGTGTGTGTGTGTGTGTGTGTGTGTGTGTGTGTGTGTGTGTGTGTGTGTGTGTGTGTGTGTGTGTGTCTGTGTCTGTGTGTGTGCGTGTGTGTGTACCCCGCGCGTGCGTTGTGTGTGTGTGTGTGTGTGTGTGTGTGTGTGTGTGTGTGTGTGTGTGTGTGTGTGTGTGTGTGTGCGTGCGTGCGTGCGTGCATATGCGCGTGCGTGCGCGCGCATACGCATGTGTGTGTGTGTGTGTGTACCTGATTGGGGGCGTATGCGAGCATGTACATATGCGTGTGTTAGTACATGCATGTATTAGCATATGCGTGTGTATGTAAATATGTTGCACGCTTGCGTGTAATAAGTTTGGATCTGTATATGGAATGGGTGTTCAAAGGTTAGTAAATTACTTTCACTGGTATTCCAGTTCGGAAAAAAAAATAGAAAGATGGACAGACAGATAGATAAATCGATACATACATACATAGCCTACATACCTACATACATAGAGAGATAGACAGACAGATAGATAGGTTGGTGGGCAGGCAGATAGATAGATTGATAGATAGATGGATGGATGAATGGACACATAGAAGCGTGCGTGCGAACGCATGTGCATATACATGAGTGTAGACCTTCATATAATGAACAAAAAAAAGCATATCTATGAAAAATAGAAAAATGATACTGTTTCTGATGACGTTGACAAATAAGTAGGAAAACGACAAATAATTACGTACATAGATAAATGAACGATGAAAAGACGAGTGGGATAAAACAAAGCAGAAATTTCAACAGTAGGTATCATAATGGTGATGATAATGCTGATGGTGATGATGGTGATGATGATGATGGTGATGATGACGACGACGACGACGACGACGACGACGACGACAACGACGGCTATGAAAACTGAAGGGAAGACCAAGAGATCGAACTTTCAGGGAACAGAAGTGAAGAAAGTTGGCAAGCCTGTGCAAGCACCGCTCTTAACCCGGGGCAAGGGCCAATATACTGTGGATGACAGAATGCTCATGCTGAAGGACAAGGGCCGATACACTGTGGATGACAGGATGCTCATGCTGAAGGACAAGGGCCAATACACTGTGGATGACAGGATGCTCATGCTGAAGGACAAGGGCCAATACACTGGGGATGACAGGATGCTCATGCTGAAGGACAAGGGCCAATGCACTGGGGATGACAGGATGCTGATGCTGAAGGAAAGGGCCAATACACTGGGGATGACAGGATGCTGATGCTGAAGGACAAGGGCCAATACACTGTGGATGACAGGATGCTCATGCTGAAGGACAAGGGGCAATACACTGGGGATGACAGGATGCTGATGCTGAAGGGCAAGGGCCAATACACTGGGGATGACAGGATGCTCATGCTGAAGGGCAAGGGGGATGACATGCACTGGGGGGCCATGACAGGATGACAGGATGCTCATGCTGAAGGACAAGGGCCAATGCACTGGGGATGACAGGATGCTCATGCTGAAGGACAAGGCCAATACACTGGGGATGACAGGATGCTCATGCTGAAGGAAAGGGCCAATACACTGGGGATGACAGGATGCTCATGCTGAAGGAAAGGGCCAATACACTGGGGATGACAGGATGCTGATGCTGAAGGACAAGGGCCAATACACTGGGGATGACAGGATGCTGATGCTGAAGGACAAGGGCCAATGCACTGGGGATGACAGGATGCTCATGCTGAAGGACAAGGGCCAATACACTGGGGATGACAGGATGCTCATGCTGAAGGACAAGGGCCAATGCACACTGGGGATGATAGGATGCTCATGCTGAAGGAAAGGGCCAATGCACTGGGGATGACAGGATGCTCATGCTGAGGAAAGGGCCAATGCAATGGGATGCTCATGCTGAAGGACAAGGGCCAACACTGGGGATGACAGGATGCTCATGCTGAAGGACAAGGGCCAATGCACTGGGGATGATAGGATGCTCATGCTGAAGGACAAGGGCCAATGCACTGGGGATGACAGGATGCTGATGCTGAAGGAAAGGGCCAATACACTGTGGATGACAGGATGCTGATGCTGAAGGACAAGGGCCAATGCACTGGGGATGACAGGATGCTCATGCTGAAGGGCAAGGGCCAATACACTGTGGATGACAGGATGCTGATGCTGAAGGACAAGGGCCAATGCACTGGGGATGTCAGGATGCTGATGTTGAAGGCTAACAACAAATGCAGCTTGAAATCCAAAACATATCCCCATTATACAATTACAAAAACTTTAATCCCTGTGGCAATGAGCGTAACTGAATTATGCATCGAAAAACAATCGAAAACAATCAAAGAGAATGAATTTGTAAAAGAAATCCTTTGGCGAGGGGTTAACAGAAAAATCCGATTTTTTTTTGAGAGTGGAAATAAAGAGCAGTGGTAAGTCCAGAACAAGAAAGGAGCAGTGTAAAGGACTGACAAATACAAACACTGTTTCTGTTTATTTTAAATCACTGTCGGTAAGCAGACATCTGTGCGCGCGCGCACACACACACACACACACACACACACACACACACACACAGAGAGAGAGAGAGAGAGAGAGAGAGAGAGAGAGAGAGAGAGAGAGAGAGAGAGAGATTCTTGCTTTGAAGGATTCTATTCTTTCGAATCGGCAATCCTCCTCTCTTGTCTCCCTTTTAAATTGTAACTGTGTGATCCTCCCCCGTGATCTTTGTTCCTTTTTCAATCGTTCAGTATGTCTATCACTTGCTGACCTAGGCTAATTGTTTCACTGCTAATCGTTCTACGCGCGTAATTATCTCATCCTGAAAGTTTGAGCGTGAAATGTTAGCAGCTCTACCGATGGGCAGAGAAACATGAACACCGAGCCCAACCAGGGACAACAGTATGGTCCTCGGCCAGACGAACGGTCTTGCTTGACGATGCAACTCTTCCTGGGTGGATATGGACTGCACTTCGCTTTGCTCCTGTCGAAAAGTCTCCTAAACCTGCCACATCTGCAGTCCACTTGATTGGAAAAGACTTGGGGGGGGGGGGGGGGGGGGGGGGAGGACACATCACATCCTGTTTCACCTGGGAGCCGCTGAGATGAAGAAGATAGCCTGCTGCCCCCTCAACCTCCAGCCGCTAAATTCCAGGTGCAAACCCCTTCCCTGCTTCCATCCGTCCTTTCCCTTCCTTCCCCTATCCCCTCGCCGCCTACGGCGGTTTTCTCAACGTCTGTGGAATTTTTGATGACTGCTTTCGCCGCAGTTTATTTATTAATTGTAATTCAATCCTCATCGGGTTTTGCACTGTGGTCAAAGAGATTTGAAAAGAGATGTCCGTCTGCGTGTCTACCTTTTTTGCGTTCATTAATTCTAAATGTGTGTGTGTGTGTGTGTGTGTGTGTGTGTGTGTGTGTGTGTGTGTGTGTGTGTGTGTGTGTGTGTGTGTGTGTTGTGTGTGTGTGTGTGTGTGTTGTTGTTGTGTGTGTGTGTTGTTGTTGTTGTTCTTCTTCTTCTTCTTCTTCTCCTCCTCCTCCTCCTCCTCCTCCTCCTTCTTCTTCTTCAGTCTAACGTCTCCCACTAAAAGTGATATCAGACGATGTGCGTGTGTGTGTGAGTGTGCGTGCAGGCATGCGCGCGCGCGCGCGCTCATGTGTGTGTGTGTGCGTGTGCGTGTGTGTGTGTGTGTGTGTGTGTGTCTGTCTGTCTGTCTGTCTGTCTGTGTCTGTGTCTGTGTGTCTGTGTGTGTCTGTATGAACATGTGCATGCCTGTAAGATTCAATTACAATAACAAATGAAGCAACCCCCCCCCCCCCCCCCCCCCCCCCCCGCCCCGCCCACCTCGGGAAAACATTATCTTAAGTGAAAAAGAATCCAATCACACAATATGTAAAATTATAAGGAGAGCATCCAATGGACCACTTTGTCAGATCTTGAGCACTGTTAATCATATTTGGATAGGTAGTACGATGCAGGTCAATTAATGTGTAGGACGAACGGTTAACCACCCAGAAAAAAAAAATTTAAACAAAATTTAAAGATAAATACCAACTGAACAATGTAACAAACTTTTTGCAAATTGTGTAAAGATAAAACCAGTCATTTAACACTCTAGATAGAGACAGGGAACCGGATCCATCAGATGAAATATCGTCACCAGTTTTGCTAATAACCTCCTTTGCTCTTAGACAGTGAATTAAAAGATTTCAACTCCAACTCTTCCTCCACACATACATGTAACATTTTTGCCGAATTTTGTTCGAAGTGAATTCAAACGCATTCTGTGTGTTAAGCTTTGTATTTCTTTAGATATGGAGGCAAGGTCAGATCTTGATGAGGCCAATGGATTTTTTCCAGAATTGGGTTTAACACAGTTGCGGTAATAGTTGATTTCTGAGTTCTCTGATACATTTCTAAAATTTTTACTGGACGCTTCGTTTATTAAAGAATAGCATTCACTTAAATCTAAGGGAATGTCAAGTGGTATTGATCCTTCGACATTTCGGGCTGCCTTTCTTGCAGCCTGATCGACCCTCTCATTTGCTGAAATTCCACAATGAGAGGGTACCCAGCAAAATGTAACTGTTATGCATTTAGCTAACAGAAGATGTATGACATGATTTCTGTTATAATTTCAGCACGTATTTTTGGACTGGAAGACTGAATAGCGCTAAGGGCCGATTTAGAATCGGTGCATGCTAGAATCTGACAAGAGTTAATAGGAAAACTCAAGACGTGGTGTAGAGACATCAAAATGGCAACAAGCTCAGCACTGAATATTGAAAAATGTCTACCAAGATGGTACAACTTTTCCACTTTTAAATCAGGTATTATAAATGCTGCTCCTGTAACTAGATTATCTAGCACTGAACCATCCATATAGATTTTCAAATAATTTTTATATGTATTTTCTGAATAAATATCAATGACATTTTTCAATATGTAAGGTGGATCCTTTTTGGACACATTTGCATAATTTGTATCAAAGGTAGCTTTGGCTTGCTCCCATCTTGGAATAGGTGAAAAGGGACAGCTTACTAGCAATTTTTGTGTCGTTTATATATTAAAATCTTTTAGGAGGTTAGAGGCAAATGACTAGATTGATTTTGTAGATTGTATTCTTCTGGTCTGTTTCACGAAATTTGTTTCTAAATTTAAGGATACTTCATTTGCACAGAAGTTATCCCGTGAAAGACTCTTTGATATAAATTTTGAAGCACATGCTTTTCGTAATACATCCAGAGGCAATATTCCGATTTCACTGTATGTTCCTATGTTAGATGTATGTGTGGGAACTCCAAAAGCAAGTTTGTAAGCCTTGCAGTCAATACTCTGTAGTTTATTTAATAGATATTGTGGTGCGCTGAAAAAGACTTCTGAGCATAGATTAATCGTGAACGCACAAGAGCAGTAGATAATAAATTTAAAGTATGTGCGTCTTGCCCACGCCGTTGTTTGTTAATAGTTTTCAGAAACTTTAAACTTTTCCTTGCTTTATTTAAAGTGTATTCACTATGTACATTCCAAGACAATTTGGAGGTTAAATATACACCTAGGAATTTGACAGTTTTTACATACTCCACAGCAGGAGTTTCTCCAAGTCATTTTCAGCATTGAAGAGCATTTTTTTTTCTACTGAAAGTACAAGCCCGTTTTCATTTAAAAAGCTAACGATTTTATTCAGCTCATGTTTTGTTTGTTTGTTTGTTTGTTTGTTTGTTTGCTGTCCCAACCTCTGCGCCACTTCAGAGGCAGTGCACCCACGCCGCTCATTCCGACACCCCGTCCACAGCCACAGCCCGGTCGGCCCCGCCGCAGCCCTGGCACCGGCAATCCACAGGGAGCAGTCAATGTCAAGTCGTCAAGAGGCAAACCCTCCGGAGGAGACACTCCACTGCTGCCGAGTCACTTCGGTGGTGTTCAGTGGCGCCTGTTCTGATCTAACATACTCAGGATACCACCTACTAAGCCCCCTACTGACGACAATAATTGCTTAGTCGCGGAGCCGGCGTGAGTGAGTGTGCGCCACCACGTCCGTCCAACGACAGCCCCCATGGACTCGCCGATACCGGTGACCCCGACGGAACCAAATCAAAGCCAAAGGCGCGGAGAGGATATCGAAATTGAGGTCACCATGAGAGCAGGGCATGAAGGGCCACAGAACTTGAGACTTTTTTTTTTTAATGCTGATCGATGAGAATGAGGGTGATTAAGGTGATGCTGCGGATTTCCATTTCGGTCTGAGACTACATGACAGGGCTGTACTCTACGCTTTCTTTCATAAGCCGGAATAGCTCAGTTGGTAGAGCGCCTGACTCGCAATCTTGGTGAACCTGGGGTTGCGGGTTCGAACCTCCGCCGGGGCGTTTCGGTACAGTGGGATTTTTCCCTCGGAGTTAACATTGGTTCTGACTCCATTCCCATACAGTCCTTCGAATGAGACTATAAACCGAGGTTCCGTGTGTGAACGCACGCATAACATCTTGCACACACGTAAAATCCCATCACCAACATTCGGAAGAGTAGGCCAGTTTGGCCGTTGGTATGGATGACACGTTACACATAGCATGCACCCTGAGTGAGAAATGGAAAAAATGAAGGAAGTAAGGAAATTGAGTGATCGATATTGAACGATATTGACTGGATGACACGGGAAACGACTGAATGAAGCGCCAGCTGGCAGCTCTTCAGTCGGCACTACCCAGGTAGGCAGCCCGTTGTGTAAACGAGTGTTGATTGTAAAGCGCTTAGAGCTTGGCGTCTAGCCGAGAATAGGCGCTATATATAAGTATTCATTATCATCATCATCATCATAATATATGCCGGCGTCAACCAGGCCCGAGAGATACAGGCACCTGCAGTGTTGGTCAGGAAATTTGAGCAACACTCTCAGAAACGCATCCATTAAGTGGATGAAACTCGACTGTGTGGTCCCAGTCTTCCCAACTGAGTCCGCAGCAAACTCAACTCTGGGTAGGAGCCGGTCGGGGCAGGAAAACCCACATGACTCTGATAGGGTTCGAACCCACGACCTCCCAGCCGGGAGTCCGCGACGCTAACCACTTCGCCACGGCGGCTGGTCATGTTGGTGTATAATTCGTACATAGTTTAGCCATCTTAAAGAAGTTTTCTTTTCATAGTTACCTTTATCCATAGGCATATATCATCAGCAAACTGTGCTAACAGTAACACTGTATCTTTACATAGGCATTTGGGTAAATCTGCCATAAAATATTGAATAAAATTGGGAAGATTACTGATCCTTGCGGAAGACCCATTTGCAATTTTCTTGGATTTGAATATACATGTTCTATTCTTGTTTCAATGGTTCTATTTTCTAAAAATGATTCTACAAAATTATACACGTTACCACTTAATCCAATAGTTTTCAGTTCATACAAGAGTCTTTTATGCCATACGTGCTCGTATGCTTTCCTTATTTCAAAAAAAGGTTGCAAGGATATTCTTTCGTCGCGCGAATCGTTGTTTGACATGTGCGGTCAGTTTGACTAAGTGTTCTCTTGTTGATCTACCACTTTGAAATCCAGCTTGATTAATAGGTATGATCTGATGTTTCTGCAATAATAATCTAATCTTTTTAATATGATTCTTTCCATTAGTTTACAAGTGTGTGATGTTAAAGCTACTGGACGATAACTATCAATATTTGAGCGAGGCTTCCCATGTTTATGAACTGGAACAATAACATATTGTTTCCATACTGAAAGTGTTTTGCCATCATTCCAACATTTTTCAATACAAAAATGAAGTAAATGTGTAACATTTGGTGGCAGGTGGCACAACATTTCATTGGAAATGTCATCCAGACCTACCGATGTTTTCTTGTTACCTAGGTTAGAGAGATATTCTCTAACTTCTTGGAGTGTTATGGGGGCGTTTAGATAGTGGTTATGAATAGGGTCTGGTTTGCTATATAGACAGCTTTTTTTTCCTCTTGCTCTCTATGTAATGTGCTTTGTGTTGATAAAATCTTCATACAACTGTTTTTTAGCAAATAAAGAAACGAATGCTTCTGCTTTTTCATAATTTGATGGAAATTTTGAAATGGCAAGTTTAATGGGGCACTGAGGTAAACGAATTCTATTCTTCGTCGTTTTAATTTTTCCCATACCTTTTGTAAATCTTTATGGTTTGAAATCTCATTTTTACAGAAGGAAGACCAGTATTTTCGTTTAACTTGTGCTATTATTCTATATAAAACTTTTTTTTTTTTTGCTTTTTTTCTTCTCAAGATGTTTTTCAGCGCGCCCAGGCCATTTACATCTTAAGTACTCTCTCAGTTTTTTTTTTTTATTCTTCTCTTTTTTACCTCATCACAAGTCTTGTTCCACCACACATTACCCGTATGCTTTTCTGTGTTCACAGGTTTGATCTTCGGAATGACTGGTTGGCTGCAGCAGACAGTAACGCATTTTTAATCCGATCATATATTTCATCAACGTATTGGGTATTTAAATCATTGGAGTCTATGTAAAATGCTCGCAATAAATGTGTAAATTTATTCCAGTTTGCATATAATATTTTGGAATTTTTTCATGAGTCTTATCCGTTGGTTCAGGACTTAGGGTTTCAAATTTAGTTATTAAGGGTATGTGGTCGCTGTTCAGTGTATCATCGAGAGTATTCCAATCACATAATGGCACTAGATCTGGGGTTATTAGGGTCAGGTTATTGCATTTGGTTGATGCTTTGGATTATCGGGAATGCATGTTATTCTACCGTCATTGAAGAGATAAAGTGACAAATCAACTATATTCTCAAGAAAACGATTGCTTGATATTGACTGACAGTCTTTTTTCCCCAAAACGGTGAATGAGCGGTGAAATCGCCAGTTATTTTAAAAAAAAAAAAAAAAAAAAAAAATCTCTGGCTGCAAGGAACGCAACCATCAGTATTAATATCGTTAGGTCCTAGTGGTAAATAAACAGATACAACAATCGATATTATGTTAGGGTTTACTTGAACTTTAACTGCACATGAATACGATCCTGGGTTGTCTGGTGGAACAGGACTAACAGATGGAGTGCATTCATCGCCTTCATGAACGTAAACGGCAACATCGATTTTATCCGATGCATCCACTTTTTGGATGATTGAGGAGAGTAATAATTATTCAGTTTTGGCAACTTATTCCTTCGCACATTTAGTGACTGCAAGGCGGTTACATTGTATTTTTTCTTCAGCAAGATGTTGAATTAACTGATCATGACTGGTGGCGATCGATCGACAGTGCCACTGGAATACCTTGAAAACTCTGTCCATCGACATGAATCTTGCACAACAACTACAATTGGAGTAATCTGAACAAGAAAAGTCAGCGTACGTGTGTGTGTGTGTGTGTGTGTGTGTGTGTGTGTGTGTGTGTGTGTGTGTGTGTGTGTTAAATGGTGAAACTGACAGTAAATAAATCAGAGATGTTGAGTTAGTATGTCAGCAATACTAACTGGCACAAGTAGTGAATAGATAGATATTGGTCTACAGTAAGAACTTTGAGCACTGAATTTCTGCAAAGTGTTTCCATCACCAGCCATACAATGCACTAAACATGTTCCTCCAGGGGAGAGGATCGTAGCGTGGGTCTTCCGGGAACGGCTGGTACTGGGAGGGGCCGGGCTGCTGCTGAAACAGTAACGTCGGGCCACTTTTTTGAGTGTTGTCCAGAACAGGCTCCTGATGTGTCTCCCGATGTTCTTGGAGAGAACACTAGCCCCTCTGTAGGTAGGATGGAGGAGGTCGTCCCGGAGGTGCCAGGTGTTGACGTGAAGGTTAGCGTGGCTGATGAATGAGATGTCTTCATTCAGCTCTGATGCCAGCAAGGCGTTGAAGAGGTCCCCCTTGATGTTAAGCAAGGAGTCTTTAGATGGTACAATTTTGCTGCTGATGATTTTCATTCCAGGTTGTTCTTTTGAAATGTCTTTGATACACGTTATGAATTCTTTGCTGCTTTCTATCGGAGATTTTGTGTTTTCAAGTCATTCACACTAATCCCAGCACTGTGAACTAAAACAGCGTCAAAGGCTTTGTCAGCAGATTGACGAGACGATTCGAAGGACGGTCGCAAATCCTTGATCGTAGACGCCTTGTGTGACACTGCATCGAATCCATAGGACTGGCCCAGTCTTTTGCTATCTACTTTATTTGTCACAGAGTCATGAAGAATCAAAACACTTGGGAGATCAGGGTCAGGGTTGCGATCTGCTTTCTCTTGTTGCGTAAAAACTAGGTCTGGGCCTAGGCCTATTGCATCTTTCAGCGGGGCGTTGTTTGACGTCATTACAGTTTACAATTCGTTTTTTTTTTTTTTTCTGATGTTCTTTCTTAAGATTCTTGGCTTTATTTGTGGTTTCGGGTGCTTCTTTCATCGCATTTTTGCTGGGTGGTATTGTAGGCCCACTGGATTGAGCAATATGCGGTGGTAGTGCCCCCGAACCAGCAGCTTCAGCATATGTGGGCCTAGCAATACTGTTGGACTCTGGGTTCCAGCGCTGTTGACCCTTTTTTCTTGCTGACCTCATTTGACTGGATTATTTCATTCTGCTGCTGAACAATTTTTTTTCTAGATTTGCAGTTCGTTTACACAGCGTCGTTTCCATTTCATGTAGGTCAGACCGACCAATTCCACTCACGCTAGGCCTATCAACATCGATGTTGTTGACTGCTGGTTCCGGGCATTGTAGTTCCGGGCAGTGGTCTATGCCATGGACAACCAAACCGTCTTTGTCGCTCGTTCATGAATATAACGAGATCGAGGAAGACCAGAGATAGAACAGCCAAGTCACCTGCCTTAATCTCCTACCAGGATGTGGATATCCTTTTTGCCCTGTGGGTCTTTGGACAACTTCCATGCAGGAAGGCTGATACCAACTGGTTATGCTTATAGCAATAATGGCGTGTCTGACTGGGAAGCTGTCTGCTCTTTTCCACCGTGTTCATGACTGCACTTTCTGCAGTCCTGGGTCTCTCCTCTTGATCAGCTGTGTTTGTAATAGCTGTGTGGGGCTAGGGTGTACAAGGTGACCAACAGCATCTACCTACTCCTGTTGCTTGCTCTACACTGGCCATGGGTTTTAGGTCCTGCTGTGTGGTGTTGTGGGCAACAGCTGTTTCAATGGTTCTGTCCTGTGTGAAAGTTAACCCGGCCCAGGGAGTTTCTGATCCCTTGAGAATCCAGGTTTGCAATGATTGTGTCATGAACTAGTAACTTTATCAGCAATTGTCTTTGCAGTTTCTGTCCAGGTTTCAGATTTTAAAAGAATTGCTAGTGATTCCGCAAGAGAATATGACAAACAGATCACTAGACAAAACACAACACATTTGGACCTCTTAAGTATTCTTCACGTGAAACAAACAACATTCAGGACAATGAAACAAGGGATGAGCAATCACTTATCTTCTCAAATGTGGCGCAAGATAGGTGTTGAATGAAAACGAGGCCATTGAGAAGGGGATAATGATGACAATAATAATGATAGCAATGCTAATAATAGTGATGATAATGATAGAAATATTTACATAATAGAGGGAGGATCACTACCACTTTGGGGATAATATGATGATAGTAGTCGTAGTATGAATAGTAGCTACACACAGTAGGGGAGAAAGGAAGGGGTTGGAGAATAGTAGAACAGCATAGTTGTGGTGGCAGAACTGGATGGCAAAATGTCTGAAAGGCTTGCATGGTTGTTGCTGTCTCTTATGGAAAATGGTCCTCACCGACACTTTATGTTTTCAAAGCAAAACACACCAAAAAAAAAAAAAAAAAAATGGACACACTAAACAAGCTGCAGAGCATGTATTTCATACACAATACCAGACAGGTGAGTTTTCTTTTAAAAGAGTTTATAGTCAATCCGCCAGACAACAGGGACAAGCTAATTTCAGGACAAATTACAATTTGTCCCTGCTGTCTGGCAGATTTACTATAAACTATTTTCAACTTTCTCTCTGCCTGCATTCACCTCACTTTGAAACCAGGTGAATTTTTGACCAACTTGTTCTTCAGAGGTTACAAACAACCTACATGGAAAATGCTCTAAAAACAATACTCCCCAGGAGGCAGGAGAATGGCAACATTTTAAAGAGGAATGGTGAAGTGATGACAGTTCACTAGAGAAAGAGAGAGAAATAAGGGTGGGGGTGGGGTAGAAAGTCAGCCAGAAGTGAGAGTGGTGGTAAAAGGACATGTGAAAACACTATATTGAATAGGCGTTAGTTCGCACCATGCTTTGTGCAAATATTCGTGTCAAATAAGACTTATTTTTCACCTTGTTTTGCAAGTTCATTGGTTATTTTAAGCACTACATAGTGTCTTCATTTAAAGTATTTAGTAAATGTTTCTTTACAACTCTTCGGTGTTAATTTGTATTTTCCCTTGTTCTCAGTAAGGCTGCAGTTTTTGTCGTTCATTTGATGCTTTCATCACATGGCTGACTTGTTATAGTGGTCTGTCGACATACCCTTTACTCAGCAGCAGTGGTGGAAGAGAACAGCTCACCTCCCTGATCCAGGGGATACTATCTGACGTACAATATGCATAAGGTCTGCAAAATGCAGTTAGCTCCCTTATACCGGTAGCAGTCTCTGTTGCATCGTGGGAGCTGTGGGAATGATGCCGCAGAGGGTACAAAATCACACACACACACACACACACACACACACACACACACTCAGTCATACATGAAAAGACATGAATCGTTCAAAAAAAGCATTGTTCTGTAAACAATCAAAGCATTTTATTACCATGATCCAAATTAAAAACAGGCGACAGTTTTCCACTCTCTCCGTTCCTCTCTCTCTCTCTCTCTCTCCTCTCTCTCTCTGTCTGTCACACACACACACACACACACACACACACACACACACAATTCACATCTACAAACAATGTGCTACAAAATGAAACGTAAAATTCAATGTTCTGCGGAAATACAGCAGATGACAAAACAGATCAAAATGACTACCTATTATATTCACACACAAAAAAAGTTCCAACTCAGATCTCTATCAAATTACCAAATGAAAACATATGCATAATTCAAAAACAAAAACAAAAAAAAGATGTAGTGAGTATGAATATTTGATCCAGTTACACAAATTTTTTTAACGTGATCATTGTCAACAGCAAAATAAACATAAAATTCATCATCTTGTTACTTTCAAGCACAAATCAACATAAAACCCCATAACAACACACATGTAGTGCAAAAAATAAAACCAGTCAACTTTCTGATTACCACAGGTGATCAGAAAAAAAAAAAAAAAAAACATACAGAGGGATGCCTGCTGCCAACAACTGTGTACAACTTCACCACTCACCACAACCAACAAGTATGGGGACAAATCATTTCACTTATACACTGTAATACTTCTACGGTCTCTGTGGGGTAACCTCCCTATTCCCCACCACTTACAACTGCACAAATCATAGTTTATAGCAGTCTTTTGGGGAAAATTGTTGGGGGAAAAAAAACCCTGCAAGGATCAGTTTCTTAACTCTTTCAACCAGGCTCCTGGTTTCTGATCATATGCATAAGCTTTCCTTAAGCAGGAATGAGAAATGTTTGTAATACTGAAAAGTTTGCAGCTGGGGTCCAGGGGCTGCATAAGGCCCCTGGTGAGGTGCAGGGGCAACTTCCTGCTGGGGGCGAGGCCCTCCAGACGCTGACGAAAACTGGACATTTAAGGACAATTTACTGTGTTCTCCTTTGATATAAACTCTGAATTTTATACCCCTCAGAACTATATAGCTAGAACTATTTCAGACAAAACACAAGCGTCCAATGGATTCGAGGCGGAAGAGTAGTACAAAATATGGATATGGATCAGAGAACCAGCGCATGCATTCATCAAAGTGCAAACTAGGGGAAAAAAATCGCCAATACAGAAATATGTATAGTACGGAACTACTCCCACCCATGGTCATATGGCAGTCTGCGTCTAATCAGAGGTTAGGCATCAATCCCACTTCAAATGTAGCATATCCTTACTGCAAATGTAAGAAATCAGTACAGGGAGTGTATTGTGAAGCCGTTTCCTTTTCGTATCATGCGCTGCCTTGAGTAAGCAATTTCAAATAATTTGGTGATTTCTTTTTTTTTCTACCGACACTTTAAGCGCATGAATACATGTTAAATCAAGGCAAGTTTTACATGAAAACATAGTGGACAATCTGAGCAATTAACTCTAAAATCTTAAATACAAAAACCATATAAATTTACCCAGTTGCAGAGATCATATTTGAGTATGACACAGTCAAGTATTATTTGCATTTTATCACCATGCAATAATACAACCTGCTGGAATGAGAAGCACTGACGAAATGATAAAGAATCTGTTTGTTAAGAAACCATGGCTGACTGGAAACTTCAAAACACAATGAAATTGCAATAGGTTACAGAAAAAAATAAATTTGGAGAGGTATGTCCTTTTCATGTGCTGATCCAGAGTTAAAACAGTTTGAGTAAAAGCTGCTCTTAGCGTCCAACAGCCAAAACACACTGGGCTGGGCAGGCTACACTGCCAGTCACTAGATCAGGGCTGAAATGGTTAAAAACTCACTTCTTTACAAATTGGAAATCCCCCTAACTTACACCAACATATCTTAAATAAATGTTAGCGAACCGCCCAGAGAAACGTGGACAAACAAGTCTCAAGACAAAACACACCGTGCTTCGACCTCATAGGTCTTCTTCAGGTTAGACACACATGAACAGAACAACGAAAATTCACTTAGCTTTGATCGCTTCAGAACGCCTTCTTCCTTGCGCTGAATTCTGAAGCAATCAAAGCTAAGTGAATTTTCATTGTTCTGTTGATTTGTGTCTAACCTGAAGAAGACCTATTAGGTTGAAACGTGTTGTGTTTTGTCTTGAGACTCGTTTGTCCACGTTTCCCTATGCGTTTCACTAACATTTGTTGAAGATTTGTTTAGATTTCCGCCTGCAGTCATCTCACTTTGCAATCAAACCAACATGCCTCTTAAATCATTTTGCTCACCTTCTGTATGTGATCTCACAAGAATAGCATGAACATTTTTTATACAATACACACACATAAAATTTGACTTGCCAAGTCTGAAAAGAAACTTGATCCTTCTTCCATGCATCGAAATGGATCCAAAAGATCTAGTTTCTCGAATTGTCAATCCTTAAAATTTCAATTCATAAAATATGGGGTTTTTTTTTCCATCTCAAATGAGTAATACATGAATTTACCTAGTTTCATAAGAGAAAAAAAAACTTTTAACTTGACGTAGGTCTTCATAAAGGGAAAGTGTTAAAAAAAAAAAAATGATCATTCACAACAGAAAGAGAAAAAGAAGAACCAAAATGTGCGACAAAGATCTACTCTCTCAAAACAACAGTTCTGACACGTTCAGTAAATGAAAAGTGGTTATTTTGTCTCTGCAACCAACAGTTCAAACAGACTTCCAGGTAGTCCACAACTGGTCTCAAGACAGGATGATTGTCAGTGTCAAGATCAGGCCAGCTGTTTACTCTCTCCTTCCGATCCCTGCACATCTTTCAGCCGATGTGTCAAGCTCTAGGGGGTGGGTACTGCAGGCCCATCAATCTGAAGATGACAGCGGCTATTTTCTCATAGGCCACAAACATCAGGGCAGCTGTCAACACTGTCTGGAACAGCTTGGCTTCCATCCCCTTGTACAGGGACCCCGCCCCCTGGTGTGTCTGAAATCAACATGTGGTATGCAGGTAAGGTCGTTGCTTACAGCCCAGCTGACCGCAAGGGGCCATGTCAGGGCTGTCACCATGTTGAAGTCAACTCACAAGTCATTATTAAAAAAAAAAAAAAAAAACTCATTCACACAACCCTTTAAAACACACCTTCCAAAAACGCACCGGACATTTTGATAAAAATCTTTCCTCCGTAAAATCTTAGGACCAGATGAAAAATGTTGATCTCCCTCAGAAATTCAGAGATCACATCAGGTGGGACATCTCTGAACAGGGTTTTCATGGAGACTTCTGTAAAGTTTTTATGTCTCACCAGCCGCCGTGGCGAAGTGGTTAGCGTCGCGGACTCCCGGCTGGGAGGTCGTGGGTTCGAATCCCATCAGAAGTCATGTGGGTTTTCTGCCCCGACCGGCTCCTACCCAGAGTTGAGTTTGCCGCGGGCTCAGTCGGGAAGACTGGGACCACACAGTCGAGTTTCACCCACTTAATGGATGCGTTTCTGAGAGTGTTGCTCAAATTTCCTGACCAACACTGCAGGTGTCTGTATCTCTTGGGCCTGGTTGACGCCGGGATATATTATGAAAGGAAGCGTAGAGTACAGCCCTGTCATGTAGTCTCAGACCGAAATGGAAATCCGTAGCATCATCTTAATCATCCTCATTGTCATCGATCAGCATAAAAAAAGTCTCAAATTCTGTGGCCCTTCATGCCCTGCTCTCATGGTGACCTCAATTTCGATGTCCTCTCCACGTCTGTGGCCTTGGTTTGGTTCCGTCGGGGTCACCGGTATTGGCGAGCCTATGGGGGCTGTCGTTGGACGGACGTGGTGGCGCCCTCTGGAGGGAGAGGTCACTCACGCCGGCTCCGCGACTAAGCAATTATTGTCGTCAGTAGGGGGCTTAGTAGGTGGTGTCCTGCGTATGTTAGATCAGAACAGCCCACTGAACACCACCTAAGTGACTCGGCAGCAGTGCAGTGTCTCCTCTGGTGGGTTGCCTCTTGACGACTTGACATTGACTGCTCCCTGTGGATTGCCGGTGCCGGGGCTGCGGCGGGGCCGACCGGGCTGTGGCTGTGGACGGGGGACGTAAGATTTGCATAAGGGTGTAGTAGGTGGTAAGTTGTGTTGGTTCAGTAATATTAGTTGATTGTGGTTAACGCTTTTCCCCCTATGAATTAGGATGGTCCTGGAAGGAAGGGTTTGTCAGACTTGCAGACGACACTTTACTACTAGCGAGAGTAGGAACAAGATGTGTGTTTGACACAGGAGATTTTGTGAAAGTATAATTTTGTGTCATATTCATTTTTTTTTTTGGTTAAATATATGTAATTTGAAGACCTGTGTCAGTCAAAAACTGAACTGGAAACGAAGGAATCAATTTCTAATTTGTTGAAAGATTTAAACATTGGATCTTTACTGTAGTAGTACAGTAAATTCTTTTGGCCAAAGTGTGTTTGACACAGATATTTTGCTTTGCAGTAGTAGTACTGTGATAACTATCTTGTGAATGTGAGCAAGGTCCTGTCACGGAATAGTATGGTGAGTGTAGGAAATTCTTGTTGGTTTGGTTTTGTTTAAATTGTGGTTAAATTAAAATATGACATTTTATTGTAGTGTAAGAGTTGTTAAATAGTTGGTATGTGGGTTGGTATTGTGCGAATGAATAATTTTGTGAAGGGCATGTTGTACAATAGTAATGGGATAATATGTAATTGATTTTTATATTAAATATATTTTATTTTAAAGTTGGAAGTTGTAGAATACCAGGGGTTCTGCACTGCTGGAGAGACTGCTGAGACTTTCCTAAATATATTTGTTGTTTACAGGTTATTTGATGGTGGAATTCAGATTGGAGACTAGTATTGTCTTATTGTTTTGATGTTGACTGGAAGGACTGAAAGTATAGCAAGATTAAAGGGATAGGAAGATAATAGGTTATTAGATTGTTGATGGGTTATGGTTTGGGTATTTTCCCATGTTTTTGTTGACTGAGCTGACAATTGGCTTAGTCCATAACCAAAAGAAAGTTAAGAAACTATATGGAGGAAGCCCCTGTACTTCCAGATTTGCTGTTGCTGTTGCGGTTGCGGTTGGGGTTGCTGTTCATGATGCTGCCATGCGGGTGTCGTTGAAGTGGGTCTCGGCTACGCTACAGTCCGGGTTCTCAAGTTACGCTACTTGGAGGAGGAATCTGTGTGTGTGTGCCGGTGAACAGTGGGTTCTGCATCCGAGTTCAAGACATCCTAGGACTGGAGACTACTGCATCTACACTACAGAAAAAAATTAGCTAAGTAAAACTTTGGTCTTTGGACTCTAAGACTATATTGTTGGCTATGATGAGAGCGACTCCGGGTCGCTAGTATTGGTTGTTTATTTTGGTTATGTGGGGGTGCTAAAAAAAAAAATTAATGATAAATAAATATTGTGAAATTTAAAGTTTGTGTGGTCACCCCAATTGTGAGAATGTTTGTTTAAATATTGTCCTGTTCTATGCTTTAAATCTATTACCTGTTAGAGGTAAACCAAATTCTTGAAGAAGAATACTTTTGCACAGTCTCTTATTGAAATACCCTAGACTACTGTTGGGAGAGATGTGACAAAAATGGGGGCTCGTCCGGGATATTGATCCAAGAGGTTCCTGTTATTTTTGCCTACTGCTAGTTAGCAGAAAGTATATTGTGGTTATTTTAGTTGATGATTTGTTGGAATTTGTATTGCAGGGAAGACACTTGGTTTTGTAGGCTAGTTAGGTTAGGATATATATATTTTTTTTTTTTTTCTCTGTTGTGCATTTATTTTAGAGTTGGAAATTTTGTTGTTGGGATGGCAGAAGCTTATCCTACTCCTGAAGTTACTCCAGTGGGTCGTGGCCGTGGTCGCGGTGCTGTTACTGAGGATAGATCTCATCAGTTTATTCTTGGAAGTCCTATGGCAAGGTTTAGAATGGAGGTGAAACAGATGGGGTTAACTGGCAGAGAACTTGCTCAGTTTGTTACTGACTGTGAAAACAGATTATTGAGGCAGAAAGAGGTTGAAGCCGAGATAGCTTTGAAAGAGCGAGAACTGCAGCTGAGAATGCAGGCGTCTTCATTTAGTCATGGGGATAGTCAGGAGTTTGAGAGGGTCAAACTTGACATGCCATTTTTGAAGATGGTGATGATATTGATAGCTATCTTTGTCAGTTCGAACGTCTCGCAAAGTTGCAGGATTGGAAGCCGAGTACTTGGGCAGTGCGATTGGGCGCTTTGTTGAAAGGCAAGTCAAGAGAGGTTTATACTGGTTTGTCGGAGGATGAGGTGCACAGTTATACTGTTCTGAAAACTGCTCTGTTAAGGCATTACCAGATTTCAGCGGAGACTTATCGTCACAAATTTCGCAGAGTTCGGAAAAGAACCAGGAGAGACTTACCAGCGTTATGTGGCAAAACTGAAGTTGTGGGTGGAAAGGTGGCTACAGTTGTCAGAACGTAGAGCTACTTTTGATGAACTTCTGGATTTAGTGCTCATGGAACAGTTTTTGGAGAGTTTGTCAGCGGATTTGGCAACTTTCATCCGGGAGAGAAAAAACCGAAGTCTGTGCAAGAGGCTGCAGATTTGGCCGAGATATACTCTGAAGCTCACAGGGGAAGGAATGAAGTTAGTAAAGTGGGACTACCTTCTGGTTCAAGGGGTTCAGTAGGCCAGAAACTGGGTTTTTCAAAACCCAGCAAGGAAATCATGTGTCATCACTGCAAGAAAAGGGGACATAAAAAAGTGGATTGTTTTCTTTGGAAAAAAAAGAAAAGGAAAAATCAGGGATAAAAGCAGTCATTACAACCATGCGACTGGGGTTCACATGATTCTAGTCATGTTGATGAATTGTGTCAGGCTTGTTCGGAAAAACCTTTTGTGCCAAGATGTACGGCTAAAGTTGGGTCAAAGGAAATTGAGGCTTTGAGAGATACAGGGGCAGAACTTTTTGTGGTGAAGAAAGATTTGGTGGCTGAGAATCAGTTGACGGGAGAGACACTGAAAGTCATGTTGGCAGATTCCAGTAGTGGACAGGAACTACCTATTGGGTGGATAGATATTCAGTCTCCATTTTTCACAGGAACTACCAAGGCTGTACTGATGGAAAACCCAGTGGTAGATTTACTCATTGGAAACAAGGCAGTTGGTCGGGATGGAGAGGAAGTGTCTGTACCTGTGTACAAAGCGGGGAAGTCAGTGTCGGTATTGACTCGGGCTCAGGCAGCGAAACAGAAAAAGCCATTTGTTCCTTTGAAGCCTTCTGCTGAAGCGATAGGAAATGTGAGTCCGGATGAATGAAGAAGGCTCAACAGAATGACAAAACCTTGGAAAAGTTTTGGGATCTGGCAAAGGAGGGAAAACCTAGAAACTCTGGAAAATCTGGGCAGGTAGTGTTTGAAGAAAGTCAGGGGATACTCTACCGACAGTATATTGGAAAAGATGGTTCATACAAACAGGTTGTTGTACCTGTGTGTTTCCGTCGGGACTTGATGAGGATTGCTCATGAATCATTGATGGGAGGTCACTTGGGAACGAAAAAGACTCTTGAGAGGTGCTGGCAGCAGTTTTTCTGGCAGGGATTTGTGCTGATGTCAGACGATACTGTCTTTCTTGTGATGTGTGTCAGAAAATGACTCCTAAAGGGAAACAAAGAAGGTTCCTCTGGTCAGAATGCCATTGATTGACACTCACTCCTTTTCGTAGGGTGGCTATTGATTTGGTTGGTCCTATAATTCCAGCATCTGAAAGTGGGAACCGCTATGTACTGACAGTTGTGGACTATGCTACTCGTTGCCCTGAAGCGGTACCTTTGAAGAGTATTGAAGCTGAACGTGTGGCCGAGGCTTTTTTTGAAATCTGGACGAGAGTGGGCATACCATCTGAAGTATTGACTGACAGAGGGACTCAATTCACTAGCTCTGTTATGAGTCAGATAAATCGACTTTTGTCTATCAGAGGTCTGACGACAACTCCGTACCATGCACAGTGCAATGGGTTGGTCGAAGGTTTAATGGTACTCTCAAAACAATGCTGAAGAAGTTGTGTCAAGAGCAGCCAAAACTTTGGGATCGGTTTCTTCCTGCTCTTCTTTTCGCTTACCGTGAATCTCCTCAGGAAAGTCTTGGATTTTCACCTTTTGAACTTCTGTACGGTCGTACTGTCAGAGGGCCACTCATGGTTTTGAGACAGGCATGGACTGATGAGGAAGCTGCTGATGAAGTCAAAACTACTGCACAATATGTTGTGATTTGCGGAATCGCATTGAGGAAACTTGCAAACTGGCTCAGGAAAATTTGAAGAAGGCGACCGCTCGATATGCCAAATATTTTGACCGAAAAGCTAGTCCTCATCATTCAAACCTGGAAGCAAAGTTCTTTTGTTGTTGTCCCCCAAACACAACAAACTTCAGGTCTGTTGGCAGGGTCCATATGAAGTGGTGGAGAGAGTTGGAGAAGCTGACTACAGGGTCAGGGTGGCAGGCAGGGTAAAACTGTATCATGCAAATTTGCTGAAACAGTATGTTGAGAGGCCAGATGGAGGGAAACAGGAGGCGGTTTCAGCTGTTCAAGTTGCAGTTGTTGTGGAGGAAGGAGGAGAGGAGAGGATGGACTGGGAAAGATTTCCGGAAGGTTCCTATGTGTTCACTAGGAAAAGAGGAGTCTTTGGCGGACATCCAGTTTGGTCCGACATTGTCTGATAAACAGAGGCATCAGGCGACTCAGGTAGCTGAGTGTTTTGAAAGGGTCGTGACTGATCTTCCTTTGCAGACTGACTTGGGTGAGTTTGAGTTGAGCTCCTGGAAACTACTCCTATTAGGGTGAAACAGTACCCGCTGCCTCATTCAAAGCAGACTGTTGTTCGCAAGGAAGTTGAGGAAATTGTTAAAGCTTGGGGTGATTGAACCGGCTTGTTCTCCCTATAGTTCTCCTATAGTTTTGGTGTCAAAGAAGGATGGAAAGGTTCGCTTCTGTGTTGACTACCGGAAATTGAACAGTGTCACCGAGTTGATACTGAGCCACTTCCAGATACTGAGTATCTGTTCAGTCAATTGAGCCAGGCCAAATACCTGTCCAAGCTGGATTTATCAAAGGGATACTGGCAGATTCCAATCAAACCAGAGGACAGAGCAAAAACTGCATTTTGCACACCACGGGGTCAGTTTCAGTGGAAAGTCATGCCTTTTGGGTTGCAGAATGCTGTTGCAGTTTTTAGTAGAATGATGCGGCGGCTGCTTGAACCATTGGAAAGAACTGATGTACAAAATTTCATGGATGACATCATCATCGCCACTAAAACCTGGGAATCACATCTTGATGCTCTACAGGCAGTCTTTCAAAGGTTGCTGGAGGCAAATCTGTCTGTTCGTCCTTCCAAATGTTTCATTGGATTTGAAGAATTGGAATTTTTGGGTCACAGGGTTGGTCAAGGTGTTTTGAAACCACAGAGGACAAAGCTGAGAAGATCCGTAGTGCTCCAATTCCTACGACAAGAAAGAAGTCAGGTCATTTTTGGGTTTGGCAGGCTATTATCGCCGATTCGTTCCAAATTTTTCTGTTCTGGCAGCTCCTTTGACTGATCTGACAAAGAAAAATCAACCAAATCGTATTCTGTGGAGTGACAGTTGTCAGAAAGCATTCCGCACAATGAAGCAACACTTGTGCAGTGAACCGGTAGTACTTCTACCAAATCCGGATGCTCCTTTTGTTCTACGAACTGATGCTTCAAATGTTGGGTTGGGTGCAGTTTTGCTACAAGAAAGAGATGAGGTTTTATGTCCAGTGCATTATGCTAGCTGGAAACTGTCCAAAGCTGAGCAGAATTATGCTACTGTGGAGTTGGAATGTTTGGCTGTTGTGTGGGCTGTTGGGAAGTTTGAGTCCTACTTGTACGGACAACATTTCACTCTTCAAACGGATCATCAACCTCTTGCTTTCCTGCAGAAAGCAAAACTCTCCAACAGTCGGTTGATGAGGTGGGCTTTGTTGTTACAAAGTTACTTCTACACAGTACAGGTGATTCCTGGCAAGGAAAATGTGGGAGCTGACTATCTCAGTCGAGCGTTTCCTGTGGAAAGTTGAACAATTCAGTTTGATTCTCGGTTGTGAATGAAACTGTAAGTTTCATCTTTAGCAAGGGGGTGTTGTCAGGGTCAAAGTCCTGATCCAGTTTTTATTTTGATAGGTCCGTTTCCAGGTCCAATTTTTTATTTTCCAGTAGTCGGCAAGTTTCGCCGCGGTGAAAATTGATAAATGGCCTGTCCCCATGTGTAAGATTTGCATAAGGGTGTAGTAGGTGGTAAGTTGTGTTGGTTCAGTAATATTAGTTGATTGTGGTTAACGCTTTTCCCCCCTATGAATTAGGATGGTCCTGGAAGGAAGGGTTTGTCAGACTTGCAGACGACACTTTACTACTAGCGAGAGTAGGAACAAGATGTGTGTTTGACACAGGAGATTTGTGTGAAAGTATAATTTTGTGTCATATCATTTTTTTTTTTGGTTAAATATATGTAATTTGAAGACCTGTGTCAGTCAAAAACTGAACTGGAAACGAAGGAATCAATTTCTAATTTGTTGAAAGATTTAAACATTGGATCTTTACTGTAGTAGTACAGTAAATTCTTTTGGCCAAAGTGTGTTTGACACAGATATTTTGCTTTGCAGTAGTAGTACTGTGATAACTATCTTGTGAATGTGAGCAAGGTCCTGTCACGGAATAGTATGGTGAGTGTAGGAAATCTTGTTGGTTTGGTTTTGTTTAAATTGTGGTTAAATTAAAATATGACATTTTATTGTAGTGTAAGAGTTGTTAAATAGTTGGTATGTGGGTTGGTATTGTGCGAATGAATAATTTTGTGAAGGGCATGTTGTACAATTAGTAATGGGATAATATGTAATTGATTTTTTAATATTAAATATATTTTATTTTAAAGTTGGAAGTTGTAGAATACCAGGGGTTCTGCACTGCTGGAGAGACTGCTGAGACTTTCCTAAATATATTTGTTGTTTACAGGTTATTTGATGGTGGAATTCAGATTGGAGACTAGTATTGTCTTATTGTTTTGATGTTGACTGGAAGGACTGAAAGTATAGCAAGATTAAAGGGATAGGAAGATAATAGGTTATTAGATTGTTGATGGGTTATGGTTTGGGTATTTTCCCATGTTTTTGTTGACGAGCTGACAATTGGCTTAGTCCATAACCAAAAGAAAGTTAATAGAAACTATATGGAGGAAGCCCCTGTACTTCCAGATTTGCTGTTGCTGTTGCGGTTGCGGTGGGGTTGCTGTTCATGATGCTGCCATGCGGGTGTCGTTGAAGTGGGTCTCGGCTACGCTACAGTCCGGGTTCTCAAGTTACGCTACTTGGAGGAGGAACTCTGTGTGTGTGTGCCGGTGAACAGTGGGTTCTGCATCCGAGTTCAAGACATCCTAGGACTGGAGACTACTGCATCTACACTACAGAAAAAAATTAGCTAAGTAAAACTTTGGTCTTTGGACTCTAAGACTATATTGTTGGCTATGATGAGAGCGACTCCGGGTCGCTAGTATTGGTTGTTTATTTTGGTTATGGTGGGGTGCTAAAAAAAAATTAATGATAAATAAATATTGTGAAATTTAAAGTTTGTGTGGTCACCCCAATTGTGAGAATGTTTGTTTAAATATTGTCCTGTTCTATGCTTTAAATCTTTTACCTGTTAGAGGTAAACCAAATTCTTGAAGAAGAATACTTTTGCACAGTCTCTTATTGAAATACCCTAGACTACTGTTGGGAGAGATGTGACACAAATGTTTGAGTTCACGCAGACACGCAAACCCATACATACATATAGACCACTACTGCTACTACACACACACACACAAACACACACACACACACACACACACACACACAGGCACTCACACACATGACATTTTCATGCACACATGCCACTACCATTCAATTATTACAACCGCTGACACAAAGACCCACAACCACATGATTCAATTAATAATACACATTAACAGAAATCCTATGGTTTATCAACTGTTCATCACTTTTATTCATTACAACAAATAAACCACAGGTAAGGAGAAGCAGAATCATCAAGAACTTGACAGTCTTTCCTCAGAATGATAAACTACACCAAAAGCTAGGAAAGCAACTCATTTTACCAGCAGATGAATCAGAAAACTTTCTACAAGCATAAATCATGTACACTACACATGCAAAGTCATTATCCATGCATTTTGATGTGCAGAGACCAATTTCAAATACAGACTCCTGAGTGTTACATATAGGCTAAGAAAGAGGATTCTGTTGATCTAAACAGCTGCATCTTTTACTGTTGTTGGAGAAATCTGATCCTAGTTGGAGTGAATCAAACACTGTTTTCTTCCCTACCAGCTGCTTTTCTTGATCTAAAATAAAGTCATGCAAGTCCAAGCAATGAATTTGTTTTGCAAGTTGTAGAGACAGTCTACTCAAGTCCATGCAATGAATTTGTTTTGCAAGTTGTAGAGACAGTCTATCAGAAAACAAAACTATGTCCCAATCTATGCTACCTGAAGAGAATGAAAGCCAAAAATCATTTTTGTGCCTGAAATGTGGTGATCAAAGGAGGCCCCCACCTACTCTACCCATCCCCTCACTTCTACTACTGTAACACAGGTTTAGGTGTCCAGTATCAACAGAATCTGACACACTTACTTGATAAGATACAGTATATTCTGCAGCAGAGACTGGGCTTTCTCTGCTTTAGCATAGCCTGCCTGAAAACAGAGAAAAGAGAAAAGGCGGTCATCATCTTGTATACAATGATCTGTCAACAAGAAGTTCAGCATTACAAACCACCGGAGGAAATTAACTGTGTACAAGAAACAGTATGTATCAGAACGTCAATGTGTGTGTGTGTGTGTGTGTGTGTGTGTGTGTGTGTGTGTGTTGTGTAAGTGCATGTAAATTTGTGAATGTGTATGAAAGGAATTTTACAATTTAAAGCAGTTTTACAACATACTTACTGGTCCAAACACTTGCCTTAATCCCACTTGGCGTTGAACAACACCATATCATCAGGAAAAAAAGGGGGGAAGAGCAGGAACCTAACTTCACCAATCCCCTGATATGCAAGCCAGAGTGATTGCCCTTACTGAGTTAACAACATTGAACCATATCAGAACTAACTGTCTTGTCACACCTATTCCCCAATAAGTGGGGAGGTGGGAGGGTATCCTAGGGTTTGGACAGCTAAGTATGTCGTTAAACTATCTTAAAAACACAATTCTTTTTTTCTAACTACCTGTCCAAACAAATGCCAGAATATTGAAACGGATGGTGGGAACATGTTCACCTGGGAAGAGAAGCACTGATTTTTTCTTCTTATCATTTACAAGAGAATGATTCCATACAGTTTCCCAACAAGAACTGGGTGCCAATGGCTACAAAGGCCTCTCATAAAGGTCTCTCTCAATAGTCTAAAGGCCACATACTCCCTGCTCTCTCTCAAAGGCTCAAACAGGCAATAGGTAAGCAAAACCAAGAAAAGATAGCACAACTGTATTGGAAAACCACTCATTGCACCTTCATGCACCATTCAGCCCTTCACTCATTCATATATAACAACCATCCTACTTCAGAAGTTACTGTGTACATCCGATGTAGGAACAGTATTCTTCAAAATGCTTGGCTAAACAGAACAGTGCATGAAACACACTGCTTACCTGATCCCACATTGAAAGTGTCTGGTTGAGTTTGATGCCTAGATAACTGTCGGTTTAAACTTGATATCGTCGCCACCAATGTTAAGAAACCCACTGCCTGACTGCTTGATTTGTAACAGAGTGCCAACAGGCATCATTTCTGCTTTGTCAGCGTTTGCCATGGGGCTTATTGCTATTCATCAACATCCAAGAACCAGCATTGGCCACGAGCTTAGTCAGAACCAGCACTGCCCATGAGCTTAGTCAGAACCAGCACTGCCCATGAGCTTAGTCAGAACCAGCACTGTCCACGAGCTTAGTCAGAACCAGCACTGCCCATGAGCTAAGTCAGAACCAGCACTGTCCATGAGCTTAGTCAGAACCAGCACTGCCCATGAGCTTAGTCAGAACCAGCACTGTCCATGAGCTTAGTCAGAACCAGCACTGCCCATGAGCTTAGTAAGAACCAGCACTGCCCATGAGCTAAGTCAGAACCAGCACTGTCCATGCATACCTCAATACCAGACTGAACATCACAGAATTCATTAGATGGTCCACATTTTGACCCATCTTTGACAAACTATGAGAAAAGGAGAAAGGGATCTGTAACGTCAAAAGGCTGATTTTAACACTCATGACAAATACATCTATCAATATCAGTCCCAAACACACGTCGATGAATCTTAACAGAGCGCATTAAATCTTTGTGATCTACAGCTTATTTTAGGCCCACAGATCACAAGAATCTGCCAACAAACATATCATACTAATATATCTGTCAACAAAAATTGCGAGCATGTTCTCAAAGTACAAATGTAATGCACTAGGATCTACTCAAATTTTCTCCATACTCCCATCACAGCCATTTTCATTTGTGAAATTTTTCTGCCCCCACTTGTTCCTACCCAGATTTCAGTTTGCCAAAGGCTCAAATTTGGAAGACTGAAACCATACAGTGAAGTTTCATCCACTTAATGGATGCATCTCTGATGAGAGTGTAACTCAAATTCCCTGATCAGCACTGCATGTGTCTACAGCCTTTGGGCCTAGTCGACGACCTGGTATATTATGATATATATATATAACTGAGCACAGCCCTGTCATGTAGGCTCAGGCCAGAATAGACGTCCACAGCATCATCTTCATCGATCAGCATGAAAAGAGTCTCAAATTCAGTGACCCTTCATGTCCCACTCACGATGGCAAGTTCACGGGGACTGTCAATTGGAGGGACATGATGGTGCCCTCCCTTGGGAGACACTCGCTCACGACGATCACACTGGCTCCGTGACCAAGCAATTATTGTCATCAGAGCAGACTTTGGAGATGGTGTCCTGCATATGTTGGATCAGAACAGGCACTACTGAGCACCACTGATGTGACCTGGCAATAGTGCAGTGTCTCCGCTGGTGGGTTTCCCTATGATGACTTCAAACCAACTGTTCCCTGTGGACTACCCGCGTAGTCAATGTGACAGATCAAGCCTGGTGTTCTTGTGGATGGTGAGCCTGAATAAGCATTGCAGAGGTAATGCCATAGAAGTGGCAGGAAAGATGACACAGGGAAAAAAAAAAAAAGTTATTTTGTAACGAGGTGAACTTGGCATTCCATATAGAAGGGAAAATGACTTACTCGCAGCCGACTCTGAATAACTTGTAGAGGGTATGTTACTACAGTCGCAATTGCTTTTGCAATGGCTCCTATAACGAAGTACAGCAAACCACTCAGTTCCTGGGAACAAAAAATCAACACACGCATTGAAATATTAAGAAATGAAAAATGACATACTATCTACACACAGGTTAGTCATAATACATGCCAGCATCATTAACATGTCAGTTCCCGGCAAGGAAGCCTTACTGTGTGTGGACAGGTCCAGATATGCTACACCTCACCTGCTACGCTGAAACTCCACTTACGTAGAGGTTATAAACAGAAATAAAACCAATCTATATACAGAAAAACAAATTTGAAAGAAAAAAAAGCAAAAAAAGAGCAGAATAATGATGTTCTGGATAAGGGGCTCACGGACCACATGTCTGACCTAACTCAATGCTCTGCTAAGACTCTGACAAGATGTGCACAAGATGAAGGCAATATCCACATCCGCCACCCCCCCCAACCCGCCCTCCTCCACCACCCTCGTCGTGTACACTTCTGCTTGAAGATTAGAAAAAGCAACTTTCTCAAAATTGTATGCACTACTCATGAGTATGCTATCTTGCGAAATTTGCTCTTCCATTTTTTCACACAGAAGATCCATGGGGGTTAATGTAGACATTTCCGATGGATGAAATTCATCCTCCTTGGAAACATAACAATACATACATTTTCTTAACAATGCGCTTCTTTAGTTCACTAGCCATGATTCACAGTCCATCTTGGCATAGATGCAACACCATTTTCATGGATAGTAACAGCCAGCTCATGTGATGTTACAGAAATAGAACTACCAACAACAGCCTTTGCACAAACCATGAATGACATTTTGACACTGCTTGTGGAATTAAGATTAAAATCATGACCAAAGCTCTGCTATAACAGTAAGCAGACACACAACGAAGAACATGCACATTCACATTTTCCTTGTTGGTGCTGGAAACTGTGAGAACAAGAGCACAAAGAATTATGCCAGAATATGGCAATTCAACACTGCAAGCAGCACAGACTGAGTCAGAAAGTAAATGACTGCACAGTTCACGGATCTGTTCTAGAACCTTAGCACGACAGGACGTTCATTGTTCATCTCCACTGTTCTGAACTAAAGGGCAAGTAGAAAGGGATTGTATGTGTTTTGTGTGGGGAGGTATGGGATAATAACAATGATAATGATAATGATTACTTATGGTGTTTAATCTTACTTAAAATGAGTGAATGTGTGTCTTTGTGTGCCTGTGTCTGCATTTGTGTGTTCATGCACGCTACAGCATGGCTGGGAGGATATCAGTGAGCAAGTGTCTGTGCAAGCGAGTGAATGTGTCTTCAGCCAGAGAATCATATCACGAAATGGGTCTGTCCATTTCGACCTGTGTCTGCAATGCTGCCACACTGATTAACTTCTATCAGACATCTAATTCATTTCTCTCATCACAGGTTTCAGAGAAAAACAGAGATTCTACACAGAAACCCTCACATTAGAAACATGATCATATCACAAAATGAATGATTTTTTAAAATTCTTACATATGTTAAGCTGCAGCCTACTCACTGCTGTATGCAGGTTGCGTTGGAAATAGCGTTTAAGTGACTCGTACACCATGAACTGGATGGCCGGGTTGGCGGCCAGAAGTATGGAGGGGGCTGTGCCGTTCCACAGGGAGAACAGGCCTTCAGTCTGGATGATCTTCTGCAGGCAGTCTTCACACACACAGACCATCCAGTTCAATCCATGTTCGCTTTGGCTCAGCTACCCACATTGGCTATATAAGGGCGCAAACCAGCTAAAATGGGGAAAAAATGGTTAGCGCAGTTGAAATAAAATCTGGAATAAAAAGAATACATCCACATTCAACTGCCATTTTAAAAAAGAAACGAATAAAAAAACAGTTATGCTTGACTGCATATGATCGTTAAATATGCTGAGCCTTTGTAAAAACCTAAACATGACATTTGGAGGAATGTCTTTAACAAGGTTCTTTTAGGAGTCTGCTGTGTAGTGCTCATGTCTTACACTGTGCAAGTCCCTTGATTCAGAAGAAAACAGTTCATGCTGAGGGGCTCATCACACAGTATACACCATGCTGCATCTTCATCTCTCAAACACAAAAATCAAACATGCTGTCTCCATGATCCCCCTGGAAAAAAGATAAGTGTCCAACAAGCATCATTATTTTCATTATTATTGTCATAGTCATTATTATTATTGTGGTCATTCTTATTATCATCATTATCATTATTGTTGTCATTATTATTATTACAGTTATTGTCATTATTATCATTACTATTTCTAGAAATACCCACTCAAGAGGCCAATACATACCGATAATTCCATCGTAACGTTTACTGGAGTCTCTGTCGTAAGCTTTGGTGTGCAGTTTGGCTCCCTGTAGTTTGAGTCGTGTGTTGGCCACCCAAAGTGGGGTTGTCAGGAGGACGTTCACCACTCCTGTATACACACACACACACACACACACACACACACACACACACACACACACCTTAGTCAATTCTAGAGTGGGAACTTGCACAGCTGACATCTTAACACATGCCTACATAAAATATGAACACTTCCTGCATTGTGCTGGGTCTCAAATGCATCTTTTTTTTTTTTTAAGATGTATAGGATGTATAGCCGTTTAAAAAGTAAGACCCTCCCCCCCTCCCCGCCTACCCCTCCCTGCAAAATAAACTCTCATCAATCGCCATGGCACAGTGGTTAGCATCATGAGTTCCAGACTGGGAGATCATGAGTTCGATTCCCATCAGAGTCATCTATTTGAAGAATGCTTTGGCCATGAACATCTCCTACCCACAGTTAAATTTGCTATGGGCTTAATTGGGAAGACTGGAACCACACAACTGAAATTTCAGCCACCTCATGCATGCGTTTTGGAAAGTGTCCATGCCTCTCCGACCAAGCTGACACTGTATATAGTATGAAAGGACGCTGAGAGAACAGCCCTGCCATGTGGCCTAACACTGAAGTGGTACCCCAAAGCATCATGTTCATTATCCTCACTCACACTGATCAGCACAAAGGAGTCTCAAGTTTTGTGGCCTATCAAGCCCTGCTTTTCATGGTGAACTCAGTTTTGTCTACACCTGCGTCTACACCCCTGTGCAGTTCATCTCTGATTCACCGCCATTGGCCAGTTCATGGGGACTGGCACACAAAGGAAGTGAGATGCTCTCTCATGATGGTTCTGTGACCTAGCAGTTATTGTCATTAATAGGAGGCTCATTGGGTGGTGTCCCGCTTAATTTGATCAGAACAGGCACCACTAAACACCACCAAAGTGACTGGGCAGCAGTGCAGTGTCTCCTCTGGTGGGCCGCCTCAAGACTCGACACTCACAGCTTCTGCAGACTGCTAGTGCCACAGCTACTACAAGCCAAGCCAAGCTGTGGCTGTGGACTGAAGAGCAGGTAAGCCCAAGATGAACAGTGTGGGGGCAATCTCCACAGTGACATAGAAGAGGTGGCACAAAATAAATCAATAAACAAAAATAAATCAATAAAATAAAACAATTTCTCAGGTTCATGAATAGCATTTAGTTCTTGATGTTCTCTTTTGTTTTGAATTTCTACGAAACTTCCCCAAAATGCCAAGTAAGTGCCATTCAAATGACTCAACAGCTGTCCTACTTACACATGCACAGACATGCAAACAAATAAACACAATCTACATATTTCAGCCAGTCCAGTTCAAACTGTTGATCTTAAAAAATCTGACTCCAAGTACATCAGTATTACAGATTAGCAACTGTTAATATCATGAATCATAAAAACTAAAGATTACTTCACTCTGTGTGTGTGTGTATGTGTGTGTGTGTGTGTGTGTGTGTGTGTGTGTGTGTGTGTGTGTGTGTGTGTGTGTGTGTGTGTGTGTGAGAGAGGAGATAAAGTGTCTGCATGAGTGTCTATGTGTTTCAGTGTGTGTAATAATTCAATTTGAATGTTGATCTTGAAAAATCAAAGCATACATAAATTTCTTTAAACATCATTAACTCTGCAAACACATTACTTAAAAAAAGAGGATGAAATCTGAGGCATTACACAAAAAAAAAGATGGGGCAATAGAGTTAGAGAAACTATAACGTGCAGCAGAGAGACATAGCAAATGAATGAAATAATCCAAACTCAATGAACAAAACCATCACAACATGATAAAGCAGTCCACAGAATCTAGCACTACAATACAGTGCAATCTACAAAAGCAGTCATCTAAAACTTAAGCACTTTGATCCACAATGAAACCAGATTTGCAAAACAAAACAGAATCAGTAACTGTTTTATCGGTAGTTCAAAAATTAATTAAAGCAGTTTCGCATTTCCCTCCCCTTCACTTTCAAATAGACCTGACCCCTTAAAGATATAGGAAATCTCTTTATATGGTAGCTACAGTTAATTATGCACATGTGCACTCTTCAGTTGATTCAAATGTGTGGGTTGGTTTGTCTGTTTTTTTTCTCATCTTCTGTATCAATCCTGTGGCACTGCGCCCATGCGGCTCATTCCGGCTCCTCTTTCACAGCCACAGCTTGGCTTGTCCCACCACAGCTTGGCTTGTCCCACCACAGCTTGGCTAGTCCTACCACAGTTTGGCTTGTCCCACCACAGTTTGGCTTGTCCCACCACAGCTTGGCTAGTCCCACCACAGCTTGGCTAGTCCTACCACAGTTTGGCTTGTCCCACCACAGTTTGGCTTGTCCCACCACAGCTTGGCTAGTCCCACCACAGCTTGGCTAGTCCCACCACAACTTGGCTAGTCCCACCACAGCATGGCTGGTCCCACCACAGCTTGGCTAGTCCCACCACAGCTTGGCTGGTCCCACCACAGCTCCGGCAACAGCAATCCACAGGAGCAGTCAATGTCAAGCCATCATGATGCATCCCACCAGAGGTGATGCACAATGCAGATGAATCACTTCCGCAGGTTTCAGTGATTCCCATTTAGATCCATGACAACGGGCACTACCCGCTTAACCCCCCCATACTGACAACATAATTGCTTCATCAAGGAGCCAGCATGGGTGAGCTCTCCTTGCGCAAAGCGCTCCGTATCTGTCAAACGACAGTCCCCATGAATTTATCGACAGCGGGGATCCCAACAGAACTTTACCATGGGCACAGATGTGGAGAGGAAATTGCAACTGAGGTCACACTGAGAGCAGGGCATGAAGGGCCATTGAATCTGAGACATTTTTTTTTTGTTCATATGATCTGTATGTTTATTCATGGATATTAACTGTCTGAAGTGCTGCCAGTGAATCGTAAATTTGAGTGAAGAACACATTAAAAATTCCAGCACACATACACATGAAAACATGATAAACCTTCTGTGTGTACAGCGCTATTGTTTTCAGTTTTGCCACTCGACCTCAACAGTGATATGTCCAAACAGCACTGTCTCCATCGCTCCACGTGTTGATAGCACTATTTTTTTTTCGCCAGCACAGTGTTTAATATTGCTACGTCCAAAAAGTGCAATGCCTAAACAGCTCTACATATGTCAATAGCACTATTTTTTGTTCTTACCTTCCAGAAACTTATCAGAAGATTTCCATGCCACAAAAGGAACATATCAACTCATACTGATGTACACTCCAGCTATTGATACCTCCTCCACTTAACATATTCCTCTGACTGCTGTTTCCCCTGCTTCATACCACCACTACCACCCACCACCCCACCCCCACCCCTCACCCCCTTCCCATCTTGCTGCCGTACTACTACTAAAGAACACACAAACACAACTACACACACACATACACACACACATACACACACGTCATAGGCAAAGAGGGTACAAACCAAGTACAAGTGGTTAAATCTGTCAAAGGCCTATGAGCCTTTACATGCCTCAGGCAAATCCATCCACAACAAGGAGTTTTTAAGTAAAAAAAGACCACACACTTTCATTAATGACAGATAATTCATCACCTCATTTCATTTGTTATCTTTATAAGAAAAAATACACCTTGACATCATTGGACAGGTGATTAATTCAGATATCAAGGCTACAGACTACTAAAGATATTCAATCCTTGAGCGATTTTTTTTATATGAGAAAGTTATGTTCACTTTAAACTTGCTTTCATTTAAGATTTTGTTCGCAGAACTTCTACGAACAGAAGAAGCATAATTACTTTTAGTTGGGTTTGTATCTTAAATCTAAGTTCATAGGGTTTGTTGGTTTTTTTTTTACTTCACACACACACACACACACACACACACACACACACACACACACACACACACACACACACAGAGTTACTTCCACACACACATGCATGCACGCACACACACACATTAATACACAGTGACATGCATCTGTACACATACAAAATGGACCAGCCACTGTGGCGAAGTGGTTAGCATCATGGACTCCCAGCTGGGAGGTCATAGGTTCGATTCCCACAAGCTGTGTAGGATTTTTCTGCCCCAACCCACTCCTATCTAGAGCTGATTTTGCCAGAGGCTCAACTGGGAAGACTAAGACCACACAGTTGAGTTTCATCCACTTAATGGATGCCTCTTTGAGAGTGTTGCTCAAATTTCCTGATAACACTGCAGATGTCTGAATCTCTCGGGCCTGGTTGACACCGAGATATATTCTGAAAGTAGGCATAGAGTACAGCCTTGTCGTGCAGTCTCAGACCAGAATGAAAATCCAGAGCATTATCTTCATCATCCTCACTCTCATCAATCAGCATATAAAAAAAGTCTCAAATTCTGTGGCTCTTCATGCCCTGCTGTCATGGCGACCTCAGTTTTGATGTTCTCGCAGTATCTATGGCCTTGGTTTGATTCAATTGGGGTCATCAGTAGCAGCAATTTCATGGAGGCTGTTGTTGGACAGACATGGTGGCGCCCTCCAGCAGGAGAGCTCATTCATGCCAGTTCTGCGACTTTATTGTCATCAGCAGGGGGCTTAGTAGGTGGTGCCCTGCATAGGTCAGACTAGAACAGGCACCACTGAACACCACCAAAGTGACTCAGCAGCAGTGCAGTGTCTCCTCTGGTGGGTTGCCTCTTGACGATTTGACACTGACTGCTCCCTGTGGATTGCCAGTGCCAGGGCTGTGGCAGGCTGGGCCTGGCTGTGGCTGTGGATGGGGGGGGTCGAGTTGAGCAGCGTGGGTGCAGTGGCACTGTGGCGGTATGGAAGATGGGACAGCAAAAAAAAAGAAAAAGTATCCCAAAATGGCTGTCTCCTGCTGAGTCATCTAGGGACAACTGTTTTTTGCTTCTTCTGAATAAAGAGTATTGAAGAGTATTGTCAAAATAGAGACTTGTTTCCAACCTTCATTTTCATTTCACAGAGAAATTTCAAAAAAATAAACCACTGACAAGCAGAGAGAGCGATAGAGACAGAAAGTTTAAACACAAAGAATATGTGCTGAACAGCACCAAAAGCCGTCAGTGTTCTGACCTTATCTTTGCTTTTGAGGAGAAGAGATGAACACAGACTATGATGTGCTCCATAATTACAAATCAGAAAGCATTCACACTTGGACAGACAATCACACTGACAGAGTCATCAGTAATCGATCTTAAGAGCGCTGTTGAGACGAAGCACAATTGCTAGTAGCTCTACTGAAACATAGCAATCAAAAAACAGTAGTGCTGTCAACACTTGGCGCTACTGACCGTAGTGGCACCTAGCACTACTGACATGTAGAACTAATAAATGCAGCGATAATGCTATGTAAGGCTCCTTGCATATAATGCTATTGATAGATAATGCTAACGATACATCACTCTATCTACACCGACCCCAGGCACATTTGCACACATGTCTTTAGATATCTCGGTCGTGTTAAATCCATGACATGATTCACTTTGAACTTGAGCAAAAATCAATGCAGCTTATTAGTACAAATTATAAACATGCACATCTTTCAAACAGTTAAATTACCTTTTCATAGCAGAAAAGCCATATCAATAAACATACTTTTCTCAGCACTATTCGACATAATCAATGTGAAATTCTCCAGGGTAAATGTAGGCATTAATTCAATACATGAGCTCGATGAATCAGAATCAGTCAAAATGAAAATCAAACTGAATTACTGAGGTTTCCACAAATTAGAACAACAAAGTGATACCTGCAGTATATGCTACAAGAAGGTCGGTGAGGGGGTCAGGTGCAAGGTCAAAGGTGGAAAGGGAAGACTGAAGACCATGGTATGTGAAGAAATAAACAAAATAGGACACCCACATTGTGAAGGCCAAGGACAACCACCCACGATACAGACCACGGCTAACAAACAGAGGAACAGATACAAAACATTACAGTTAATAAAACTGACAGGGTTTTTTTGTGATAACTCTGAGTGTGAGTAAGTGTGTGTGTGTGTGTGTGTGTGTGTGTGTGTGTGTGTGTGTGTGTGTGTGTGTGTGTGTGTATGTGTATGTGTGTGTGTGTGTATGTTGAAGAAAACTAACTGAATTCATGTTTTTGTTAAAAAAAAAAAAAAAAGACCACTGCCTCAGGTCTGAAGAGTGGCTTCAAATGTTAAACAAAGCAACAAAACAGTCATAAATCTACACTAATGCATTAATGTACAGCATACAACACCAAACACCGAATTATTGCCATTTGCAACTTTTGTGGTCAAAGCCCAGAACCAGTTTGCAGAAGAAGCAAGAAAACCCTTCTCAGATGGAAAAATGTTCCACTGCTTTTTCTTCACTCCACTCAACAACTTCAAGGTTCACTGTGGATGATGCTTTAGCATACATGTCTTTTCAATCTCATCAGGAAAAGAAGCAACATTCTGTCTTCAGGGATGCCATACTCCAGGTAACAATGCCAGCAGGCTTGACCTGCTGATGAAATGAAATGTGATACCTACTCACAAAACAATCAAAATCACAGACCTAAAGTAAACCCAGGAGGCAATCAAATTTTCTAAAACTCTTTCTGCCAGAACCACGTCAATGACCATAAAATGCAATGAGAAACATGCTGAGCTAAGCATGGGGTCCCCATTTCTGAGTGGAAGCGACAGTGACTCCTTTCATTTTCCAACCCCAGCAAGCATCATACAACTGCAGAGCATGCCATCCCTGACATCTTCTAATCAACTTCAGCTGTTACCTTTATTTACATCATTTTACTTAGAGTGTGCATGTAGAATTTGGGGGGCAAACAGATTTATTTACCCAATTCTCCCATGGGCAACTTATCTGAAGAGACCAGAAAAGCTTTAATGTTAAAATATGCCATGCTGGAGGTAATTCTTTGACAATTTGAATATAGTTAATGAGTGTGTGTGCAAGAGACAAAACATCACTTTGTGATCAAAGAGAATTTTCTGTCTCTGCAGCATGTTCAGTGTGAAACGTTTTGCCCTTCTGTCTAAAATTTACTGATCCTCTGAAAACCTCCATTAGTAGCAATATTTGCTAGTATTTAGATAAGGTCTAGATTACTATGGTTTTACATTGTAAATAAAAAGTGTGAACAAAAGACACACAACGCCATATTATATATACCACAAGCATATAGTTATTGAATGATGGCAGGAAAGACAACTGGCAGTCAAACACCAGTGCCGTCCCATTCCATTTTTTTCCACATTTTTACAAAACTCTTCTGTTGTGCTTAGATCAGCATGATAATCTCTGGACCTACCATACACTTAACTCTTTCTATACTAAGGACCGCATATCCGGTCCTTATGTTTACAACCTTTGTATACCAAGGACCGCATATGCGGTCCAAAGCTTTGGAATTTTTCTCCAAAGTGGGTGAACCTTTTGTACGAAACTACTTGTTACAGATAGCTCCTGCATAGTAATTAGAATGCAGACACACTGGTGCTTTGGCTTTGCAAGCTGAAAGCTCGTGAGTAGATGTTTTTCACACCACCACATCACCAGCTTGGTTTGATTTGACATGGCAACGTGGCATTGTCTGCTACACCGTCAAGCACACATGGTGAAAAAAAAACACTACAAATCGGCGCTACAATGTGACTGAAGCCCTTGAATTGTTGAAAACAGTTGAATAATTTCAGGGCATAAAACCAGTTAATGTCATTTTTTTGTTCATAGGGTGTATACCACCTCTGTTTTTACATGAAACACAAAATCTCATGTATTTTGTCATGCATACTGTCTTACCAAATAAAAAGAAAAATAACTTTGCTATACTGTTTGTGGTTTCTCAATCATTTATAAACATAACTTGAAAAAAATCACAAGAATGTGTTCATTTTTTTTTTAATTTAAAAAAAAAAAAATATATAAATATATATATATATATATATATATATATATATATATATATAAATGGTCTGTTTCAAGGGGGGGGAGTAAGGGAGATAATGGCTAGTACAGAACGAGTTAAACTGTTATGGTTAGATTATAAAACTGTAACGTATAGTTACTGTGTCAGA
Organism: Conus betulinus; assembly: GCA_016801955.1. NCBI lineage: Eukaryota > Metazoa > Mollusca > Gastropoda > Neogastropoda > Conidae > Conus > Conus betulinus. Next base: position 378,394 of record JADBJO010000034.1, on the reverse strand, counting down.
CCCAGCGCCAGTTCATAAATCATCACTGAAGGAATCATGTGGTTAGTTTACAACAGTATTAAAACAACACCAACAAAATCCTACGTTTGCCGAACACAAATACTCACCTGCGATAAATCATTGAAAAAAAATAACAAAACTCGTCAACAGAATCCAACCAAAGAAAAAGAAGAAAAGATAAACTTATAATGCAACGTGCAATTGCACACAAATGCAGCAAGGGAAACAAACAGTGAGAGGGCCAAAAGGCGGGCAAGGCACCCCACATTCCCAGGTTTCAGAGTACACCACCTGAGACAAAGGCAAAGGAGAGGTCGGTCAGGGGAGAGGACTTGCCGCCCCCAATCAGCTTCAGCTTGAGAGTGTTAATTGTGTAGAAATACACAAAGTTGGAGCAACACAACGCAGTGACCACGGGGAAACCAACCCAGATACAGCCCCGCTCTCTGAAAACACCCAAATGCACCGGGGTTACTACAGCACACAGGCAGCAGCCTTGGCAAACGCCCGCCTCACGCAATTTCCTCTGAAACAAAACTCCCGGCCACAACACAGTTTCAAGCAAAACGAAAATGGCTCATGATCTCCACTTGATACTGTGGGATCTGAAAGAGTCCAGCAGAATTTCAGGGTGTGTCAGATAGAACATCTAGACCAGTTACTTGCTCAACTTCTCAAAGAGCTGAAAAATCATGGCATCTACAGACTGTTCCTGCTGGTATTAATTATGCTTATAGGAGTATTAGGACTGTCAGGGCAAACTCACAATGACAGCTTTTCTTCAGAATACTAAATCATTTATCTTGGTTTATTTGACTTCAGTTTCAACAGGCATTATCTATCATCATTTTTTTAATACACTGGTGAAAAAAATCATGACATATTTTGTTTAATGAGAGATGCAACTGATGATTCATTCATTGGTGATATGTGGAACACAGTATGTTCTGATAATGATTATTATTAAACTGACCACTGTAAAAGGAAGCTATTTCTGCTTATACTTTTTATTTTGTATTCATGTTGATTTTAGTATCAAGTTAAATACCTGTTTAAGTCCAATCAATATTTTGCCATATCTTAAAACTTGTTGTCTTCTTCCTAGCATCAATATCATATAGTACTAGATTAATAATTTGCAAACAATTATAAGATAGGGGTGTATTGATTACTTCCCCCGATTCCATAATATCCATCTAAGGTATGCAAAGACCACAGAATCTTTCATGTCAAAGCAGGTATGAGTGTGTGTGTGTGTGTGTGTGTGTGTGTGTGTGTGTGTGTGTGTGTGTGTGTGTGTGTGTGTGTAGGCATAAGCAGGTTCAGGGCAGGCTGGTTGAAACTGCATGCTGCATGTTGCACACTCTCACTCAGATCTAGGGAGGGTGCAGGAGGGAAGGAAAGTGGAGTGAGTAAAGAGTAAAGCTGGACTGGCCAGGGATGGATCTGGGTGGGTTGGGGGAAGGGTTGGCTTGGGTTGAACTAAGGATGCCATGGGTTGGGGTAGGGATGGGGTCAGTACAGCAGTAACGCAGGATTGGATGGATTCGTGGAGCTGGGTTAAGTCTGGGCTGAGAGAGGACTGGTGTATGGACTGATTTCCTACTCTATCTGGATCCAACAGCATAAAAAACATTCTTTTCACCATCAGACACTTCACTTCCACAGCCTATTTTAAACATCTTCTCCAATTATTTAATCACAACTAAATCTTCCTCACGTTACCACCATTTTTTTAACCATGTTGCACAGTGTGCTGTACATGTATCATGTACATTTGCATGTGAGCATAGGTGGGCAGGTTATAGGATGGGTTAGATGGGAGGAGATGAGCAGGGAGGGAAGCTGGGGATGAATATGAAAGAATGTGTGTGCATATGCATGTGCCATGTATGTGTGAATACATGTGTGCGTGTGTGTGTGTGTGTGTGTGTGTCTGTGTCTGTGTCTGTCTGTGTCTGTGTACACATGCGCATGCATGTGCATGCACGGATTTGAATGTGTGTGTGCATGTGTGTGTGTGTGTGTGTGTGTGTGTGTGTGTGTGTGTGTGTGTGTGTGTGTGTGTATGTGTGTGTGTGTGTGTGTGTGTGTGTGTGTGTGTGTGTGTGTGGGTGGGCACGCATGCATTTAAAAGGGAGCATTTGAACCCAGTGTTTGTGCGAAAAAAAATCTGATATCCGAGAGAAGTGGCTGTCTTGTCTTTGTGGAAGGCTAAAGCTCCTTTTGTTTTTTTTCAAATGATGTGACTTTCTTTCTGTACTATTTTCTTGTTAACAGTGACTTGTATAAGCACTTTCAGCCCATTGGAAGCACACAGTAAGTCTTCCTTACTATCATTCTTATTACTTACTAATAGGGTTGGATCACATTATGTTGAATAGCTTGGGACATGGGATGGAATAAGCAGTGTATGTAATTGGTACGACATGATTTGGTTCGGATGAGGCTTGAACTGGGTGGTACATTAACCAGTAGTCATTGATTCACCCATCCATCTGCCATCCACTCTGCCCATTGAGTCCTCCACTAGTTAGTTTTTAATACATGCCTTTTCCAAAAGATAAAGTCAAACACTACTTTTTTACAAGGAAAAAGGAACCACCATCAAAAACAAATTAGAAAATCACACAGAATTATATCAGTATCATGAATGAATAAAATCAAGACTGTATAATTCATTCATTCACTCTCTCAAACACACGCACGCACGCACGCACGCACGCACGCACACACACACACACACACACAGAGCACAAGCAATGCTCTACACACACACACACACACACACACACACACACACACACACTACAAACAATGCTACATATACCCACACTCACATACATACACGCATGCGCGCACACACACACACACACACACACACACACACACACACACTCACACACAAACATATGAAATACTCACATTCCCTCTTCATGAACAATGTCTGCTATGATTTCATGGGTATGTTTAGCTCGCCTGTGATCATCAACTGGAAAAAACATTCATCAAATTTATCAGATTTGAATTTGACATTACGTTCTTGACAATGCCGATTCATGCGTGTGTAGAGTGTGCATGAGCATACATAGAAATTATACAGACGTGTATGCAAATTTCTTCAAGTGACGGAGTGGATGAGCTTGCAAATGACTTGCTGCCAAAGGGCATGAGTGATTGAGAGTGTGAGAATGGGTAACAGTGAATAATATATTGTGCCTGACACACCTATGCACTGTATGTTGTGTGCTGTGCTGTGCTGTGCTGTGCTGTGCTGTGCTGTGCTGTGCTGTGCTGTGCTGTGCTGTGCTTGCTGTGCTGTGCTGCTATGCTGTGCTTTGCTGTGTTGTCTCGTCTTGTGTCTTGTCTAACTATGTGTGAACACGTGTGAACACGTGCATGGGAATGTGCATCTGGAAAATCAAGAACTGAGTGCACTGAGTGCTTTATGTTGTATGAACCTACTTACACAATCATTTGCCAGGAAGTGAGTTACATATGCAAGGTAAAATAAATTAGTGTAACTCATAAAGTAGCATGTCATTCCAAGTTTGTAAAATCAGCTGTAAAATGGAAATTACATTTAAACCCATCACCATTATCATATTACATTGCACTGCCAGTAGCAGAGACCAATGTGTACTTAGCAATGACATTTACTGATTAATTTTAAAGCAGTTTCAACTTGTTCAACTTTTTTTTTTTTTTTTTTTCCACATGCTTGTCTTTCCTTTCTAAAGCTAGCTCTCTAAAGAAATGTACCAATAAAAAGAAAGGATAGGGATGTCAGTCAAATAACATCAAATAATACAGCTTACAATACTTCATAGCAAATTTCAAGCTGACAGGAACTTTGATCATCAATTACTGGTCCACCTTGGTGTCTCTTAAAGTGCATGTAATTACTATTAGCAGCGTGAAACCTAAACCAGAAATCTTCTCAAGGGCACGAGACAAAAAAAAAAAAAAAAAAAAACCTACAGCACTGTCCAGATCAAAACCTGTATGGCAGAACAAGAACATCTCCATGAAAAAATAAAAAATAAAAATAAAAAAATAAAAAAAAATAAATAAATAAAAAAAAAATTAAAAAAAAATAAATAAAATTTTTTTTTAAAAAGAACATCTCCATGAAACACAAGATTAGGCTCACGTGTACATGCCATCTTCCTGTACACATGCTAGACATGGATCCTCTCATGTGTACATTCCATTTTCCTGTACACTTGCAAGACATGGATCCTCTCACATGTGCATGCCATCTTCCTGTACACATGCTACTATTGCTAGACATGGATCCTCTCATGTGTACATTCCATCTTCCTGTACACATGTGAGACATGGATCCTCTCTGCCGGTTTGGAGACACAAAGCCAAGCCAAGAAAACGATACGTGACTGCAGAACACTGAACACCAAACACGTCAATCACATCACCACTCAGCAAGTGCTTCAAACCATCAGGCACCACATTGGTTTGTATGAAGATCTACTGACATCAGTCAGGAAAAGAAAACTACACTGGTATGGCTATGTCACAAGATCCTGTGACCTTGCCAAGCAGTCCTCCAGGATACTGTTGAAGTAGGGAGTCAGACTGAAAAAAAAAACATGGACTGGCAACATTGCAGTGTGGACAGAAAAACCATTTGCAGAGGAAGCTGGTGAACTGTTCTTCAGTGTGGTGCCCCGATTGTCCATGGAGTTAAAGGTGAAGAAGAAGAAGGAAGCACATCATGACTTGAAGGGTTGTTGATAATAAATGACACTAAAGCATGTGACTTGAATAGCAATAGATTTATGAAGAACTTTACTGATTATTGGTACTCATGACAGACAATCTAGTACAAGTCTCTGAAATGAGAAAAAAGAGATGGTCTTGCAGAGGTATGTTTTTGTCTTTAGCCCCTTGCTTTCATACTTCATGTATCTATGAAGTAAATTTACCCTGCTATACTCTGTGTGTGTGTGTGTGTGTGTGTGTGTGTGTGTGTGTGTGTTTTTGGGGGGGGGTGGGGGGGTGTGCGTGCGTGCGTACATGTGTGCGTGCGCACGTGCACGCGTATGCATTCACAAGCAGAGGTAAAGTTCTTGCACAAGTAAAGTAAAGTATCATTTACCTTGAAGTCTTGTGCGAACGGTATCCAGAGGATAGAACACTGTTATTGCCACAACACTCCCCTGAAATACACAAAACATAGGTCTGTGAATCAACATGCATGCTCACACACACACACACACACACACACACACACACACACACACACACACACACACACACACACACACACACACACACACACACCATTTTTCACTAGTTACACAAGATCCTCAAAGCAGATAAAACTTGGCTGTGTTGAACAAAGCAAGATAAAGATATTCCTGTTAACTTGAACACTTTTTGACCACAAACATGTGTAAAACAAATAATGAAAACCATACTTGTGCTCCAAAATATGCATACATGTTTAATAAGACCATTTGGGCAAACAAACACTGTCAAACAGGTATCCAGTCCACTCACTGTCCAACTACCTATCCACCAGACCGCAATAAAACAGCCACCGTAAACAATAACAAAGAAAAAGCAAAAGTGCTAAAGAACAAAAGCAGTTAACTGCCCCACAAACGCAAACAAAATAATACCATGGAAGCAGTAAAGAAATGTATAATGAGGAGCAGAGTGTCCAAAACCTTTAGAGAACAAAAGCAGTTAGCTGCCCTACAAAGGGTAAAAACAAACAAAAATGAAAACGTAGACGACAGTAAAGAAATCTAAAATGAGGGGCAGTGTCAAAACAAGCAACAACAATGAGAAACTACTAACACTGAATTTCCAGAAGGTGGGTGTACAATTTTTAATCCAAAGACCGCCTAGCATCTCGCACGCTTGCAAATGTACGCGTGCATGCACACACACACACACACACACACACACACACACACACACACACACACACACACACACACACACACACACACACACACACACACACCTCTTGTAGTTTCTGACAAGTTCTGTTAATCACCAAATGCTTGCCTATATCATTTTTTTCGGGGGGGGGGGGGGGGGGGGGGGGTTCATCATTGTGTGGCTAACATGTATATTTTACACTTTTGGCTGACTTACTGACAGTTTTTTTTAATTCTAAATGTGGCTAGTAAAACTATTGTCTGTTTGTTAAGCACTAGCTGACAGCTTTTGCAAAACATTTTTTAGTACTTGTGGACACATCTGTCTCACAGAGTGATGGCTGAAAGCTTAATCTGTTCCAATGTTCATTTTTTAGCAGATTTTCTTTTAATGTAAGAGAGCGCTAACATGTTACAACTAGTAGGATAACGTCTTCAGAAGTACAAATACCAAAGGACATCATATTGCCAGTATCACTCACCAGCTGGATGTTGTTAGGCATGGTATGGAAGGATAAATTTGTTTGGTTCATGTTGCTGCTGACAGCCTAGAGAATGTTTTTCTTTGTTTTTTTTGTGTTTTTTTTTGTCCATTTTTATACCATGTCTGTTATTTGTCATGCCTGAAGATGTGGTGAGTTTGTCAAAAGCCAATGTCTGTGTAAACACTGATAAAAGATGATAATCTTTGATGGAAAGAAGCATAAGTTTTTATATGGCACAGTATTTAATGTCAAATGCCGTTCTGAAACTATTAATTAGAAGATACAACAATACCCATGTGTATGTGAAGCAAGTAGTTCGACTGAACATTTTCTCTTATTTTAAACTGCCTTGAGTATTAACAGACAATTTGAGAAATTTTAGATTTTATGGACAAATACTAATGTTAAGTAGAGATCCTAGGCAAGAGTAACACAGCTCACAGACTAAACAGAGTGTGAGAGTCACTTTGAGACACAGAGAAGGGGGGGGGGGGGGGGGGGGGGGGAATCTTTATTCTGAAAGAGAACACAGATAAACGTAAAAACTGAAGAAGCTTTTTTTTCCTACTGAGCCCTCGTCTCCCAAATCAATGTAAGTTACAACTAATTCTGTTATAACAAGAACAATCCTTAATGACAAGTACCTAATTATCTGGCCCTTGAATTATCTCTGAAAGTTTTCTCTGACAGGGATTAGTATCACTAACAATAATAAAGAGCAAACACAAGAGGGAAAGAAAACAAAAATTTATGTGAGTAACACTATGTAAGCTCTGGTGTGCTTTTTTTTTTTTTCATAAACATCCATGATCCAGTCCCCACCCCAAGTATGGTCAACAATACTGAATAAAAGAAACAATGTATGCAGAAGCATGCAAATGACAAGTTTTAATTAAAAACAAGCGTGAGTGAAGTAAAGTGAGCAAGATCCAAAGGGGATGGGGATGATATAAAATGACATATGAACTGAAGTATAAGCAGGAAATAAAATGATGACAATCCATGTTACAAACACAGAAGTTTTGAATGGGAGTGGGTTTTTTTTTTTTTTTTTTTTTTTGGGGGGGGGGGGGGGGGGGGGGGAGTGAAAAAATACATCTCATTACATTGCAGATAGCCCTGCCAATCATGGGGGTCACTTCAGACCGATTTCAGAGAGAATTAGACTCACAGAGAGCAGCACTAAGTCGTATCAGACACAAGACATATGGTGCTCAGAATCTGATCGAAAAAATATATTCTCACCACAGCACCAGAAACAGCATGCACGAGGTTTGAATATGAGAATAAACCTGGTGCCATCTTTTCACTTTCTGTCTGAGCACTTGTAAGCACTGCAGCAACCTTCATTGCCCCAGAACTGCCCAGCACCGCAGCCAAGCTTGAAGACAGCTTCTTCAGAAATGGGTGACCCTCGGAGTTAAACAGGCGTGTGCCACCTGACGATCTGTACATGATTTGCCTGGAAATGTACAACAGGATGTTGAAGTGGAAAAAAATGTGGTTGGCTGTATCGAATCTCTCACGTCATTTCGGACTAACGCACCCGGAGATCCTGGACGAAACCCAATACATTCTAGGCCTACATCCAGGGGAAGCAATTCATTAATGACGGAAATGTTCTATTTAAAAAATAGCCGATTTAAGGACAGAACATTTTACAAATGCTCCATCCAATAGGCCTAGTGAGATATGCGTCCTTTTGCCATCCAATAGGCCTAGTGAGATATGGGTCCATTTGCCGTGGGTTTTCAAAGGACAAAGTGTTTTCGAACAGAAGAATTGTTCCCTCTTGTTCACCAGTTCTTTGACAATGGGGCAGACACTTACTGTGCGTTTTCCAAAGGCAAATCCAAATGAATAAAGACACTATACTATACTATACTATACTATACTATACTATACTATACTATACTATATAGACTGGATTAGGCTATAAGCCTTTAGTCCGATCTTTTTCACACAAAACTGGTAATCCCTACACTATATACTTTTTTTTTTTTTTTTTTTTTTTTTTTTGCGTGGGGTGATGATAGCGCCGAAATCTGAAATTTTATCTAACCATGTATTTACGGTCTGCCCAATGACTATCCAGACTGGCCTTAAAGCTGTCGAGAGGTGGTGCATTAACCACTTTCTCAGGGAGCTTGTTCCAAGGATTCACCACTCTATAAGCAAAATAGTGCTGGCGCAGTGAACTATCACAAAACCTTTTCCTAAGCTTCAGATTATGTCCACGGGTCTGCTTAACACTATTTTCCATCATAAGAGGACTCTTTGCATTGTATAGCCCATGAGTGAACTTGTAGGTTTCAGTCATGTCACCCCTGTCCCTCCTGTACTGCATGCTGGGGATCTTCATTCTGGCAAGTCGCTCTTCATAGGGACAGTCAACCAGACCAGGAACCATCTTTGTTGCTCGCCTGAGAACACCCTCAATGAGGTCCTTATCTTTCTGATATGTGGTGACCACACGCTGTTGGCAAACTCCAAGTGAGGGCGTATCAGTGCAATGAAGAGCTGTCGCATAGTCTCAATGTCGAGGTACTGGTATGAGCGCCTGACTAGTCCTAAAATTCTGTTGGCTTTATTGACCGACACGTCAGCTGATAATAGACGTTGAATCTCGTAGGGTACCCTAATTTATTTTCAGCAAACGAACATGTAGTAAGAGTGCACCAGTGTAGTGAGGCATACTTACTTACTTACTTGATGTATTGGGTGTTTGAGGCCTTTTTACAAGGCCTGTTCACCACTCCTGTTCAAACTAGACTTCTTCCTCCTAAAATACTGGTTCACTCAAAAAGAGTAGGTCACCCACTTATGTGGGTGGAATGGCAAAGGCAGTCTAGTTGTAACAGCTGGGGTCAAATTTGTTTGGCACTTTCCCAATGGGCATCCAGTCTTCTTTTAAAAGCACTAATGCTCGGGGCCATCACCACATTATCTGGAAGACTGTTCCGTGTGGACACCACTTGCTGCGCAAAGAAGTTAGAATGCATGTTTAGTCTGCAATGTCCCTTTCTCTAGCTTTAGAGAGAGTTTTTAGAGGCATGAGCGAAATCAGGGTGGAGTGTCGGTGAATGTGACTGTACCAGTATCAGATTGTGTGCATGTATGTGTGTGTGATGAGGACAGTTTGACCGTTGGTATGGATGACACGTTACTCATAGCGTGCACTTTCCCCGAAGTTGGAGTATGGCTGCTTTATGGCGGGATAAAATATGGTCATACACACAAAAGTGTCAAAATAATCAACATGATGATTGTGGACACTAAAAGAAAGAAGACTAAGATCGTTGTGTTTGTGCCAGTGCGTGTTTGCTGTGTGCATGAACCGGTGTGTGTGTGTGCGAGTGCATGTGAGTGTGTGAGAGAGAGAGAGTGAGTGATAATAATCTCTCGAGATTTCCTTTTTTTTATGCAAACATGTGTTTTCTAGTAAGTGTGCACATCAGTATCGTGAAGTGATGCAACTATGTGGAGTGTCCATAGTGTGTATGTGTGTGTGTGTGTGCACGCACATGCGCGAGTGTGTGTGCATGTGTGTACACATGCGTGCATGTATGTGTGTGTGTGTGCTTTACAAAAGTATAATCGATTTATTGCTTATTTATTCATTATCATTTATTAATGTTAAGTTCATGGTTGATGTTCATATTGGGGTTTATTAAGGATTCAAGGAGACAACAATTTGGTAACCATAGGGTTTTGATGCCTGTGGGTGTGCTGGTGTGGGACAGATGGAGAGAATGAGATGGTGGTCTCGCGCATGATTCTCAGGTATGCATGTAGGGGGTGGTTTGGTAAAGGGCATGCATGGTCATATGTCAGTTCCACATACCATGGTGGACAGAGGGGTTGGCAGTGAATAGTGGTGTTTGTCTGTAGGTGGCTTACATCCACGGAATGGCTTAACTGTGTGCATGTCTTTCTTCTTTTCTTTAAATTAATTTCTGTTGTATTTCATTACCACTAGCATGTGGTATGCTTTTTTTCTCTTAAATATTCATTTCTCTCTCATTATTATTAGAAGTAGTAGTCAGTAGTATTAGTAGCAGTATCATCATCATCATCATTATTATTATTATCATCAGAAGTAGTAGTAAGTAGAAAAAAGTATCATCATCATCATCATCATCATCATCATCATTATCATTATATCATTATTATTGTAGTTGCTGATGTTGGTGTTGTTGTCATTGTCATCATTAACATCATCGTCATCATCAGTATCATTATCATATTATTATTGTCATAATTATTTTCCTCAGTTGTTATTATTTCCACCACCGTTATCATACTGTTGTTCCCATTATTGTTATCATAATCATCATCTTCTTCAGACAGCATATATCCACTGAGTAGCTTAGCTGTGTGCATGTCTTTCCTTTTTTTTCTCTTCAAATTAATTTCTGTTCTATTTAATGTCACTAATATGTAGTTTTATCTTCTTTTTTCTCAAACTACTATTTCCCTTCTCTCTCATTATCGTTCTTATCCTCATTAGAAGCAGTTGTCAGCAGTAGCAGCATCGTAATCATCATCATCATCATCGTAATCATCAGAAATAGTAGTCAGTAGTACTAAGTAGAGGTATCATCATCATATTCATCATCATCATTATTATCATTGATAATATTCATATTATCATTAGTATCATAGTTGGTGTTGTTGTTGTTGATGTTGGTGTTCTTGTCATTGTCATCATCATCATCATCATTCTTAGTAAAAGTGATAGAAGTAGTAGTAGTAGTAGTAGTAGTAGCAGTAGCAGCAGCAGCAGTAATAGTAGTAGCAGCAGTAGTATCTTCTGCAATGTGTGGGCATGTGTGTGCTTTCTTACACTGAGAAAAAAAAATGTATTTTTGTCAGAACAAACGTACATGTATGTAATATACGTTTTCCAGGTCATCTCAAAACAGATTTCCAAGGACATTCCAGACGTCACTTCCACTAGGGAACAGGCATTCACTTTAATTCATCCTCTGAAAAAATTCAATGAACCATAACATTATCAGTAAGTAATTTTATTTGGTAATGTTGCATGATCTCATTTAAAACATGTATATAGTACAGATCAGTAGTAAAAATTCAAGATAATAAGGAAAATAACAGCAACAATTCACAGAATTACAAATTTCATCAGCACAGAATCATTATCTACAAATGCACACCTCCAACAATGTTCAAACCAACACTAAAAAAAAAAAAAAAAAAAAAAAAAAAAAAAAAACATCAGCCTTCACATCATCGACCCATGCACAATCAGTATTTGTTGACAGACACAGACTGTGATTATCAGCAGATTGATAACATTCAATTCTACTCGTCTCTCATGTTTTGCTTGTTTTCTTCATAATGTTCTTGAAGATATCTCAACTAATAAAACTACTCAGTAGATCTGAGAGATTAATTTGTTTAAAAAAAAAAAAAAAATCTATGGTATCAATCCCAGAAGTGGAGTTGAATACGGAGACAATGGTGGAAAACTGGCCGGGGAGAAAGGCAAAAACCTCTGTAACGTGTTATCGCATGCAGGATATCAAGTACACATATTAAAGGGGCTGTGATCCATTCCATCATTCAGTCCTAGAAACAGTGTCCTGCAGACTAAGGGTAAAATCAACATGCAAACAGTTGATGAAAAGTGGAAAACAGAGCTGTCACCTACAGACTAGGGGTAAAATTAACATGCAAACAATTGATGAAAAGTGAAAAACAGAGCTGTCACCTGCAGACTAGGGGTAAAATTTAACATGCAAACAATTGATGAAAAGTGAAAAAAAACAGAGCTGTCACCTGCAGACTAGGGGTAAAATTAACATGCAAACAATTGATGAAAAGTGAAAAACAGAGATGTCACCTGCAGACTAAGGGTAAAATTAACATGCAAACAATTGATGAAAAGTGAAAAACAGAGATGTCACCTGCATAGGAGGAAGGAACAGCAGCAAAAAAAAAAACGAATACAAAAACTGGTAAAAGAATATTCTGAAGAAGTGATGCTTACTTCCACCACTTCTCACAAGCTGTTGATAACAGGTGTGTATCATTTCAGCCTAAGCAAAATGAAGTGCTGCTGGTGAAAATCTGAAGGAAATGGAAATAATGTCTTACCATATCATCTTTCAATGATAGACTGGTATTTTATGAGGCATTAAACATTCTATCTGTGTGTGTGTGTGTGTGTTTGTGTGTGTGTGTGTGTGTGTGTGTGTGTGTGTGTGTGTGTGTGTGTGTGTGTGTGCGTGCATGTGTGCATGTGTGTGTGAATCCATGTAGCTATTAATGACAGTGTGTTCCCTGTGTGTTGTCAAACTTTCAGGACTTGAGGTTTCAATCCATATATCTTTCGATGTCTGGTCACACTAGCCACCTTTCCGCCCAATGTCATTCAGCAGGATAGAACAGAGGAACAATCCACAAAAAAAGTTTTTTTGAAAGGCTGAATTCATATCTATGGTAAGGGACAGCAAAAGACACACATGTAAAACAGGCTGCTTACCTTCACCTGGAAACATTATGAGTCAGAGCTGAAAAAGACAGCAAGAAATGCAAATAATTTACATGCCCTCGTGATCCCCCCAACAGTGCTTGTGTCTCTCCTAACCATGTTCAGAGAAAATACAGCAGGTGTATGAGACAGATATTTAATCCTGAAAAAATATCAAGTTTATATCATAACATATGAATTACTAGTTGCTGGGGTTATCATGTATGCTTTGCTAATATTGATGTAACTGCTACACACACACACACACACACACACACACACACACACACACACACTTGTACACATACACACACACAATCTGGGTTTATTGACTTTTCAAATGCACTCTTAAGATCCTATAATTTACAGAAAGAGTGGGAAGTTTAGACATGCCATTTTGACACTAAAACCTTTCACTGAACTGAAATGATGTGTGGTGACTCTTTCAACTTTTTTAAACATATTAACATTCAGTTGTTGTTTGTTTGTTTTTTTTTGTTTTGTTTTGTTTTGTTTTTTATCTACCAATGAAATGTTGATTTTTATTTCATAAACTTTTGAAATTTCTAAATGTAATAGAAATATTTTCAACAATGAATAAGATTTACAGAAAAAATAGTTGTGACACTGAAATCATTCTTTTAAGCAAAACTAGAATGTTGTTTCGTCACTTTTGGAATTTTGTTGACATCTTTCAGATTCAAAATTTTTAGAAATCTTCTTGTGAAATGTTGATTTTGATTTTTAGTTCATTAACTGTTTAGAAGGTCTAGGTTACTGTAAAAATGTTTCCAGTAAACACAGGTAATAGTTTAAACTAGCACACACACACACACACACACACACACACACACAACCATTCAGTGATATCAGGAAGAAAAATTGTGTTAGAGTGGGACTGACACTGGTGACACTTGTGTGGCTTTTTTTTTTTTTCCCCTTCGTTCGTTCTTCCTTTTGAGAACATAGTTTATAAGCAGTTTAAACATAAACCAAAAGTTATCTTGTGAGCATGAACATCCAGACTGACATGACAAGAGGAACTGAACTGCAAGACTAGCCTTTTCACTTTGTTTTATCCTTCACAGAATTGAAGTAGCAGAGCGTGACAATGCAGAGCATAACATGGAACTTAACTTTAGGATCAAATCATCTGGCCAAAACTCTGCTTTCATACAACAAAGGGTTTTGCTCTTTCCCGGACACCTTACAGAGACGAATGATACTGATCATGAACATCTTTTCAGAATCCGCTGCTGCATCTACAAACTGGTTTAAAACCATTTAGTTTCATTGAACAGTTTTACTTGTACTGTAGGTGAAGAAGCTGACCGACTAAAACAGACAGTAAACCATAAATACTGTCACCCTGCAAACCACATATTCCTTCCACTAATCTATATGACTGTGGCCCTTCCAATCCCCCCACTCCCTCTCCCCTTCCCACCCCTTCCCCCTTTCAGCCTCACCCCTCTTATCACCTCTCTTCCACACACAGACAGCTTCACAAGGAAGGAAGTTGGGGGGGGGGGGGGGCAAAGGGGAGAAAATCTACCAACAAAAATAAGAAAATCAGCAGCATTTAAACACTTCTTTTTTGGCACAAAACACTAAACAGAGCATATAAATCAACTGAAACAAAGCCATCTGCAATCAATCATACACAGCTTATATTCCAGATAAATGCAAAAAGCCTTAGTATGCCTTTTTTCCAACGCCCCATACTTCAAACACACAAAAGATTCTCATTTGTCAAAATACAGGAAAGAATATATATTGAAACACCACCTCCCCAATCACAAACAAATGTATAAAGTATCAAAAACAAAGTCCATTCATCAGAGAAATTTGAAACAGCCAAACAACAGAAGCTAAGTAAACATTTGCTTGTAGTTCAGTCATCAGCTGATTCATGTTTCTAAGTTGACTCTATCACCTTTTTTGTGCAGAAAAGTAAACCCACATTTTCCAGAACTACTAAACAAGCGAACAATCAAAAATAAGGCTTATTCAGTACTCGCCAACAAAACAATGCAAGGTTATACTCACTGTCAGCAAATGTCCCATAGTCTTCCAATTTACTTATTGCCATCATAGCTTTCCCACTTTACAGTACATTGTTCTTAAATACCTACAGAGAGACAGAGGGTAGGGGGAGGAAGGAGGGATGGGGGCATGTGAGTGGGGTTGGAGGTGAAAGTGGGTAAGGTGAGGTAAAGAGACAGAGAGATTTGATGGTCGTGTATTCATAAACACACACACACACACACACACACACACACATAGGTGCCATTTAATATCATTTAGATCTTGACCGGCAAAATCTTGTAGAAACATAGTCACTGCCCTTGTGAAGGCAGGTTCAGCTATAGTAATTAGACAACCACAGTAATTACAATCAAAATAACTATTAATTCATTCTCTGAGTGCATTGAAAATAAGCATTCATAACTGGAAAAGGTGCAGAACACGACTTTGGGGAATGTTGATTCGTGCATGTATGTGTGTCTGTGTGTTTTGGCAGGCAACCATGAACATGCAGTTTCATGCCCTAGAAAGAAAGTAAGAGTCATATAATGCACACAATAAAGAAAACTATTCAGCGCAAAATAGTAGGTACGTGCCAACAAATTCAGTCACTCTTCCTGACTGTTCTAGTGTTAGGCTGGAAACAACGCAACTTGACTTTCAATTCAGCTGTAGCCAGACTCAACAGGCAATCATCCATTGCTACCTCTGGAAGCAATACCAGCCACTGTCAGGTGAAAATAAAATAAGTGCTCTTTGAATGACATGCGGGATGATCCCTTGTCGCCTCGCCTTGATATCGGTCACTGCAGGAAATAGTTTGGGGCATCCTAGCATCATTCAGTCAGGTGTCTGTGCAACTAAGTTAAAAACATTTTTCTTCAACTAGTGAACGCTGTAAACCACTTCTCATTCCCATTGTCCTCCATTTGATTCGGGTGCTGAATACATGGGAAGATAAGTGACTTTACGTTCTTTGTTTGTACTGTTGTAAATGTTAAATGTTATTTTTTTTTTTGCCTGAAGAAGACCCAAGAGGTGGAAATGCATTGTGTCTTGTCCTGTGTTTTGTCTATGTCCTTGGCGGTAACTAACCCCCTCTCTTTCTAACTTTTGCTTCATTTTCCACCCTCGGTCACTCCGTTTTGAAACTTACCCTTGCATCTGATTTTGTTCATCTTTCTACCTAAAATAAATTAATTTTTGATGTCTATTCACTGTTTGCCTTCTGTTCACATTTCAGGAACAATTCATTTGTTTGTCATTTTTCACCAGGCAGTCATAAAAACTGCTTTGTGCCTCTTGCAACTACGGTAATGAAAGTTTACTTCCATTGTAACCCCTAAATTAATTACATATTAGTTGCATTCTGCTCATGTAGAAATATTCTTTGTCAGCACTGACAACTCCCAAATATGATAAAATTATATTCTGGGTAGATGACACATACTTCCGAAAGCATATTGAACAATAAAAATCTCCCATTTTCATCTGCCAAGCCACTGTTCTGATGAACATCTTTCTCAGATGAAGTTTCTGGTAGTGCTAACGTCTACACCACAACAGCAGTGGCCCTCAAATTGCCGCAATCTTAATTTCTGCAAAATCTGATAGGACTATCATACTAACATTCTAGATGCGTAAACTGTATAAAAATTCAGCTAACTGTTTGTTGTTGTCGTCTGTTCATTTTTCATCTCCCAATTCATGTTTGGTTCAATTGTGACCAACTTTCTGCACACGCAGTAACTGTTTGAACAGCTGGGCAACTGTCAAATTTTTGGTAGATCAGATCATTGCTAACAAAGTTTTGTTGGTTCCCCCTCTTTGCCTGGACAAATCTTTGATCATCCATAAAATCAGCACTTAGCTTTAAGAAGAATGGCAGCCTTTATGTGTAACAGATCTGTTTGTAACATAAGATACCCAGAAAAGGACAGTGATGCAATTAACTTTTCATGTCCAAACAACATTAACTATAAATCAAAATAACACAGCAAGGAAAAGAGGCAGTGTGAGGTCTTAAAACATCCAGAGCCACATTTTTTCCCCACATACTGTTCAACTTGGAGAGTCTCAATTTAAATGAGGAGGTCATGTGCCGAGCATCCACAGACGCAAGTAGCTTGTCGTGTAGGTCCATGGAAGTTGGCCACATCTCCTCCCTCACTGGCTGTGCTATATAGAGAGCATCAAGCTAGAAAAATAGCCCCCCAGCAAAAGTACAAGAAAAATAACTACTAAAATGGTATAACAACTAAACTGACACAATGTTGTCACACACAAACAACCCACTTGCAAAAAACAATCCTATTATAATACTACAGATTCTGTAAATGTGAGATTCAACGTTCATGTGTAAATGGTTTATTTTTGTGTGACAACATTGTTTACCATCCCTGATGACAACTTCTGCTAAAGTATCTCACATGGAAAAGAATGAAATTACACAGGAAAAACAACATTTGAAACAAACATGGAGAGAAGACAACAACAAAATGACATGATGATGTACAGTGTTTGGCCTGCACTGACCAGTCACATGATGATGCACAGTGTTTGGCCCTGCGCTGACCAGTCACATGATGATGTGATGAGAGTGTTTGGCCTGCACTGACCAGTCACATGATGATGTAGAGTGTTTGGCCTGCGCTGACCAGTCACATGATGATGTAGAGTGTTTGGCCTGCGCTGACCAGTCACATGATGATGTAGATGTGTTTGACCTGCGCTGCCAGTCACATGATGATGTACAGTGTTTGGCCTGCACTGACCAGTCACATGATGATGTAGAATGTTTGACCTGCGCTGACCAGTCACATGATGATGTACAGTGTTTGGCCTGCACTGACCAGTCACATGATGATGCACAGTGTTTGGCCTGCGCTGACCAGTCCTTCAAGCCACACAATCCTGCCCATGACACCAACAATCTGAAGCAAGGTGAGAGTTCAAAACCAGTGACAGAGAGGAAGGTAAGCAGCTGCCTCAGAAGACACAACTCAATTTCCACATGACCTGAGAAGGAAAACACACAATATCCTTTCCACAGTATGAGCATTATATCCTAAGTCTTCAAAATCTTCAAAGTTAAGTCTTCAATCAAGCAATTACATCCATTCCATAGTCAATTCAAACTGCTTTCCCTATCCACCAGACACAATGCACTGTTTCGGCATCAGCTCTTGTAAAATCACTAAAGTTCAGTTTATTGAGCCAATCAATTTTTGTTTCATTTCATTTTTTCTTCTGGTGCTGACTACACAAAAGAAGGTGCTATTATATTAAACAACTACTTTAAGAAGAAACACAACCGTCATTCAAACGAGCTTTTCAACACATGATGAATGAGATTCTGCAAGGTCACTGTCACTTTCATTCATAGAAAAAAAAAAGAAGAACCAACTCCTACACCTTTTATCTACCACAGCACATGATACAATTAATAAAAGCCAGACCAAGGCAATTGCTACAAAAAAGACTAAGTGATAACATAAAATCTAAAGATGGTCTCTATCTTTGCCATAGAAACTGGCCACTGAGGCTCTGACCATCTACTTTTAGAGTGCAGCGCCAAACGCCCAAAGGTGAGCTCAGGCTGCAGCAGAATCACATATTCGAAGATATTCACTACTGAGGAAATTCATCTTTGCAAACTGCCAGTACCACATTAAGCAAAAACATTTCCATCTCCATAAACCGTCACTTTAATACAATTAAAATAAAAGATTTTTTCTGAATATCCATTTCAACTTTAATTACAGAATATATAATTCATTTCTGTTACTTCTTCCCTAATCATGACAACAACTTTCTAAAAGCATGCATGCCAATAAAAACAGCATCAACTCAATGTGTCTGCATGCATTCATTTGTGTGTTCATATGCACACCTTCGTGTATGTTGCCCTTTCCATATGTGTTACATGACTGCTTTCAAGACAAAAATGTTCTTTTACTGATCTTGTGCATTTACTCACACAAAAGATCTGCATAAATGTTCACACACACACACACACACATACACATGCACACATGCACACATGCATACACACATCACACACACACACACACACATGCACACACATACACACAAGCACATGCACAAATTTTCAGACACACACACACACACACACACACACACACACACACACACACACACACACACACACACACACACACACACACACACACACACACACACTGACACATGAGCACATGCACAAATTTTCAGACATACACACACACACACACACACACACACACACACACACACACACACACACACACACACACACACACACGAGCACATGCACAAATTTTCAGACAAAAAACAGTAATAGATAAAAACAAGGCATGGGATGACGACAGAGCTGCTAAGGGCTCCACACATTAAGTGTAGCATTTTACATTGTAGGTGTATCACTCCATGTCAAAGCGTAGCACTTGTATGTGATATCACCAAAGTCGCCACATGGACATTTTTCCCCCACTATTTTGTTGTTGTTGTTGTTGTTTAAGCTGTCCCTGTGGCTTCCTCAATGTCTGACTTGTCAGACTCACCAGCACTTTCAGTGGCACTTCACTTCACACACATCAAGACAGTGGACCAAGAAGACAGAATGTCATTAGTTATCACATAGGACTTGACTTGACTTACAAAAAATTGTTATTATTGTTATGAATTCTTATACAGCGCCTGTTCTCGGCTAGAGACCAAGCTCTAAGAGCTTTACAATCCACATTCATTTACACAACGGGCTGCCTACCTGCCTAGTGTCGACTGAAGAGCAGCCAGCTGGTGCTTCATTCATTCCTTTCCTGTGTCGTCCAGTCAATATCGTTCACTCAATTTCCTTACTTCCTTCATTCTTTCAATTCTCATGCAGGGTGCATGCTATACGTAACGTGTCATCCCTACCAACGGCCAAACTGGCCTTCTCTTCCGAAAGTGGTGGTGGGATTTTTTCATGTGTGCAAGATGTTATGCATGCATTCACACACGGAACCTCAGTTTACAGTCTCATACAAAAGACTGTATGGGAAATGGAGTCAGAACCAATGTTAACTCCCAGGGAAAAATCCCCCTGTACCGAAATGGCCTGGTGGAGATTCAAACCCGCAACCCTAGGATCACCAAGATTAGGACTCCGGGTGCCCTACCACTGAGCTCTTCCAGCCACGAAATCAGTCTACAAGGCGGTACATTACGAAATTTTTTTCGCAATTTTTCTTCTGTTTTTCAGAAAAATAAGTCTACAGACTAAGATCAACATTGTCTTGGTTCCATGTAAGCCACCATTAGGTCTAACATGAGTGTTTCTTGTTTACCTATTTCAAATTTCTTTTTTTAGGACAGCCTTTTGCTACATTAAGTTTAACATAGGGTTTTTTTTTACTATGTTCAATTTCCTTTTTTTTAAGGACAGCATTTCGTTACACTAACTCTAACATGAGTTTGGTTTTTTTTTTTTACCAATTTCAAATTTCTTCTTTTTTAGGACAGCATTTCAAAGCAAAGTGTAACAGCAAAGCACTGTCATTACATGCTACGCCAAAAACAAAGCACTTTGCAGTTCAGTAAAGAGGATTCTGTTTTTCCCTCATTTTCCGCATACAGATCAAAAAAAAAAAAAAAAAATGATTAAATATAAATGAAAAGACTCTAGACGTAAATCAAAATGACCAAAACTCTTTGTGATGAGATGAGAAATCATCAATCAACATAATAAAATTTTAAAGTACACAACCAGTAATGATAATGATCCAATTTTCATGCATATAAGAGTTTCCAATGGAAATAGGTATCCAATGGAAATAGGTATTCCACAAGTTCATCACATCTAATGTGAAGAACATTGTCAGGTTTTCGTACATTGGAAATTTAGCTTGTTGGTTCTATGAAAACTGAGCTGCTGGCACTGGAATCCATCGCAGCTAAGCACTGCATGTAAAAAGGACAGCTTGCCTGTACACATCATGGCAAGCACACATTCAGCCACAAAGTCAACAAACCATATATCTGTAATCATTCCGAGAGGCGCAAAAAAAAAATTGTCCCAAGCCTCGAAACACCCACTTTGACTGGGTTTTCAAAGTCATGCAACAAAAATGTAGAGGTGAGCGTATGATGACTTGGTAAAAAACTCATTCAACAAAACAGACCACACTGCATGGGACGAAGTGGAGCACTCCATGATTGTCAATGGGGTTCTTCTTTTTGTTCGCTCTTACACTCACAGTCCCCTCTCTGATACGAGTGTAGCTGTCCTCTGGAGTTCATCGATCCACCTCCACAGTCCCCAGTTCATCACTGTCCCATTTTGCCAACAGGTCAGCATGAAGTGGACATTCCTGTAGCACAAGCTGTGCTGCTCCCTCTGCCTGCACTGCCAGTAATGGGCTGAAGCAATCTTCAGCTTGTACAGCAAAAGATTAAGCCTCACACATCCTGTGGGAACACGATCACCTGGTCTGCTCTACCCAGGAGATGTATGGCATCTGTTTCTCTGTCTCCTGGTGTTCTCAATATCGATGGGTGTAATTAAAGACAGTGGGCATTACCCTGACAGCAGGCCATGAAGAAATGAGCACATACTTACCAGACAGTACTAGCATCACACTGATATTCATTCACAGACAATACAGCAAATGCCAACAAAGAGTTTTTGAAACTATCTTTGTCCATCACCGAAGACCAGTCCTTCTGAGGCTTCAGTGCCACTAACAGCTCAGAAGAACACCCAAAGTAACTGATCTTTCCTTGACCTGTTCTTGCCTGTCTGTTTGCCAGTTAACAACGGTCATTCCTCACAACACACATGCTTATTTACATTGTGGATTACTGGCGTCCACAGCCGTTTTCTTGCAGCTGATCAACCAGTGGCAGTTTATGGGTCTTACATGAATTTTACCCGAGCATTTTATGACCTGAAATTTAAGGTGCATGTACTGAATGTTTGATGCACACATCAATGAAAAGTAGGCAAATCCAGAACATTTCCAAATCCACTTTCTCATCACTGCCATAAACATTTTCAGATGCATGCAAATATGCACAAATAAACATCGCAAAATGAAAATTTGAAAAAAAATAAAAGGTGGGTGAGCGCTGTTAACCCTCAGAGGCAGATACGTTTTTGCAACGGGTTAAAACAGTTAAGTTTTTTTGCTAATTAACAATCACTCTAGTGACTATTATGCACCAAAATTGACAGTGCAACTACTACCACACATTCTACACAAACTTCTGGAGATTTTCCTAAAAAAATGAGAGTTATTGAGTGGAAAAAGTGTGACTTCATACTGACATAGTTAGAGGCCCGAAGCGCGGAGCAGCGGCAAGGGACAGGTTCACAGTGTGGATCCAGCACATGACACTTCCTCACCAAAGATCGGAGTGAACGACCGCCAAACTGTAAATAAGAAGCAGAAGACTGCGTGGCGAGCACACCAGAATCATAAACAGATCGTCTATCAAAATTTGTTTACAACCGCAAGAGGAAGTGAACATAGAGGACAGGGGAGATAGCATTGATCAGTTGGACTGCGACACATCTGGTGCTGTTTTCTCCCCTGATCACCTTCAAAGTGCTGAATAACCTTCCGTCCGGAGAGAAGTAACCAACAAGGACCTGATGTTAAAGCTCTGTGCGAATGGGGGTGAGATCTCTAAGCTCTCACAGACAGTGGAGGAACTTCAGGCTGCCCTGTTTGATCTTCAGACAGAGATCGACAGGCTGAAGACTGAGGTCAGGAAGAGGGAGGAGCTGCTACGGAGTCAACTTGCCGAAGTCAGGCACACTGCAGAGCTAGCTAGCTGACCAGCAATCCGAGGGCCTTGCAGCATATGTACGCAGAAATAACTTACATATATACGGTGTTGGGGATCGGACCAGCAGACAGGAGGAGAACCCCCAAGAGTGCGAAGAAAAAGTGCTTACGCTGTTTAACGATAAACTGAAAGTGAAAGTCAAGCGTTAAGACACTGAGGCTGTGCACAGGATGCGTGCAAGACAGGCACAAGACAGGGACAGGGTTGATCCGACAGTGTGACAGACTTTTCCGGGAAGGGCATAATCGTTAGATTTGTTTTGAGGCAAGTAACAGACTGCGTGTCGTATGCACGAAAAACTCTGAAGGGCTCCAAAATTGTGGTTGTCGAGGACTTGACGCCCAGGACGTATTCACTGTTGTTTGCTGCCAAGAGTGATTTAACTGTCTGCCAACAGGCCTGGTCCAAAAATGGAAATGTAGTCATGAAGACAGTTTGCAGAAAAATTTTCTGAGTTTAAGTCTCTATCTGAGTTAAGACGATCAGAACAACGTGCAGTCTGGTCCCAGGTAAATATTACAACTACTACCCACCTTGATCAGTCGCATTCTGTGTCGTCTGCTACCAGTACGACGCGAGACAAGCAAGGCAAGTGATTGTTATGTAGACTGTGTGTTGTAATTTTTAAAAAAAAAAAAAAAAAAAAAAAAAGGGAGGAAAACAAAACAAGCAAACGGCAAAACTCAGACTACAACAGTGTGTGTTTGTTTGTTTGTTGTCTTTTTTTTTTTAATCTATCTTGTGAAATATGCATATTCTGATTGTTGGAGTCTAGCTCCTACTTTCAAGAGTGTACACTTGAAGGTCAAGGTCTACTTGTGACCCTGTGTTTGGAAAAGGGGATCATCCTTAGCTGCATGTTTTTTTTTGTTTTTTGTTCTTGTTTTTCTTTTGATCAGATCACTGTGACAGTATTTGAGGTAGCTACAGATATCTTTGCTTCTTAAATTATTCAAATATATTCTCCCCCGAGATTGTTGTCTAACTCTTCCTTCTTCCCTGCGACACACAGGATGAATTCCTTACTTTGTTTTGATCATGTGATGTGAGGGAATGCTTGGTTGCCTAGATGGTGTGTGTTGAAGTCTTCATCTGTCTTCATCTGTCCATGGGCAGGGGTGGGTTGGGTCTGTGGGGTGTGCTCGACAGCTGGAGGGTGGTGTTTTTCGCCGGTGGACTCTGCAGTCATGAAATAGGCTGGTACACCCATGGGGAAGCTACTTTAAGGCTGTTATGAGTTGCATCCTGTAGTCTGATTACCTCTGTTCAGGAGTAGTTATGTCCCTTGATATCTTAATGGAGTGTCCTGCACGTGCCTGTACCCATCGTCAACACGGCGCAGGCCTCCAAGGGTGGTACAGGACTGCTCAAAAGGCAGATGGAGACAGCGCTTCTCTGGGTCCTTCTCAGCACCTTTGGGTGTTTCTTCGGGTGTGTGTTGAAGTCTCAGCTTTTTGTGTTCTTGTGGAATACATTGAATGTAATTAGTGGTGTATTGCGTGGAATGATGGTGGTGAACCCATTAATGGAAAATCAGAGAGAGTGCTATATGTTTTTTTGTGGTGTATCTGTCTGTTTTGTGCTTTTGGTTCACGTGTATGTTCAACATGCTTGAGTGGCCATGAGGTGCACAATCTGCAAGTGAGATTGGTGGGTCAAGGTCAATTGTTTCTTGTGCCGGTAACTTACTGTACCTTTGCTTGAGGCTTTTCTGCCTGCAGGAAAAATACAGGTTTGACTGGTGTATGTTTTCAGCTTCAGCAGATGGCGTCAATTTCATGCCAAGCGATGACTTTTATTATATCATTGTTGTGCACTTTATTTGATTCTTTATCATGGCGAACAATAACAAACCAGATTAGAATGTTGCCATGCACAACACTTTTAAGATTTGTTCGTTCAATTGTAATGGCCTCAATGATATGTCAAATGAAAGAATGTGTTTGACTTTCTTAGGGATAAGAACTACATTATACATTTTTACAAGAAACACGTAGGAAATCAATGAGTGAAAATTTTATTTATAAGTTCTTGTTGGTGGGTATAATGTATGGATCAGTGGTGCTGAATCTAATAAGAATGGTGTGGGGATTTTGTTTAAGAACAATTTCAAATACAAAATTCTTCATGTGATGAGAAACCCAATGGGTTGTTATGTTATCATGTTATGTTATTATGTTATCGGAAAAAGCATATTACATTGGCAAATATTTATGGGCCAAGTAGTGGAGATAATCCATAGTTCTTTGATTTAGTTAGTGATCATATTGATCGGACAGGAAATGGACAGGTAATTGTCAAGGTTGACTGGAACTGTACTTTAAATAACAAGCTTGATGCCAGAAATTATTCCAGTATGGTGTTGGAGAGAGGAGGGCTTACCCTTTTGTTTTTACTTATCAACCTGTGTGTTTATGTACTTTTTTTCTTCATGGGAAGTGAGTCTCTTCCTGAGCTGTAGATAAAACTGCAAGTGCAACAAAAGTGGAATAGACAGAGTATCCATTTTTTTGCCCCTTTCAGTTGATTATCAGTCATTATGTTCATGGCAGTGGCTGCGAAACACAACCACTACTATGTTTCTTCATTTTCATTCAAAGTTTACAGCAGCTACAGCCATTCATGCTTGTGATACTCTGAGATTTACATGTGGTTATGCAGATGAAACTCTCTGAGCACTGTCCTCTCTCTCTGCCCAATCGTACTTTCCAATTACATGAATAAAAAAAAAATAATAAATGATTAAAAAATAAAATAGAAAAATAAAAAAAAAAAAATTCGCAATTTCCTGCAACCTGTCATTCTCTCATTGAGGCATGCATACATGCATGAACACACACACACACACACACACACACACACACACACACACACACACTTTTGGGACACACAGTATAAACACAGCTCACACCATACCCTGCCAACTTTAAAGCAGTTCACAAGAGGCCATCATGTCCATCCTGCTCAGAGATTTTCTTCTGCAAAGGTTTCATCCCTTTGCCACCTTGATACTTCTCTCGGATTTTGTGGTAGAAGTGCATAAAGAAGAAGAGAAGATTGTCATACTCGTTCAAATAGGACACACCCAGAATCTCTTCATGATACTCTTGCATGAAGTAGTAGACGGCCTCTATGGTCGACAGGTAAGTGGTCGGCAAACCCTCCTGACAGCGCCAGAAGTGAGTTTCGTGGCCCTTGATTTCAACACGACGAAGATCTGGTCACAAAACGAAACAAACAACCAAACTTGTAGACTTTCACAGTGCACAGATCAAGGTCCATAACAGATACATGACTGGGAGCAGGAAGGAAGGACACAGCCCCTACTTAGGAATAAGAAGACCTCAGAAATTATGCTATTTGGCTTCAAATAGTACGTGTTACTTAGTCCTGCTCTGTATGTGCTTGTGTGTGTGTGCGTGTGTGTGTGTGTGTGTGTGTGTGTGTGTGTGTGTGTGTGTGTGTGTGTGTGTGTGTGTGTGTGTGTGTGTGTGTGTGTGTGTGTGTGTGTGTGTGTGTGTGTGTGTGTGTGTGTGTGTGTGTGTGTCTGCATGCGCATGTTCTTGTATGCATATTTGTGTGTGTGTGTGTGTGTGTGTGTGTGTGTGTGTGTGTGTGTGTGTGTGTGTGTGTGTGTGTGTGTGAGTGCTTGTGCATCTTTGCATGCATGCATGTGTGTATATGTACATGTTTACTTGTGTGTATGTGTGTGTGCTTTGTTTCTGTTTGTGTCTGTATGTATGTGTGTGTGCATGTCCGTGTATCTTCATTTGCTAACTGTCAGTGCAATCTGAGATTTTTCTGAAAACAAAATGGTTTCAGTTCGTCAGTCAGCATGCATATGAGTATGTGTGCATGCATGAACAGGTGTATGTGTGTGTGTGTGAGAGAGTATATGTGAGCGCGTGCGTGCATGCATGTGTGCATGCGTGTGCGAGCACATGCACGTGCATGTGTGTCTGCGAGAAAGGAAGAAAAGAAAACAAGGGAAGGAGAGGGTGTGTGTGAGTGTGTGTGTGTGTGTGTGTGTGTGTGTGTGTGTGTGTGTGTGTGTGTGTGTGTGTGTGTGAGTTAGGAAGAACAGAGAAGGAAGGAAAAGAGGATAGGGGGAGAGCATAGCCATGTGAAGTCAACATCATGGTCCTAACCTGAATTAGTGTGATCCAATGAAATCAGTGAGAAACTAGCACATGCAGCCATGTAAAGTATTCCGCCACAGAAACAGGTACTGTGTGGTTCAACATATCAAACAGTGACAGAAGTGAAGAATCGCCAGGAACTGGAAGGGGCAAAACACAGCAACCCACCAACCAATGTGATGCCTTGACAGGGAATCACAACAACAACAAAAAAAAAGAAAAAAAATGATGGATGGATAAGAATGGAAATGGGAACCCAGAAGGTAAAATCCACCCTGATGGGGGAATTCTTTCACTACAAAACTTTTCATGGTTGGTTGATGGAACATTGGGATTTTTAGCAAAATAAGAAAACCAGCACAAACAATGAAGGAAACGAACAAGAAGCTTAATAAACAGTGGATTTTTAAAAAAAAAAAAGAGTCAGCACCAAAGAAAGAATCACATGATCTGGCAGAGGTGATAATAGCACAGCAGGAACAGCACTACATGACACAAAAGCATCAGACTCTTGTAGTCAGGTAACGACTTCGACAGAGGCATTTTTTCCCAAATCTGATGTCCAGCCTTTGAGGTTGCAGAAGAGTAAGTCTACACAAAACACTACATTTCAGGACTATGCCCTGGCCAAACACCCTTGGAAATAAACAAATGAGGACAGCTGATGGGCATCCATTTAAAGCAGCTTCAAGGTGCATAGATTACACTGATTCAGAAATTTGTGCCAAAGAGTATTTGCTAAAAACAATATTCAGGTATGTTAACAATGAAAAAAAGAGGAGAAAGATGGATATCTGAGGTGTACAATCAGCAGGAATTAAAGTGAAAAAAAAGTGATCATAGACACTGTTCCAAGCAAAAAAACACTGACCAAATGTAAAAACAGCTATTGTAACTATGGTTGCAATGAATGTCAAAATGAAATAAAAGGCCCTGAATGAATACATATCAAAATTCAACTTACATAACTTTATAACATATGTTTTTTTCTAATCTGAAAATCAGAAACACCTAATTTTACGGACATTCATTTAGCCGATTGATTAAAGTTACAAGATGAAAAAAAAATGACTACTGTTATTTGATAACAACAAAGAAATAACTCAGAAAATAAAGAGAGAGAAAGAAATCGTTTTTCAAGAAAATGAATCAGATGTACAATTCCATCTGTCCCAGATTCAAATGATTCTTTTTCCCTGCAGATATCATTTACTTTTCCCTTCAGAGAAGAAACTAAGGTAAGAGGGAAACGTAGGCAGAAGAAACATGGCAATACCTTTCAGTCGATCATCCGTCATGATGACCTTGGTCTGGTTCCAAGGGCTGTCTATGAAGATGGCCCGCTCAAAGGGGGGGTTTGACGCAGTCATGGGTTTCGCTTCACCTGTGGCTTGTGTGTCAACCATGCGTTTACCTGTTGAAGCAGGATGTACAGATAAAAGACATCAAAGAAATGTCATCACTGGAATTTACGACAGCTACTGTCATACCTCCACTTTCATGAAAATTGTCATAAAAAAACTGCTCGCGAAAAAGGGAAATGATCAATGTTCTCCTGTTACATGCTATTTGTAAGAAAGAAACCTTTTTTTTTTCTGTAGCAGAATCACTCTGTAAGAAAAAAAAAAATGTTCTCACATGGAAAGAAAAAGTCCTATCCTAGAAAACAACAAAAAGATTGTATCTATTCTATATATTTACATCAATTAATACTAGCATAGTAGCTAAACTAATGATATCATTAAGGAGGCCTACCTTCAGATTAGGCCATGCCAAGGGTACCAGCCAACTGGCTTCATTTTTCTACCCCCATTTACATTTACACACACACACACACACACACACACACACACACACACACACACACACACACACACACACCGACTAATAAGCTTTTAGAATTCATTAAACACAAACAGACAAACAAACAAACAAATGTGGGCAAGTCCATAAAGTAGAACAGAAAACTAGTGACAACTCATGATAATGTGTAGGTAGTCACAGTACCAAAAAAAAAAAAAGAAAAAAAAAAGATACAGCTGAAGGTGCAGGTGGGACCCTGAGAAGGACTACCCTCAACGTTCGAACAAACCAGCTGGGAGCAATCCTACACCACCGTTGGAAGCCTGCGCTGTGTTCACATAGTGTGCAGGCACGCACAGGGCATTCCATTAAGACGTCAAGGCACATAATTGCTCCCTGGCAGATGCCATTGTGTAATGGCCACTGGATATGACACGACACAGCCTCCATGGGAGTGTACCAGACTATATTCCATGAATGCAGAGCCCACCCATGAAAAACGCCATCGTCAAGCAACTGCCGTGTGCCTCCAGGAGCCTAACCTGTAGCTGTCCACTGACAGATACAGACAGTACAACTGCAGACATAGCCAAGCTTTCACCATGAGGTCTTACATGCTCTCTGAAGAGAGAATACCGGCTCACAGTGTTTCTCGCTGTCACCCAGGTGCAAGCACGCACTAGTGACAACTCATGATAGGTAGTCACGGTACCATGATGCAGTTTACAACAAAAAAAATCTGGCATGCCATAAACTGTGACCAGCACTGAAAAAAAAAATGAACAAGACTTTCTAAAACAAAAACAGATGGGTGGGCCACAAAGGCAGAAGACAGAAGTCAAAAGAAGAGGAAATTCCCTGAGGAGGACTTCCAGAAGACAGAAGTCAAAAGAAGAGGAAATTCCCTGAGGAGGACTTCCAGAAGACAGAAGTCAAAAGAAGAGGAAATTCCCTGAGGAGAACTTCCAGAAGACAGAAGTCAAAAGAAGAGAAAATTCCCTGTGGAGGACTTCCAGAAGACAGAAGTCAAAGAAGAGGAAATTCCCTGAGGAGAACTTCCAGAAGACAGAGAAGTCAAAAGAAGAGGAAATTCCCTGAGGAGAACTTCCAGAAGACAGAAGTCAAAAGAAAGAGGAAATTCCCTGAGGAGAACTTCCAGAAGACAGAAGTCAAAAGAAAGAGGAAATTCCCTGAGGAGAACTTCCAGAAGACAGAAGTCAAAAGAAAGAGGAAATTTCCTGAGGAGAACTTCCAGAAGACAGAAGTCAAAAGAAGAGGAAATTCCCTGAGGAGAACTTCCAGAAGGCAGAGATACATGGATAGCTCTTTTAGTTCTACAGTATTCATCACTTCTTATATGTTTCTTAAAACTCCTGGTATGGTTACTTGGATGCACAATATGTACGACATTGACCGTGTGCTTTTTATATGCCAATATGCAAGACACTGCAACAAGGAAACAGACTTTTTTCTTCTTTTTTTTTTTTCCACAGACGGTTCTTACCTTGAGACTGAAATTGTTACATGGCATCACATTACTTGCAAAAGAAAATTCACAGTGCCACACAATGATGATCAAAATTCTATACATAATGTTAAGTAAACAGAAAAGAATATGTACACAGGAGCAAACAACTAAAAGAAACAAATCATGCACATTACCCTGTATGAAAAATGACTCATGGTACATCCTTCTGCATCAAAGCCTTACCCACCCTGTCGAACAGACTTAACTGAATTCAAGAGTTCCACCTGGGTGAGCATAGTACATTGCACCAATCCCACCTGACTGATTGTTGAAGTCCTGATTGTGATACAGTTGAACAAACTAAATATAACTCAAGATACTTTTCAATTCAAAAATTTACCATAACAATAAGTATAATAGTCTTTGAACTCTTGAGCTGATTTTTAAAATACTACATAAAAATGATTTTAAAAATTCCACCTGTTGCAACAATCCCATCTGACTAATTGTTGAAGTCCTGATTGTGACACAGTTGAACAGACTTCACTGAATTCAAGAGTTCCACCAGTGTAAGCACAGTACAGGTGCACCAATCCCACCTGACGTATTGAAGTCCTGACTGTGGTACAGCTGCACTGGTTGCAGGTACGTGTACCCCCCACTGGACTGCATGCCAGCACTGGGGCCTGGTTGAGGGAAGTAGGCGTTGGTCCAGATCGGCAAATCAACGTACGTCGACGTCGCTGAAATGTCTCTCCATAGCCGCTCGCCACTGACACCTGGTCTGGCCGTGGCGTGTGCAAGCCACTGTCCGTGGTGGTTGGAGGGTTCATCATGGCGTTCATAGGGTCAGTCACTGGAGCAGAGTTCGACACTGTCACAACTGTCGTGCTGGTGGCAGCGGCTTGCACTAACTCCTTCAGTGTGCTTGCTTCTTTGCAAGGATACACAAGCACCACCTGGCAAAAGTAAACGTGCACTGCACTGAAGTGGCAGCAAACAACACAGCAGCACTTCAAACTTACTTTCAATTTACTGTAAGAATCAGTATGATAGCCTTTGAAATAAGAAATCAGTCTTACCCACCATGATGTCTTTGAATTACTGGGTTTTCAGTTTGCTGAATTCTGAGTGATGGCCTTGGTGATAAACCTTTCAAAACCATGATTCAAAGAAATACTACATTCACAGTCACTTGAAAATTAGCGATTATCTCCCCTGATTAAACCCCTTCTCCTCCCCACCCTCTCTCCCATATGGTTAGGTTGAAAAAGACCTTCAATGCAAAAATAAATTCATTCTTTGATTGTTATTTTTAAAAAAATAATAATTACATACTATTCATATTACTGTCAGGTAAAGTACACATCATGAATTAACAGGTTTTCAGACTCTTCAGTTGAGAAATCAAGACCACAGCTTGATAAACATACATACAATGCAATACTGATTTTTTTTTTTTTTTTCCAAATCAAGGTAGACTCACACACACACACACACACACACACACACACACACACACACACACACACACTGAAGTACTATTACTACCTACCACTACCACTACTACTACAACTACTACTACTACACACACACACACACACACACACACACACACACACACACACACACACACTTTCAGAATAACTAAAAAAATTCTTGGGTGGTGGGGGTAGGGCAGTAACAAAAATGCACACAAAATGTGTATTATTGGCTGATGATAAAATGACAATTTAGTTTAAATTCACAAGTGTGTGTGTTCCAGCTAAAACACACACACACACACACACACACACACACACACACACACACACACACACACACACACACACACACACACCACCAGATATGTATAAAGATCCTGTACCAGATAATGCAAATTATATCAATGCCCCAATTACTTTGAAAGAACTGAAAGACACGCTGTTTTCTTTAAGTGATAAGAAAACGTCAGTCGGAGCAGACGCAATATCTAGCATAATGTTAAAACATTGCCGGAAAACTGGATTATATTACTACATGAATTGTTTAAAAAATGCTGGGATGAAGGTCATATTCCAAAGGTATGGAAACACTCAATCATAGTTCCAATACCAAAGCAAGGAAAGTCAAAGAAAGATAAAAATAATTACAGACCCATTGCTCTAACATCACACACCGGTAAGCTGCTGGAAAAGATCATTTTAAACAGGCTAATTTACCATTGTGATAAAAGAAAGTTATCCCCCTGCCAATCAAGCAGGTTTCAGGAAGAACAGAAGTACAATTGATCATTTAGTGAAACTAACAACGCAGATCAAACATCAATTTGCTCACACAAAATATGTATTGGCCACATTCTTTGATATAAAGAAAGCCTATGACCATGTCTGGCATGGTAGATTACTGTATAAATTAAAAAGTATGGTCTATCTGGACGTATCTATGACTATGTTAAGAATTTCTTATCTGACAGAAGTATGCAAACAAAAGTAGGCAACTCCTATTCCACCTTAACCCCTTCACTGCCACAGTATAATAGCACATTTGAAAATCTGTATGCCGTGGTAAAATTTAGCTTTTTTTGGGTAGTTCAATAAAATGGTTACAGCTCACTTATTTCTTGACAGATCTCTCTGATTTTTTGCATGTTTTTGTTGTTATGCATTTGTCTACAATGTCCTGTCAAAATGACTTGATTATGTTGATAATAAGTATATCAGAAATTGACATAATTATAAAAAAAGTTTACAAAAAATAACAGTTTTCGAGTATACACAACACACTGCGCCAAATAGAATGGATCAGAACACTGTAAAAGTGGTCTTGCTGTTTATTCAACATCAGCACTAACACATAACAGTCATATAAATCCCAAGGAATCTTGTCTCTGATGATATAATCTGCTCATAATTGGGGGTACTATTATTTAGGTAAAAAGGGGCATAATCATGCTTTTCATGGTATGTTCACTAACATCTCTGTTACTCATCCATTTCTTGAGTTATTTGTTAGATTTTTTGTGGATTACTTCTTTATACCCTTGTCTACAATTTCACATCATTTTAACTTTATTTTGGGGGTAATAATGATGGTTCACACTAATAACATATGATAAAACAGTTTTTGTTTAGTTTTCAATTTGAGAGTTTTACGATTCACCACATAAAAGCCCACTAAACACAGCACAAATACCTTTTGGTGTTTGCTCAACAATATTACAAACACGTGGGATTCATATGTTGTCAATA